>CM040244.1:279396723-279614650 GCA_022545495.1 Chrysanthemum lavandulifolium
TCTGTCAACGATTTGGATGCACTAGAATAATTTAAAAACCCTTTTTCCATCTCTCTAAACCCACTAACAAAACCAAGAAACACAAGAAAGACCCAGATTCAGCAAACAGCATAAAGCAATGACAATAACTAGGAAGAAAAAACCCTAACGCAAGTTAGGGTTTAATACGCATGAGAACCAAAACCTAACCCATCAGAATCAGGACCTAAACAGATAAATATAGAATCAACTTAAACAAATACCAACCACCGATTAGGATAGAACAGAATAACGAGGTGGTGTACAACAAGGAAACCTAAAACCGAAAAGCATCCTCTCTCGGCGACAAGGAGAAAAACACAAAACATCCATTCGATCAATTCACGATTCCCCAATCGCTCCACTATTCAATCATTGATTATTATTACTGTTGAGTGGACTTATTGGGTTTTATTGAGTTTGTGCTAGATGTTTTTATTCGATCGCATTAACCGACTTTAGATATATAAACCCTAAACCGATCCTATTCTTGGGGTTTTTAATCGCCGGTGCAGATCTGCTTCCTTGATCAGTTTATTTGCGCTATCACCTGCTGGTGCAACTGATTGATTATGGGTTAGTTTTTATTGATCTTCATGATTATAAACCCTAGTTATTAACTAGGGTTTTATTGGCGTATGCTGCTATTGTACTTGGTTTTTGTCTGCTGATTGAGAAGAGCTGTGGTGTTTGTGGGTTTCTTGAGGGATGGAAAAAGGGTTCTTAAAGAGTGTTTCGAGTGGTAAGAAGAGTAGCGAGAATAAGGAGGGATCATCGAGTTCGTTGTTGAGTGACTCGGCCAAGAAAGTAAGGAGTACTGATGGTACTATTGGTGATATGGATTCTATTGGTGGTATGGATTCTGATTGTTTTATCATGTCGACAAAGGTACTCCTCTTGTTGGTAACCGATGGACAAGTGGAGCCGGTTTCACTTGATTCAAGCCCTAGTCATGATGTACCGCTTCGATTCGCCTCTAAATGACCTAATGGAGCGGTTGATTGCTAATGCGCATCGAATTTTGATGCAAAGAATGAATAAAATTGACATGATATTGCTAAGATGGCTTCATCTTCGATGTGAACAACTCGAGTGGTATTAATGGTACTAAAGTTTATTCTGCAATTACTCTCCGTCGAGTTTTGATGTGGCTATGCAATCCCAAATGTATGGTACTAATCATAGTGTTACTTCCGATCTTAATGCTCGATGGATGGTAAGAATGCTTTCTTCGGTCTTAATGTAAGTGATAATATACACAATGAAGTGAGGTCGCTTGCTAATGTGTTAAACTCGTAACGTGTATCTAGGAAAGTTAACTTCCGCTCATTGGTGAATGAGAATCGAATTGATAATCATGATACAGCTTCTTCCTAAGGTCGCTATGGAGGGTGTGTTTAACCGCTATGATAATACTCTTGTTGGCTTCTTTGTCGGCAAGAATATTGCATTTCACTGGTCAAGAATTATGTCACCAATACATGGGGTAAGTTTGGTTTAAAGAAACTTATGAAGAATGATGATGGTGTATTTCTCTTTAAATTTGATTCTAAAGAGGGTGTTGAGAATGTTCTTCAACGAGGTCCTTGGATAATTCGTAATTCATATCATTCTCACTAAATGGACTCGACGTGCTATTGTCCAAAAGTGAGGTTACCAAAGTGCCTGTGGATTAAATTGCATAATGTGCCATTACTTGCATATTCGGAAGACGGGTTGAGCCTTATTGCTACTCAAAGTGGGTAAGCCGATCATGTTAGATGCATTCACTAGCTCCATGTGCGCTGAATCATGGGGTCGATTAGTTTTGCTCGTGTTTTGTTGAGTTATCATCAAGTCGAACTTAAACATGTGGTAACTATGGCTATCCCTAAGAAGGATGATAGTGGTTTTACAACGGCGAGTATCAAGGTTGAATATGAATGGAAACCCACATTGCATGGAATGTAAAGTGTTTGGGCATGATAATGCTTGTTGTCCTAAGTCTCCCAAGGAGCATCATATCGATGCTCACACCTCGACCTTGGATGTGAATGATGATGGTTTTAAGGTGGTGCGAATCGAAAGCCAAACCCCAAGGTCCGGTTGTCTAGTGGTATTAATATGGGTAAGGGTCCCAAATTTGCCCCTAGGAAGGTGTTTATATCCCAAAGAAGAAGGACGACGTTATCATATCGCTACGTGTACTCTGTTACTACTTCTAACTCTTTTGGGACACTTGAGGTGCATGAGGACACGGGCATTCAAAGTCCCGTGGTTGATTCTAATAATCGAGGAGGCGATGATTGGGGATTCTACTGGTTGTTCTAAGGAAGCGAGATGTGGATAAGGGTTGTACAATAGAGGTTAATGAGGATGTGTTTAATAAGACCGGTTCTACATCACATGTATAAACATGAGTGATTCAATGGGAACAATGGATGTTGGTTCTACTCCCATAGTTGAGAAAATTGGTAAGCTTGAAAACTACTTATTGCCGGAAAGCTACTCTTGTGGATGATGATGGTCAACCTATTCCGCTACCTCGCCTATTAGAGAGCTAACCCTTTTCTAAAGTGGGAGAGATTGAGGTGTCTCGATCAAGATGAGGTTGTTGCTAATCCATTTGATGAGTCCGCTAATTTATTTGGTGGTGCCAAGGGTATGAAGATGAGTATGATGAATATGACTTCGATGACTATTCGAAACAGTTCGTGATCTTCCGGGAATTTGGATGTCTTTAATGCCATGTATGGCACAACGTTTCAAGGTCCTAGGAAATAATTTCACAGTCATATGGTATCATTTGAGTAGTGTTTTGTTTCTTGTTTAGATAATTGGAAGTATCTTGTTATGTAAGCTCTATGCCTATGTAACGGGCTGATATATGGGATCTCACTCATATATATTGTACTTAAACATTTATTTGGTTAATTTATTTACCAGGGTGCAGGATTACTCCCCTTTACCCAAAAAATAACGAGGTGGTGCGATCACAATAGCCAAGTCGGTTTGAAACAAACCCTAAAAAACGATTTCACAAAAAACACCAAGAACCTGCGTACCAAGCACCAATCTGATCAGGATAGTAATTAACACGAACGTTAATTACTAACTATAACAAATTGATGAACGAAACACAAGGAATTTAGCAGATTTAGTGAATAACGATTAAAAAGTTAGGGTTTTATTTTTTCGCCAGGAGAGAGTCGCCAAAGGGTTTTAGAATATTTATTGAGGTCGATGTTTACCAACTCAATATGAAAGTAACTCAATTTCAAAGTTGTAAACTTAAATTCAGCCTGCAAGAATTCACTCATCCGAGAGGAAGATAATGAAGTCATTCCTCATTCCTATACTCTTGCACATCAGCCTACAAGTTATACAGGGTGTTTGGGAATACTTATTTTTCTACTCTACTCTAAGTTCTAAGAAATATAATGAACTCATTCCCTCATTCTTATACTCGATCTACACATTAGGCTACAAGTAAAAAGGGGGTGTTCAGGATTACTTATTAATTCTACCTTGTTCACGCAAAACGATTAATAAATATGACTTTTAATCATAGAAAACAAGTTTTTTGAGTGTTAAGTTTTACGGAGTAACATAAACAAGTAGAAAGGGGGTGTTCAGGATTACTTATTAATGCTACCTTCTTCATGCAAAACCATTATTGATTAATAAATATGACTTTTAATCATAGAAAACAAGTTTTTTGAGTGTTAAGTTTTGCGGAGTAACATAAACAAGTAGTAAATTAGTCTGACGAAAGATACACGTCTATAAAGTTGTTACTCGATATTTTAACCGAGTAAAAAAAAGAATGATGTATGTTTAGAGATTATGAATGGAATTCGAGCCTTTTTTTAAGATATACGCGGATAAAATGTTATTCATGCTGCCGTTTTTCAACTTTTCACGGACAGCCAAAGATGTTGATAATGTGGTTTGAACCATAATATCTTATAAGACTCTAGACATTTTAGTTCTGGACCAACCTCAAGAGATGTTTACTCAGTTTTTAATTTTTTTGTTCATGACATATACAAAACTCATTTCGCTTGCTTTACTTGATTGTTTTAGACGATTAGGAAAAGAAACCAAATGGACATCGACCTAACCGGTTAGTACAAAGTTTCAAGATGAGTATGATGAATATGATGAATATGATTTCGATGACTATGCGAAACAGGTTCGTGATCTTCCAGGGAATTTGGATGCCTTTAATGCCATTTATGGCACAAAGTTTCAAGGTCCTAGGAAGTAATTTTATGCGTTGTGTCATATGTTATCTTTTGAGTAGTGGTTTGGTTTCTTGTTTAGAAACTAGGAAGTATCTTGTTATGTAAGCTTTATGCCTATGTAACGGGCTGAGATATGGGACTTCACTCATATCCATTGTACTTAAACGTTTATTTGGTTAATATATTTACCAAGGTGCAGGATTACTCCCCTTTACCCAAAAAAAAAATAACCGGTTAGTACACCAGCTGCATTACAACACAAGCATTGGTGTGGATCAATATTCCTTTACATGATATGAAAATGCGAGATTCACACGTTATGAGAAGAACAGTTCCAGGTCTAGGAGGGTTTTTTAGGGTGTTGGACATGGAGGGAGTAAAACATACTCCAAACACTTCTGACTCTTCTCAAGCAATCACATTAGATCACTATATAGATAAACATACGCACGCCTTGGGTACATAAAGTCTTCCTATTTGTAATATTTAAAAGAGAAGGCACGTGTCGTCTATCTAATGAAAGTGCGCTTGGTCTGTGCGTGAAGTCCATTTTCGTAATATACGAATTAAATTACCGGTTTCGTAACATACGTTTATAAAGTATACATATCGGTAATTTTCTCTTTAAAATATGTATGGATGAAAATATCCATCATTACTAATGGAATACTAGTTTTTATCTTGAGATCTTTATTATCTTCAGTGACTCTTGAAAAAAGCTTATTCATTCCAAGGTTAATTTTGAGAAACACTAATTTCAAAATTTACGTGAAAATATATTCTACTTATTTGTGAAACATATTCATTCATGTACTTGTGTGACAGCATAAACACTCGTCATATTCAAGTCTTGTACGAGCGTTGAGGACTTGGATTGCGCAACAATGCTCAAGTTGCATCTATTTAAGTTGATCGCCCCCATGATTCAGGAGACAAGGTCGAAAATTGAACATAGTGCTCTAAGGACATTGGTATAGTTTTGGGTCTCTTTGATTTCAATTAATACCTAGTGATAGATTGTTTATGTTGTGCCATAAGTTTTCAAGGTTTTATCGTCTTTGGTTTCCTGCAAATTATATCGTCTTTGGCAAGTTTGTTCGAGGCCCATTATTTTATTGAAACAGTAACAGTTGGACCAATACAGGTCTTCGTAATCTGCATCAAGAAATTACATGAAACCATCGAGACTATTCAACATCATTAGTTATTGATGAATGTGGCACTCCTCTTCACCGTAGTGGATTCGATAGTATAATGGAAGAAAAGGAGGTTGGGTCTCTTAAGACCGGTAATGTATCACAAGAACCGCCATGAGTGATTCAATGGAAACTAACGAGTTTGGTCCTACCCTATTGCCGAGAAAATTGGAGAGTTTGAAAAGCTTCATCGATGAGAAAGCTACTCTTGTTGATGATGATAGTAATCCTATTAAAAAGATTGATTATCCAGGTAATAAAAAGGATTTTCTGTCTACTTCTTCTACTAAAAGGGTTAACCCATTCCCTAAGATGGGTGAGATTGTGACTCCGATAGTGATGAAGATGAGGTTGTGAACACTTTTGATGAGTCAATAAACCTATTTGGTGGTGGTCATGATCGTGAAGATGATTATGATAACTATGTGGATCATGTCTATGATCTACCATGAAATTTGGATGCTTATTATGACACGTATGGTATCAAGCTCAAAGGCTTTGGTAGGAAGTAATTTTGTTTCCATAGGAGTCTAATGTTATTTTTTGAGTAGTGGTTTATTTTCTTGTATAGAGAACAGGAAGTATCTTGTTATGTAAGATTTCCGCCTATTTAACGGGCTGAGATATGAGATTCACTCATATCATTTGTCAATGTTGCGAAAATCGTGAATCGGTAGTCGGGTGGTTGACCACCCTGCAGCGAGTAATCGGTCAAGTCGGGATTAATCGGTGATTAATCGGATTGGCATTTCCTGCAATGTTTTGGTATTTCTAGAGACCAAACTAAAAATCTTAACCGATTCCAAGCCTGCTAAGTTTTCAAACCTCAATAAAAGGCTCCAATTCTGATTATGATGCTTATTGTGCGTTATAAGTGAAATATACGATCCTCAAATTAAGTAGAATGCCTAAATTATTATTATTTTTAAAATGACCGATTTGGCCGATTCGGCCGATTTTTTACCGATTCGGCTGATTAATCGGCCGATTCGGCCTATTTTTTGACTGCTTAGTGTCGATTTTTTTCCTAGGCCGATTTTTCGACCGATTTAAAAAATCGACAAGGTACTCGGCCGATTAATGATTAATCGGCGATTAATCGGCCGAGTTGACCGATTTTTGCAACATTGTCATTTGTTCTTAAACGTTTTTTTGAATAACATATTTACCGGGTTTTTAACCTTTTACAAAAAAAAAACATCATTACTTATCGAATAGAGAAAGGGCGGTACATTTGGGGCTTCGTTATTTTGGGATGCATGTAGCAAGTAGTTCGATACATCGATAACCACTTTCCCAAATGTGTTTCGAACCCAAAATTTATCAAAAGAAAAACTTATTAAAGGCTCACTGAAACAATAAATTAGCTACTCAGGGCATTAGACATTCTAATTCTTTATCGGCCTGTTGAGCATTCTTAGTAAACAAACATTTTTGTCATGGTTAAGTGTTTAATCGTTGTCTAACTTAGTACAAAAAATAATAATAATAATAAAAATAAAATAAATTAAAATAAAATAAAAAAATCTTTCAGCTCTTTTATATATCTATACTATAGTACTAATAAAGAGCTCAACAACTCATACAACTTACCATTATTCACTTCATCTACCAAGAAAGCTTATTTATACACTTGCTTTGGCTGGGTTATAAACACACACACAAACACCATACAAAGATAACAAATCAGTTATACTCTATGATGGCTTTTTGCAGCAACGAACACTGCTTTCTTACCAACAGCAACCATGTTACTTGTGCAAAATCACCACTGGTTTTTATTTTATGATACAAGAGCAAAACGACCATTTTCTTATTGAAATAGGTGCTCTTGGAAATAATAAAGGTATAATCTCACTTTCTTTTCTTGTTAACATTTATATCTTGTTATTAACCTTTAGATTTTGTTAGCTGATTATCACTAATATAAAAAAGTAATTTGAGAGGTTTACGAGCTATGTAGTTTTGTTTCTTTTCTGGTGGCAACAACAGTGTATACAATTCATAGGATAAAATTTATTTTCGGAGTCTAAATTTTTAAGCCACAAAAAAGAAAAAGGAGCTTGAGTTTGTGTTTTAATGGAGTTTTGGAGAACCAAAAAGTAAAGTGTTTGTTTTTGTTTGCTAGGAATGTTTTTTTTTTGTTTTTTTTTTTTTTCGTAATGAAAATCACTTAAAACACAAACTTGAATTTTGTGTTTGTTGCATGCTTAGCATGTCTTACTTGTAAGTAAATAAATAATTAAATTGTTTCATTAATTAGCATGTGGTAAATTAGCATGTGGTAAATCTGAGAAGAAGTTCATCAGTCTATTTGTTTGAGTACAAATTAAAGTCAAATTTGTGAATGAACATAATTAATTTAGATAAGTTAAGGGCCTAAAATGTAATGTTTGGAAGCAAAATATTGTGTTACGAAATATTCCTTGAGTATACGGAATATAATATGTATATATTATGACTTTAATAATTTTTTGTGTTTAATTCTTTTTGCAGCTCTTTGTGAGTCAAAAGTAGCTTTAGAAGACGAGATCACCGTAATCGCCAGTGATCTTCAGGACAGGAATCATGATGCCTTGTTTTGGCCATGGTGTCGAGGATTGTCTTTTTTGCCATTTGGTCATTGGTATTAGCGTTGGTTTCGGGATTGGCCTCGGGGCCTATCTTGGTTGGAACAAGCGGCCGCGTAGAGTCGATCATATGGCCAAGTTTTTATGGTTGGCTTTTGGGCTAGTCATTAAAAAGGTTATTCACGAGATCAGCGGAACAATACTCTCAATAAACATTGATACATTTCCAAGATATAATCTTCGAGTCCATCCGTATCTTCAAAAAGATTGACACGGATGGACTCGAAAAGTATTTCTTGGAAATGTATTCATGTTTATTTATGGAGGTATTTAATATTGTGCTGGAATACTCTTCCACTGATTTTTGTAAATAACCTCTTTAATGACTAGCCCAAAAGCCATTATTTGTTGTGGGGTTTCATGGTTCCACATAAGTGTTCGATTTTGTACCATAGGATCCTTGTAGATGCACAGAGTGGTGAACTGTGTAGTTCTAGTTGTGAGTTTAATTGTACACTGCAGCATCCAAGCAACACATGTAAATATCGTTAAATGTGTATATATTGATAAGGTCTTGCACTCTCTTGATGTTCCATCTGATTACTGATGTTGCTACAACCATGTATTGCTTTGAGTCTCGATGCCCTCATAAAATTATGAACTCACGAGACTCAGAGATGTATTTGATTTTCTGAAAATCTATGGAATATGATTCTGCTAGTTTCAGCTTCAAATCATGTTCTCCACTTTCCGACTTTATCAAGGCGCAACGCGGTTTACCTCTCATGTGGCATGCACTGGAAGTTAGACCACCTCCGGGGCGGTTTAAAATCAGGACGTGTATTACATATGTCCTTGAGGGTATAACCTTTACGAACAGGGCTTTAAATTGATCTAAAAGCAACTCACTCAACTACTTGAATACCCAGTTTATAAGTAGCTTTTTTTTTGTTCGGGTAAAAGATCAAAGACCCGGTAAATATATTACTCAAAAAAACGTTTATAAGTAGCTTTTATTTTAGGCTTAAACTCGTTTTTAATTAGGTTTAGTATAGACATCACATGTTGTGTGACATTCACATCTTTTATAGTTATACATGTAAAGTATTATCTTGATTTTAATTACCTTATATATTCATCGTTGTCATCCCATTGAGATATAAAATGTCAAACAAACATAAGACATGATATTTATCTCATAACCATAAAATAACACAAAGAAAGGAATCCATGAGTTAAAAAACAATTTGTACACACATAAGACTTGCATGCCTCAAAGTAAAGATATTGCTATTAATCATCCCAGCTTTAGCCTTTACTCACCCAAGTTTTAGATATAGATAGATGTTTTTTGTCCAAGGCCATTACATTTTGAGTTTCCATTGCTGATTGTGCAATACATTAACTTGAAGATGTAACCTGGAAAGGTCTTAAAGTAAGTTGGGTGGGTCGTTGAATTGCTTTAATGTTAGTCAAATACGTGAAGTCTTTTAAGCCTTTAAAGCTGGAAAGGACTTGATGTATATTTTACTCCCTCTGTACCCAACACGTTAAAAACCTGTCCACTGTTCCTTGATAATGTGTGAATCTACCATTGATTCTTCCCCCATCTTCTCGGCTTTAATGTGTTTGGTTGGTGTGATTTGAAGAATGGTATTTATAAGTATAGAAATGAGCACCTTACACATGGAAAGTGACAATGCGTTGCAACCTTGAGAGACGTATAATTATATGTGACATTGATATCATAGTAACATATGACTTTCATCGTCAAGATATGGTCTATACTTGTATATGTACTCTTTGGTAGAATCATTTAACTTTTCACATTTTTAATAATTAAAGTAAAAAAGCTTAGACTCTTTCTTAGTGGTTTAGTTAGTAGTGTAGTATAGATGTATGATTTTACTCCCCTTTACCCAAAAAAAGTATAGATGTATGATAAAGCAAAAAGAAAAAACAACAATTAAACATTTAAAAATTCAACCTTAATTATAGTCTCTATTTATAGTTACTTATGAAAAGAAAAAACAAGACAAAGAAACACTAATGTGAAACCACAATAGCAATTACTTATAGAACATGTTTTTGCAAATATGATAATACTGTATAAACCTTAGAAAAGTCATAAGTTATTATAGAGATTACAAAAGAGTCGGAGATTGGGAGAATAATACTTGTCACTCATTTTTTTTATCAAATAAAACTCTCGATTTCACCTAATTGAAAAAATAATAACAAGTAAAACTCGTACTTTACTTCTAGTGTCCTGATAGTAGCTTTTTCCTTAATTTACTTCCGCCGTTTAAAAAAAACGAGTGTAGAAACCCGCGCGATGCAGCGGGATTGGCTTCAAAGGACTTACTTTGCAACGACACTTAAACCTCAGGGACTGTTTTTGCCAAGTTGTGAAACTTTGCATTTAATGTTTGGTTGGGACTTACCTTGCAACGTCGCTTAAACCTTAGGGACTATTTTTGCCAGATTGCTATAGATAGCAATTAATGATGCATGACTTATTTTGCAGCGCCACTTGAACCTCAAGGACTATTTTTGCCAAGTTGGAAAAGTTTGCAATTAATGTTTGCATTGGAAAACTTTTGGTCCTGCCTTTTAGTATCTATACTAATGTTTACAAAAATTAAATTTCAAAAACCGTTGAAAAAAATTATAAGAAAAAACTTGTGTTATTCTAATGTTTCATATATTCTTGCATTATTTCAAATTAATGCCCCTAAAGTTCCTAAATATACTTGGTAAAGATTTACATACTTGGCTATTTCATGTAAAATTTTCACGGATCCTAAAAATATATTTAATATTCTAACTTCTTACAAGAATTCTTTCAATAAAAAAACCGCACATCTAATATGAAAGTTAAATTACGTCTAGTTTGCGGGTTGTTGTGTGTGCGCTAGATTTTATGGTGTTTTTGTTGAAACTGGCCGTAAGCAGTTAGTAGTAGCAGTTTAATTTATAAAAGTGTTTGGTAAATTAGTTGTTGTTGTAATTTTAATGTGTATAATGACGTAACGCTAATTGCTAAATGCTGATTCAAAGAGCATAAAGAAATTAGCATTTTTATAATTTATAAATGCCATCTGGTTTCTTCCAAACGAGCTTTTTAATAATAATGCTAAATGCTAAACATTAATTGCTCTAAAATGCTCTTAAATGCTGTCTACGAAACATACTCTTTGTGAAGTATATTTGTCTTTAAGTGCGATATATTTTGATATTAACATTAGTTGTTTTATTACGTACATTAAGTTCACATTGAAATTGATTACTTATTAACACTTGCCTTGTGTTTTATTGTTGGATCTTAAAGTTATACCAACTACCACACCAGTTTTTCTCCATAAAATTAACATGTTCAGCTACCCACTGTATCATTTAACATGCTTTTTTCTTTCACTTTCTACATTTTCTAAGGTTATTTACGAGACCCAATGGCTTTATTGTTACACTGTCATTGTTATTTTACAAACATTTACATTGCTTTAGTACTACAGATTTGTCACGTCCATAGTAAAAGCTGGGTTCCACACGTACTGACTAGCTAGCCATGTGCTTGCTTAAATATAACCCCTCCATGGCACCGGCTTTCGATCCCTCGATCAACTCCTCACTCTAACTTTCCCTTTACTTCCATCTAATCGATACTCGACCTGGGTTCCTCTTTTTAATACAGTACGTTGCGATGAAACACATGACATATTTTACAGTAAGTTGTTTCACTAGGAAACCCTAACTTGTGGTAAATTTTTAAATCCGTTGCAATCTTTCCCCGAATAAATCACCTCATGTTATATTCACATTTTCCTTGCCAACAAGGAGAGTTGCGATGAAACACGTGACATATTTTACAAAATGGTTTGTAATTAATACAATCCCTAAATGATAACTTTACTCAACTTGTGTCATTAACCAAAGCTAAAGACTTATATAGTTAAAAATTGAAACAAAAGAGAAATTTATATCCAATGTGATTGCTTGACAAGATTCATCAGTGTTTGGTGTATGTTTTACTCCCTCCACGTTCAACACCCTAAAAAACCCTCCAAGACACACACACATATACAGCCAAGCACACACTAAACAGAAGCGTTTAAATGAAGCTAGCCAAACATGACACTAAAGGGAGGTGTGAACATTCAATGTCATCCAACGACACTATAATACTCTATGATCGAGTGTCACATAAAGTTCGTTAAGATGATACATAATAATATGTGTTAAACACGAATATCATATATGTTAAATAACCACTTTACTTATCGTATGGCAGAGTTATACGATGCGTGAATATATATTACTTTGTACAATTGTTTTACAATTGTCCATCACTATATATTAGCTCTTGTAAATATGACCAAATTTGTTGCAAAAATTTTACATAGTTATAAATTATAATGTTTTTTTAGCACTTACTAACGCACTTAAAATTCCCCCCCCCCCACCCCAAAAAAAAGTTTCTGACTACGCCCCTGTTTCGAACCAGGCAAATCTAATCTAACCACTTTGTTTTAAAGTTTCTATGCCCACTAACGATCCATAAATGAGAAAAAGAAAACATGTATGTCTCCAATGAGCAAGAGTTTTTTCTTGAAGGTTTTAAGTTAAATTAAACTTGTTTTCTAAACCTCAAAATAAATTCAAACCATATTTTGCACCACCACATCAAATAAATTGCTAAAGTTTATAGCATGTATATATACAACTACGGTGGAATTAAGCCTTCCATATTATAAAACAACTTAGAGTTAAACATTTGAAAGATAAATTTTACCTATCTCCTATATCTAAACATATAGCGATCATTCAATGGGTTATATAACACTTGTTCTATATATCCTACCCTGCTAGTTTGCGGTGGTTTTATTAATATTTTGTTGTTCAAAAATGGTAGAATTCGTTGTGTTTTTTGTCTTAATGGGTAATTGATCCACACCAATGCTTGTGTTGTAATGCAGCTGGTGTAGTCGGTTAGGTCCATGTCCATTTGGTTTGTTTGTCAATCGTATAAAACAGTCAAATAAAGTAAATGAAATGATGATTTATGTAATCGACAAAAAAAATATGAAATAGAGTAACCATCTCTTCAAGTTGGTCTAGCAGGAAAGTGTCTATAGTCTAATAAATTATAATGTAATCTCTAAACATAGATCATTCTTTGTTTACTCTTTTAGCAAAAAAAAGGTAGAACTTCCATTATAATCTCTAAACATAGATCATTCTTTGTTTACTCGTTTACCGTATTATACGAGCAGCATCTTTATAAATGTGTATCTTTCGTAAGCCTAATTTCCTACTTGTTTATGTTACTCATTAAAACACAACTCTCTTAAAACTAGTTTTTTTGTGATTAAATTATATTCATATTTATTAATATATTGGTTTTTTGTGAACACTGGATTAGTGGTGAAATGAATGATGGACCGAGAAAACTTACAAGGAAGTAAAAGGTGGTGTCATGTGAATTGAAGAAAAAGATGGCATTCATGGGATTGGACGGACACACGAAACACAAAAGACTTTTGATTGTTGATATGATTCATCATTTACTTAACTCTTCACTTAATTTTTTCACTTCAAAACAAAAAGTAACTCATTCAACCACTTCAATACCCGGTTTATCTGATAACCATATCATAACACAAAGAAGAGAGTCGATGAGTTACAAAACATTTTATAAACACATTTGAGACGTCTTTAACAATTAATGCTTTAAAGTGAATTTGTTGCTATTAATCCCCCGAGTTTTTGAAGGTGTTTGTTATATTATGTGGTGGGTCATTTGGAAGTTCCGCAATCAAGTTGTTGGTTTATGGACAATAAATTAATAGACGTGTGTTAGGATCGAACTCGAGACCACGGGATTGCACACTTTACGTATGAGAATTAAAGTTAATAATTAAATATAATAGTTATATTAATTAAATGAAATAATTATAACGGACGTTAAGTAATTAGTTGTAATGGACTAACGGTCGTTAAATGTAATTGGAAAGGACTAGAATGCAAATCAATATTTGGAAGGTTTCTGAATACCTTGTGGGATACTCCATCCGATCGGCCACAAGGAAACCCAACCCATCTCCAACTCAACTTGTTCTCCAAGTTTAGATGAGTATATATACAAGACTAGGGGTCTTGTGTTTTGCATCTCTTGTACTCATTAGCTAAAACCTAAAAGGTGTTTGTATGTGTTTTGCTAAAAACGATCGTATACCCTCTATAGGGAATCGATCCTCAACCTTTTCCAACTCAAATTATTTTGTTTGATTAAAACTAGCATTACTTTAATTTGGTTTAGTACGTGTGTACAAGAACGTGGTAATAACATACTTTTGTTATTATTCTTGGATTGAATTACAAAACGGTAAGGGATAATTCTTATAATCCTATAAACCCTAATTAGGGTTCATCCTAATTGCTAGTTTGTGGATTTGATTCTTGTTTGGCTAGAATCAAGAAAAGGTACGCATATTCTTCTTATGTTAATTAATTATTCATTAATCTTTCCTATACGCTTCCGCATGTATACTTTGATGTTTTGTGATTATTTATTGATTGTCATGTTATATAATTCTAACAGTGGCATCACGAGTCATTGATTTTTAATGAGTAATTAATTACATAAAGGCGTAATAAAACAAATAATTGTATGTTGTTTGATATGTTAATCTAGGGTTTATGTTTATAATGGTTTGGTCGATTTTTTTATGAATTTGGGCGTACCCCTATTTTTTTTTTAATGTCGACACATACATAATTTTTTAGGGTTTTGAAAATTGTTTGCTAACCTTATTAAAACCTAGAATTAATATATTGGTTACGTGATTAATTCATGAATAATTTGTTATGTGTCATGGAATTTTTTTGATATGCGATCTTGTGACTTATTTGTATAATTGTTATGATATCCATGATTATACATGCATGTTAGTCATGGATAAGTTACTTTGATAAATTGTTTAATTGTTGAGACATATTTAATTACGATAAATCTTGAATTGGGGATGACTCCAATTATGTATATTAATGAATCAATTATGTGCAATTTGGTATATTATTAATTATGGATTTATTTAATCGATTCGTCGATGTATGTGGCTCACTCTCAATTGAGAGAGTGAAAGCCCTAATTAATATATACATTAATTTAACCTAGATATTGACTATTAATAGGGTTTTATCGAATAAGTTGCATGTGGCTACTTGTTTACACGTATAAATTGTTTATATATGCGCATTGTTTTTAGTAGTTTATTTTTATTGGTATTACTTGTTTGTTTATTATGTGCGGTTGTAAGCAAAGGGTAATTTTGAATAGAAAAATAATACGGACTAAACAATGGCGAAATTTGATTTGTTTTGAAAGAGTTAAGTTTTCAATAGTTTAACCGATTGGTGACTTTGGTACAAATGACCGAACAGCTCACCCATTAGAATGAACTATAAAGGGTTAATAAAGAAGTGCGCACAATACACCGAAAGGATGTCTTAGGTTATGCTTTGCGCCACGGTCCTCTCCCCTCAGAAGTTCAAATGGAGCTACTTAGTAAGCCATAAAATGTGCAAACTCATCTTAAGGGCTAATTAGTTTTAATTCCATGCGCCATTTCGGTGGTAATTACCAAACACTAAGTCTTTACACTTATGCAAAAGTACGGTATAATGGACGATAATTAACACTAAATTCCTTGATTGGTGAACCCGATACCTCAATCAAAACTTTGATAATTTGATCTTTATGAATTGGTAATAAAAGTTTTTATTAAATTTATGCTACAAGATGAATGCATGACATCTTTGTACATATTTGATTTGACCACATGAAATCAAAACTAGTACCCTTTTAAATTAAGTTATATGTCATCTAATTAAAAGGAACACTTGAAGTTGCAATTTATGTCATGAGAGTACTTGGCTAGATTGTGATGGAGAGGTAAATCTCTATGTAAAGTGAGACCTTACATGGACATATTTGCGCTTCTTTAAGTTAGACACTTAAGTTGAGTAGGAAGTGAGACTTGGACTCAATGGCATAAGATGGGATGAAACATGTTTATATTTGCAATAACGTTGAAAATATAAATCCCATAATGATCTAGGAGTTGGAAATTGTTTGCCAATTAATGTTCGATAGATTACCTTATTGTATCGTTCGTTGCTAGCAGATCAACTGATGTAATGAACCTATGATAATTTGGATCCTAGTTTTCAAGGAAATTCTATGGTTATATGTTTATATTACCTTGGGTATTTTATTTTTTTGAAAAGTTTAATTGTCGAAAATACTAAAATTGAATTTTGCTAATTCTTTAAATGTATTAATGCAACATTAAATCGTAAACGTAGGTTATTCCTGTATTGGTAAATTGATCTACACCTGTAAGGGTTTTTGGTAGAGTCAACTTTGCTAAAAGGATAAACCTAGTCCTCTTTATATAAGAAAGAGTGAGATTTAGTCGTATTCTTTTTCATGAATGAGAAAGGTATGATAGGACAAATTAGAATTGTCTAAATTCTAAATACATAACTCGTAAGCAAATTTTAATAGTTAAGAAAATTGCATATTTTCCGAGTTATTAAATTAGAAGCTAGACTAATTACTTTATAATTGGTAAAAGACAAACTAACATATTTTATCTAGTTGTTTTGTTTTGACCATTTAAAAGTACTACTTACAATTGTTGGAATAGTAGAACTATTAAGAAAGAAATTGCATGCCCAATTATTTCAAGTTAATAGCATTGATGAATAATTCATCATCTACATAGTAGAATACACTCTTTAGTACATAAGTAATTGTTATGTATGGATTTTTCAAAGTGTATGGAAGTGAATAGAATACTATTTTCTTTTCTTTCGGTTAATGAAACACTTACAATGTTGTCAAATCCATGGGAGTATTGTGTTCTTATTCTTCGAATAAGAAATTAATGTAATGATCTCTTATTCAGTGGGAGTTACAAGCTTTGTCATCTTAGTAGTAACCCAAATTATCTCTAGAATGTCTTAAGATAATTACTTTCCACTTGTAGACACTTATGTTTCAAGGATAGTCATGTATGTTTCCTTGTTAGACAATGAAGTGGTTCTACTTCTACTAGTTATGCTAATATCAATGACACAATCATATTGGTCACATAAACAAACATATGTCGTGTTGTTTATATGCTACATGATGTTGTTCCATGCACAAGTGGGAGAAATCTATATTATGTGCAAGGTACAACATATAGGTATATGATTTAACGGATTCTCTTGACTGCAAGGTAAGAGACTAATGTTCTAATATAACTTGTACATACCTAATTCAAGAAACACTTGGTGTTGCAATTTACGTCATGTGAGAACTTGGCGAGATTGCAACAACAAAGTAAATCTCTATGTGAAGTCAGACCTTGCATGGACATATTTGCAGTTTCTAAAATTAGACAAGTATTTAGAATATGTGTCAAGATGATAGATATAAGACTACTTAAAATTAAATATTTATGTATTATTAGAATGACATAAATAAATGAAGTAATCTAATACTACTTTAATTTGTGTATTTATGAATTTTTGAAATGACATAAATAAATGAATAAAATAATGTAGTCCTACATTATTGTGAAGTAAATAAATTAACTTGAAATTACTATTGAAACCAAGAGTTGTGTTCATAATTACTTTAGTTAAACATGTTTATGATTCATTGTAAAGACATAAACATAAAGTCTTTTAAAACTTATAATAAAGTAAGACGTTAACTTGTTATGTTTTTTAATTAAGACATTTACAAGAAGTCATTGAGTTGATCAATGATATATAACGTATAATGTGATTATAACTGTTTATGTTTTCTTGATGAGACATGGATATGAAGTGACTTGGTTAAAAGTACTTGTGTTATAAAGCATGCAATTGGCTTGAAAAGTCTATTATACCATTAAGTTGACTTAGTTGGTAAATAAGTAAGCCAAAAGGAATATGTTTATCTTATATATTGTAAGATTGTCTTACAATATTAATTCTAATGAATACCACAAGTTGATGGTATGTTCAGTTAGGAGGATCAAACTCTATTTGATTTGTTTGATTCAAGATAACCATAACTTCTTTCTTAAAAAGTGACAAGGTTAGAAAATTGAGTATGGAATGAATATACTCAATATGACTCCAACCTAGAAGATTGTTAAAACACCATTTCATTATGGAATGTGATGAATCACATTAAGTTTTAAAATTGAAGATTCTGAATTTGTTAAACTACTTATGAATAGGTTATTAACAAAGTAAAATCAGGAATTATCAATGTGTATTTGTAATGTCCCAAAAGGAGAACAATGTAGTTTTGCTCTAACTGCTAAGTATATATAGATAGTCTATATATTACAAAAGGCAAGTGGGAGTTTTTCTATCTTGAAAGATAAAATTACAAGATACATAATCTTCTAAAACACACTAGTAAATATCATGATGAGGTTAGACATGTAAATGATAGACCTCAAGATGATGGAATTTGCATTCATAGATCTGCAAGGATATCTCAGATATTTGATTTATATGCTGAGAAGAACATGAGTTACATGATTATAGTAAACCTGATAATCATTATGATGGATTACCAAATATTGAATTGGGTAAATAACTCATACTATGAATGTTAAATATGCGGTCCATAAAGATAATCAATTTTGGAAATTTGGTTTATCTTAATAGTTAGACTAGAGAATGAAAATGAGTTTCTTCAAAGAGATGAAAAACCCTAATGGTTTGAATTTCTATGTAGAAATCATATGGACAATATTGTACACATATTTAATGCATGTCTTATGACAAGATTATTAATCATACTTAAGCAATTAATTGTGATTGAATATTCTTTTCTAGACACATTAAATATATAAAGATAATAATGGTCATACTTGTTTTCATTAATATGAAATATGACAATGGAATATCAAAACTCTTTCTTGAGAAATTACTTGAGCGAGGACAGTAAGTAATCGAAAGGTTTTTTGAGTTCATATATATATATATAATCTTTGAAAGTGTACGAAGTGCAATAATTCATGAATGAATAAATGCATGCATCTATGAAATTTTTTTTATATTTAATTATTAAATCTTAGTTTTGATTTATAATTGAAATAAGATAAATTTTAAGTATTCCTGAAAGCTAGTGGGAGTATTATGTTAAGGTTTTTAAATCTTATATGTCGTATAACATATAGGAAGTAACATTCCTTGTAAGCTAAATGTTATGTCTTAGATTGGAATGAAACTTCACTTGTAAGATTTAAGAATTAAAACATACAACCTTAGAATATATGTTTATTATTAATAAACATGTGCAGTAAAATAAATGATTCTAATAAAACATGATATATCATTTGAAAAATGGATAAATATCTTTTGACAAGATAGAACGTAAATGAAGTCTAAGTTTGACCTGTCGATTCATCATGTACATCATGTAGTGTATTCAAATTGTTGTATCATTCTTGAATGATAGATGATTTGACAACATTGATATCTAACTAAAAGTTATTAGATAACTTGTGTAATGAATATTCTAAAAGAATTACATCCTCAACCTGGAATTGCTCCTAGATTCTATGGATGAACAATATGACAAATGTTGTGCAAATTGTCATCAGCTTTAAACTTGAAAGTTAGGAAAGCATCAAACATTACACAATAAGATATTAAAGTTTACGGAGTTTTAATAAGCACATTGTTGTTTGTATACAATGATGCTGGTTTAATTGAGATGACACTCAATACTAGTCATGGTAGGATTTCATCCTTGTTAATGACCATGTGAACTAGTTGTGCTACTAAAAGAGCACATTTGCATTATACATTAAAAGAATATGAATACTTTAAACTTTAAAATGTTTGAAAGTTTAAATTGTCATAAAATTGGTGATAGAGGATGTCACACACTTTATGAATTATTATGTGGATTGGTGAATGCACACATACAAGAACTTCACTAATTGAATTCTTGAAATAAATATTCTCAAAATTATGATAGATCAAGTTGGTTGATTTATGCCTTGTCAACAAGTATGATTGTCATTACTTGAGGCATAATTCATCAACTGTAATTTTCATGCATTGATCTATTAGGTATTTGGATAAGGGATGTTAAACAATTGTTATAATAAATCAAGTACTTGGTATGTTTGATTTTATAATATATTGTATCCTATATTTACATGTTTAATCCGTGAATAAATTTATTTATTCTAAATCGTCCGTTGTCAATTAATGATATGGGAGTATCATTAAACTAAGACAAATCGAGAGATATGGTAGAATATACTTGAAAGTATATTGATGAGAATGCATACAATTTCGGATGATATTCAATGAATTGAATATAGGACTTATCTCAACTACATAATTTACTTTATGGATATTGTTGTTAAGTGAATTATGAATAGTTATCCTCGGACTTGAGATACCGGATAAGTGTCATGAATGTAGTGCACTTCGTGGAACAACTTAACGCTATACGAATCGGTAGTCATAAGGGTTGTTTCAAGTGTTGCAAAGTTCATGGGTTATTCTTGTAGTCAAGATAGAATTTGTTCCTTCAAATTTATTTTGAAGTTTAAATCGCTGGACCCCTCGTAGGGTTGACAAGATGTTTGCATGGCCATGCCCAAAGTTCTCCCCGAATATGTTCGTAAGATTTGGTAATCTTGCTCAATCACTTATAACGAGAAATGAATGGTTGAATAAAGAATGACTTAATTCCATATCTTTATTTAACATGGTATTAGAAACAAAGGATAATAATAATGAGAAATCATTAAAAGGTTTTCAGAGCCTTGCTCGAGTTGTACTAGAGGCATCAAGTGTTGCTAGACGCTAACCGATGTGATCACTCTATTAAGATATGTCCAAGTGGGAGCTGTTGGTTTTATGGACAATAAATTAATAGACGTGTGTTAGGATCGAACTCGAGACCACGGATTGCACACTTTACGTATGAGAATTAAAGTTAATAATTAAATATAATAGTTATATTTATTTATTAATTAAATGAAATAATTATAACGGGCGTTAAGTAATTAGTTGTAATGGACTAACGGTCGTTAAATGTAATTGGAAAGGATTAGAATGCAAATCAATATTTGGAAGGTTTCGGAATACCTTGTGGGATACTCCATCCGATCGGCCACAAGGAAACCCAACCCATCTCCAACTCAACTTGTTCTCCAAGTTTAGATGAGTATATATACAAGACTAGGGGTCTTGTGTTTTGCATCTCTTGTACTCATTAGCTAAAACCTAAAAGGTGTTTGTATGTGTTTTGCTAAAAACGATCGTATACCCTCTATAGGGTATCGATCCTCAACCTTTCCAACTCAAATTATTTTGTTTGATTAAAACTAGCATTACTTTAATTCGGTTTAGTGCGTGTGTACAAGAACGTGGTAATAACATACTTTTGTTATTATTCTTGGATTGAATTACAAAACGGTAAGGGGTAATTCTTATAATCCTATAAACCCTAATTAGGGTTCATCCTAATTGCTAGTTTGTGGATTTGATTCTTGTTTGGCTAGAATCAAGAAAAGGTACGCATATTCTTCTTATGTTAATTAATTATTCATTAATCTTTCCTATACGCTTCCGCATGTATACTTTGATGTTTTGTGATTATTTATTGATTGTCATGTTATATAATTCCAACACAAGTTTTGTTTGGAAGTGAATTACCTCGGATTGACCGTCTTTTTGACGAGATCGTTCAGTTGTCGTTTAATTGGTGTTCTAATCGTTGTAGTCTGAACTTTGATTGGAATTCTTGGATGAAAAATCCTAATTCCTTTAATTTGTAATTTTTTTTCTCTAGCTCCTTGATAGTTTTTAATAAAATGCCGTTCAAAAAAAATCCCCCGAGTTTTAGAAATAGAGAGTTGTTTTTGGCCAAGGGCCCAAGGCCATTACATTTTGAGTCTCCCTTAATTGCTGATTGCGCAGTACATCACGAAGTCTTTAAAGTTGTAGTAGGTTTTACTCCCTCCGTACCCAACACCCTAAAAACCTTCTAAGACCTCTTACATTGTTCCTCTGACAACGAGTAAGTCAATCTCGCATTGATTCTTCCCCAGCTACCCTCCATTGACCATGTATTGCTTCCTTCTCCCCATCTTATCTTCTCAGTCTTATGTTGATCGATGTATTTGGTTGGTGTGAATTGAAGTATGGCGTTGATCTCTACCCAAATATTACAAATATGTTCAAAATGTTTGTTTACTAAAAATGCTCAACGCACCAATAGACAATCAGAATGTCTAATACCCTAGATTAGCTAAATTGAAGTGTGTACCTTCTTAAGTACGTGTTGGTTGTCTCCAGAGGCGAAGCCAGTAGGGTGGCTAGCGGGTGCTCAGCCACCCGGAACTGGCCTTGATTGATCAAATGTTTGTTTAGCTTTCGCTAAGATTGACAAGTATTCACTAGATGAATTAAGGTTAAAAAATGATTAAGAAGTTGCAGGTTCAATATATGAAGAAGAAGATGTAAATGTGAGAGAGTGAGAGAGAGTAGACAAGAGACAGGTGTGTGGTGAGTAGGGGTGGCAATTCGGGTCGGGTTCGGGTTGGCGGGTTCGGGTTGTCAGGTTTGCGGGTTAGAAAATCCCAACCCAAACCTGACCCATTTAAATCATCGGGTCAGCTATGTCAACCCTAATCTGTTTAGACATAACCCGAACCTAACCCGTTTAACCCGTATATATACTTGGGTTGGCGGGTTAAATAGGTTTCACGTGTTGAATATGTTAAACGGGTTGAATCGGTTAAGCGGGTTTCGGGTTGACACATTTAACCCTTTTTATATACAAAATTTAGCACATCACACGAGTTAAAAAGGTTAAACAGGTTGTCGGGTCGACCCGTTTAACACATTTAACCCGTATAATAAAATATAAATAATTTTGAGCTTATGAAAAAAAATCTTAAGCGGGTTGGCGGGTCGACCCGCTTATTTTATTCCCAACCCGAACTCGACTGCTTAATAAAGCGGGTTAGATAGGTCGACCCAAACGACCGAAATCTATTAAGCACAACCCAAGTCGTTAATTTTCGTGTCGGTGAAATTGCCACCCCTAGTGGTAAGTACTAGCTTGTTGTAGTACCAATTACTAGTATTTATCTTCACAATTATTTTATTTGTTTTGTCTAATATGTGGACAATTGTAGTACTCCGTATTACATAACACTTCTTAAGTGTTCTACATATATTTTTGTATTCTTAAATGTTCTTCCATCTTTTTCTCATGTTAGAGTTCCTATTTTTGAATGATGAGATTAGCAGTAAGAATCCAATATCATGTGTTAAAGATTGATTTGAGCTTTAATAGACATTGCTGAACTATTTGAATTCTATTATATCCAATATATTTTATATATGACAGTTTTGATATATATATTCAAGCTACAATGCTAAGAATTTTCTCCAAGGTAGCAAAAACATATGCATAAAAGGTTGTTAAGGTATCGAAAAGCCAAGTACAAAGTTAGTCCAATACGGTGGACTCAAATGCTAAGCCAATTCTTGTGTCTAGCGGATGTTTGTGATTGCTTATTTTAAAGTACTTTTGTACTTTTAAAATATTTAAGCACACACCAATCTACTTATTTTTGGATGTTTTTCTTATTTTTGGATGTTTTTCACTTATATGCATACTACCTCCGTCTCAATTTAATTCACTTCAAAATGTAACCCTTCACTTATTAGTTCCAGCAGTTTCAGATGCATGATCAAAGTCACCCTTACCCGACGAACTTGTACTAGGTTTTGGCTGAGACGAACGTGTACGAAGGATTGTGTCTGTAGTCGTAACAGCTCCAATCGCAGAAGAATCAAGCAGATCATTAGGTGGCTGGGACGCAACATTACTACCAGATTTTGGTCATTGGAACGCTGCATACGAGCTTTCAAAGCCTCACTATCCACTCTACCATCATCCAAATTGTCTCCCTCAAGAAGACCAGACTCACGAGAAAGACCAGCAGAAGAAGAATCACCAGCAGACAGGTTTGAATTAACATCACCACACTTATCCATAATAACTAAATCAAACTGCAGCAAAACCCAAAAAACGAAAAACAAACAGCAGAACCGAAACCCTAAAACATCGAAAGGAACACGAAGCACCATGTCTATCTTCAATTACGAGAGCCTTAGTAGAGCTAAGGCATGAGTTATAGCACAAATCAACTAACCAAAACCAACCATGATGGGCGCGAATGATGACAACAGCAGAACCAGAATTTGCGAAACCCTAAGAGAAACCGAAAACAATAAACCCTAATAAACAAAACGATTGCAAGAATCTGGAACAATCAAGCAAAACACAAATTTAATTGCCTAATAGGAACAGATTAACGCAATAGAGAAGAGATTAGAGCAGAATTGTGATCGAATATTTGGAGTTAGTGAATCGCAAAAAGTCGCCTAGGCTCAATCGCTTTTAGGGTTTTTTACGCTACCAAGAACCAAATTTGATAAACCCTTTGCACCTAAAAATGAAAGGACACAACATATTAGATATGTTTGATTTGTTGTTGCAACATGTCCATGATCCTAGTCTCCAAATTAAGTTTGAGAGGAACAATATCTATAACTCACCAAAATGTTTTGTAAGAAGCACAAGTTAACTAAATATAAACTCTTTGGGTGACTTTGCTGATCAAGAAAAAGAAAAAGTAATTATACATTGGGTACTTGAAACCTCATAACTAATGAAAAAAAAATTGGCATAAAACAAAATAACATAATCTTGTGTTAAAAAGTAAAAACTTCCCAAGCAAGTTGTGGGGGTTTATAGTACTCGCTAAGTATACCTCTGCATGACTAGTAAGTGTGGAAGAGATGGTACCCAGCTTTATTTATGGACGTGACAAATCTCTAGTAGAAATAGATGTTTGTAAAATAATGACAGAAATAACTTTAAATGATGTAGTGGGTAGCTGAACATGTTAATTCTATGAAGAAAAAGTGGTGTGGTAGTTCCCTAAGAAGGATGATAGTGGTTTTACGACGGCTAGTATCAAGGTTGAATATGAATGGAAACCTCCACATTGCATGGAATGTAAAGTGTTTGGGCATGATAATGATTGTTGTCCTAAGTCTCTAGGAGCATCATGCCGATGCTCACACCTCGACCTGGATGTGAATGATGATGGTTTTAAGGTGGTGCGAATCGGAAAACCAAACCCCAAGGTCCGAAGTTGTCTAGCGGTATTAATATGGGTAAGGGTCCTAAATTTGCTCCTAGGAAGCGTGTTTATATCCCAAAGAAGAAGACGCCGGACGTTGCTAGTGTTAATGCTACTGTACTCACATTACTTCTAACTCTTTTGGGACACTTGAGGTGCATGAGGACACGGGCATTCAAAGTCCCGTGGTTGATTCTAATCGAGGAGGCGAAGATTGGGGATTCTCTTGGTTGTTCTAAGGAAGCGAGATGTGGATATGGGTCGTACAATGGAGGTTAATGAGGATGAGTTGAATAAGACCGGTTCTACATCACATGTACCGCTTGTGAGTGATTCAATAGGAACAATGGATGTTGGTTCTACTCCCATAGTTGAGAAAATTGGTAAGCTTGAAAACTACTTATTGCTGGGAAAGCTACTCTTGTGGATAATGATGGTCAACCTATTCCGCCTACCTCTTCTACTAAGAGAGCTAACCCTTTTCTAAAGTGGGAGACCGAGGTGTCGATTCAAGATGAGGTTGTTGCTAACCCATTTGATGAGTCTCGCTAATATATTTGGTGGTGGCCAAGGGTATGAAGATGAGTATGATGAATATGACTTCGATGACTATGCGAAACAGGTTCGTGATCTTCCAGGGAATTTGGATGCCTTTAATGCCATGTATGGCACAACGTTTCAAGGTCCTAGGAAATAATCTTATTTCGTTGTGTCATATGTTATCATTTGAGTAGTGTTTTGTTTCTTGTTTAAATAATTGGAAGTATCTTGTTATGTAAGCTCTATGCCTATATAACGGGCTGATATATGGGATTTCACTCATATACATTGTACTTAAACATTTATTTGGTTAATATATTTACCAGGGTGCAGGATTACTCCCCTTTACCAAAAAAAAAAAAAAAATGTGGTGTGGTTGTTGGTATAACTTTAAGATCCAACTAGAAAACACAAGGCAAGTGTTAATAAGTAATCACCACTACCAATTTTATCATCGTTATTTTAGTATCACGTCAATTGTTCTCTTCATAATCAAATTAATGTAATAAGTCAACCAACTTTAACATCAAAATATGTCACACTTAAACACAAATATAACAAAAAAACCAAAATATCACATACACACAACAACAAAGTGCAAACCGGACGTAATTTAACTTTTATATTAGATGTGCAGTTTTTTTATTGAAACAATTCTTGTAAGAAGTTTTAATATTACAAATATTTTTAGGATCCGTGGAATTTTACATGAAATCGCCAAATATATAAATCATTACCAAGTATATTTAGGAACTTTGGAGCATTAATATGAAATAATGCGAAAATATATGAAACATTAGAATAACACAAGTTTTTTCTTAGAATATTTTTAAGTGGTTTGTGAAATTTAAGTTTTGTAAAAACACTTATAGATAAAAGAAAAAAAAAAAAAAAGCACATACACACTTATTGTTCAAACTTAAAAATTTAGCTATCCAAACACTTGTATTCTCAAAAACAATCAAATCAAACAAAACACATGAACAAGAAACATCAACTGCTTATATCACATGACGTAACAAATACACCAAAGCAAAAGTAACTAAAGGAATATTATGAAGGTAGTCTAAGCGACATTTGTCGAGACGAAAAAAGCGGCATCATACATCGTTATTGATTCACCAATCAATTCCCTCTCCTTCATGAACTCCATCTTACTTGGCCCGTTTGATAGCATCGGTGGTCGAACCCGACACACGACCCGGAGATTACCTTTAAGTTCCTGTCCCACAAAGAAAACCTCATAAGCTAGAATTAGTTTTATCTCAAAAGCAAATTAGTTTTAAGACTAACCAAAACTTTCTTTGTAAGTGTCTTCCGGTCTTCTTCTCCCTTGGCAAGAGCTTCTTGTAACTCGATATTCTCATGCTTCGCTCGTTCAAGATCTCCTATCAACTTTTTCCGCTCAGCTCTCGTTTTGTAGATCTCCTCTAAGCACAAGAATCTCGGAATCCCTTTGATGAACAAACTTAAAATTTAGCTACCCAAACACTTGTATTCTCAAAAACAATCAAATCAAACAAAACACACGAACAAGAAATATCAACTGCTTATATCACATGACATAACAAATACACAAAAGGAAAAGTAACTAACCGAATATTATGAAGGTGGTCTAAGCCACATTTTTTGAGACTAAAAAAGCGGCATGCTGGTGGCAAATTGTCGTAGTCGATGTAGTACATAATCATATTTATGTTAGCTGTTGAGAGAATTTCGACCAGGATTTTGTGGTGATAGATCTATGGGGTGTGTGTGTTTTGGTGTTGTAGTGTTGTATATAAAAGAAGGATAAATGCTTTTACCCAATGGGTAATTGTGTTTGTTTGTGGTTAGTTGTGTTTCTTCAAGAGTGATCTTAGCCTTTTATTTGAATGTGTCAATTCGGATAGATGAAGTGGATGGCAGAGATTTCATATTTAGTCTTTAGAGAGAGGATGGCATGGGTGTGGCAAGTATTAAGTAGTCACCTGCATTATATTGTAACAACTTTGAATGCATGGTGAAGATAAGAAAAAGACAAAAGTTGAGAAAAGAGCAAAACAAGGGATGTTTGGTTTTGGACAGCACATAAAACATTCACTTCAAAGAGCATATACTTACAATTGCATTTCACATTATTTTACTGTTTAAATCCACCAACTTTTTAAGATAAAGATCAAATCATTTTTCAAACTAAGTCCATTAACCCAATGTATTAATGTATAATCATGTTTTAGAAAATATATCAGCAACCAACATGTAAATTGTATGCTACAGGTGAAGGTTTATTATAGTATAATACATACAAATTCGACCCCCATAAGGCGCCAAATTACACTACTTTTTAAACCCTACAAAGTAAGTAAAATCGGATAACCATGGACTTAACTGAAAGTAAGTCAAAGATGGTATTTACACATACACAAAATACAGTAGATGATACGAAATTAGTACAAACTGGTCCAACATAGCATACATAATATCAATTGTCATAAATCATCAAGCATGATTTATTTTAGCAAGAGCTTACCTCATCGATACTCCAATTCACAGCAACTACAAGTTCACATGATTTGGTCGCAATGGGAAAGTTGAATTAAAGTTGTATGTTAAGTTGTTAACTATAAATCCGAGATTAGTAAGGTTAACATGTTGAGCATTTTTAGTAAACAAACAAGTGCTTTCAATTCTCACAAGTTTCAATTCAACTCACGATGCTACTAGTAGTTTAAGTATAGAGTACAACCAACACTTAAGAAGGTACACACTTCAATTTAGCTAATCTAGGGTATTAAACATTCTAATTAGTAATTATTTATTGGTTCGTTGAGCATTTTTAGTAAACAAACATTTTGGGTAGAGATCAATGCCATAGTTCAATTCACACCAACCAAATACATCGATCAACATCAGACTCAGCAGATAAGATGAGGAGAAGGAAAAGTGCAATACATGGTCAATAGAGGGTAAGCTAGGGAACAATCAATGCAGAGATTAATTCACACGTTATCAGAGGAACAGTGTACAAGGTCTAAGAAGGTTTTTAGGGTGTTGGGTACGGAGGGAGTAAAACCTACTACAACTTTAATGAATTCCTGAGCAAACATGCATACAAAGTATTTGACCAACTTTAAGGCATTTCAACGACCCACCCAACTTACATCAAGACCCTTGCAATCAGCAATCAATGAAAACTCAAAATGTAATGGCTTTGGCCAAAAACGTCTCTCAATTTCTAAGTTTTGTATTTTGGGATGTTGGTCCCAATGGCTTTTCTAAGTTTTGTATTATTGTATTTGAAAAAACATGTTCTCAGAGAAACATGATTGCAGTCACTTTTTAAGAAACAAAACATCAAAATTCAGGCATTAGCAAAAGCCTAGACGATAACAGATTCACTTATAGATATTAAAAAAAGATAAAATAAATAAACACACTTATTGTTCAAACTTATAAGTTAGCTACTCAAACACTTGTATTCTCAAAAACAATCAAATCAAACAAAACACATGAACAAGAAACATCAACCGCTTATATCACATGACATAGCAAATACATAAAAGCAAAAGTAACTAACCGAGTATTATGAAGGTAGTCTAAGCCACTTTTGTCGAGACGAAAAAAGCGGCATGCTGGTGGCAAATTATCGTAGTCGATATAGCACATAACCATATTTTTGTTAGCTGTTGATAGAATTTCAAGCAGGATTTTGTGGTGATAAATCTATGGTGTGTGTGTGTTTTGGTGTTGCATATAAAAGAAGGATAAATGCTTTTACCCAATGGGTAATTGTGTTTGTTTGTGGTTAGTTCTGTTTCTTCAAGAGTGATCTTAGTCTTTTATTTGAATGTGTCAATTTGGATCGATGAAGTGGACGGCAGAGATTTCATATTTAGTCTATACAGAGAGGATGGCATGGGTGTGGCAAGTATTAAGTATTCACCTGCATTATATATTGTAAGAACTTTGAATGCATGATGAAGATAAGAAAAAGACAAAAGTTGAAAAAAGAGCAAAACAAGAGATGTTTGGTTTTGGAAAGCACAGAAACCATTCACTTCAAAGAGCATATACTTACAACTGCATTTCACATTATTTTACTGTTTAAATCCACCAACTTTTTAAGATAAAGATCAAATCATTTTTCAAAATAAGTCCATTAACCCAATGTATTAATGTATAATCATGTTTTAGAAAATACTGTATATCAGCAAGCAACATGTAAATTGTATGCTACAAGTGAAGGTTTATTATAGCATAATACATCTGCAAATTTGACCCCCATAAGGCGCCAAATTACGCTACTTTTTAAACCCCACAAAGTAAGTAAAGTCGGATAACCATGGACTGAACTGAAAGTAAGTCTAATATGGTATTTACACATACACAAAATACAGTAGATGACACGAAATTAGTACAAACCGGTCCAACATAGCACATACATAATATCAATTGTCATAAATCGTCAAGCATGATTTATTTTAGCAAGAGCTTATCTCATCGATACTCCAATTCACAACAACTACAAGTTCACATGTTTTGGTCGCAATGGGAAAGTTGAATTGTGTTAAATATAAATCCGAGATTAGTAAGGTTAACATGTTGAGCATTTTTAGTAAACAAACATGTGTTTTCAATTCTCACAAGTTTCGATTCAACTCACGACGCTAATAGTAGTTTAAGTATAGAGACAAGCCAGGGGCGGAGCCAGAAATTTGTGTTAAGGGGGGCCGAAAATAATTTGGATAATAACATACATTTCATGGAGCGGTTATCTTAGCGGGTTCAATGGTGCAACCATCTAGACCGAGTTACAACACATATGAAATTACAATTAGGTCTTTATTTATATATAACTTTAAATCATCAATAAAATACTACCTTGCTATCAAATCAACAAACAATTTAAATCATCAATTAATTTCTATATTGTCAACAAACTTTTACTCCGTAAGTAGGTATCTAGCTTTGCTAAATCAGTAAATTCGTAAACCTTCTTTTCCTTTTAACAACTATTCCTCAAACATAGAAATGTTTTTCTAAATCGTATGAAAGATACAAAAAGTATTTTATAATTATACAAGACGACCTCGAAACAAATTTCACCCACACTTTGAAAGGTAAAATAGTAATGTTTTCTTCAATTCACAAGACACCACCTTTTAATTCCTTGTATGTTTTCTATGTATATCATTCATTTCACCACTAATCCAATATTAAAAAAAAAACCAATATAGTAATAAATATGACTATAATTTAATCACAAAAAACTAGTTTTAAGAGAGTTTTGTTTTAAGGAGTAACATGAACAAGTAGGAAATTAGGCTTACGTAAGATACACATTTATAAAGTTGTTGCTCGTATAGTAGTAAACGAGTAAAGATGTTGATAACGTGGTTGAACTATAATATCTTATTAGACTCTATAGATACTTTCCTGCTAGACCAACTTGAAGAGATGGTTACTCAATTTTTAAATTTTTTGTTGATTACATAAAACTCATTTCATTTGCCTTATTTGACGGTTTTATACGATTAACAAACAAACCAAATGGACATGGACCTAACCGGCTACACCAGCTTCATTACAAAACAATGATTGGTGTGGATCAATTACCCGTTAAGACCAAAAACACAACAACCTCTAACTTTTTTGAACAACAAAATATTATTAAAACCACCGCAAACCAACACGGTACAATATATAGAACTAGTGTTATATATATTTTTTTTGGGTAAAGGGGAGTAATCAAAATTTTATGTGTAGGATTCGAACCTTAGATTTGTAGATAAACTAACAAGCAATTTTACCAACTGATCAACTTAAATTTGTAGAACTGGTGTTATATAACCCATTGAATGATTGCTATATGTTTAGATATAGGAGATAGTTAAAATTTATCTTTTAAATGTTTAAATCTAAGTTGCTTTATAATATGGAAGGCTTAATTCCATCGTATTATTTGTATATACATGCTATAAACTTTCGCAATTTATTTGAAGTGGTGGTGAAAAATATTGTTTGGACTTATTTTGAGGTTTAGAAACAATGTAAAATTTTTCAACAAATTTGGTCACATATATATAAGAATTAATAAATAGTGATGGAAAATTCTTATTTGATTTGAAAAATAGTTTTGATGTGCTTAAGGAGAATGATTCTGTTTTTTTGGAACGTGTGATTGATTTTACATATGCTCCCGATAGTAATATTGCTTTGGGCGATTATGGTTACACAAGTACTACTCCTATTGTTGAGAAAATTGGGATCGGAAGCTTGAAAAAGTTAATTATTGATGGTAAAGGTACTTTTGTGGATGATGATGATGGTAAACCTATTAAAAAGTTTGATTATTCACTTAACCTATTCTCTAAGGTGGGTAATGTAGTTGTTTCTTATAGTGACGATGATGAGGTGTTTGATCTGAATAATACTATGGCTAGTTATTTTTCATCGACAAGTGGAGTTAATGCTTGAAGATTACTTTTATTATAATTATGCGGCTGAGGTCTAGGAGTACCATGGCAACAAGATGCGTTTTGCGACCAGTTTGATATCAAGCTCCAAGACCGTGATAAGAAGTAATTCTTTATTTTTGTTAGTTCATAAGATTGTCATATCACTCTTATGTAGTTTATTGGTTGTTCTAGTTGTAGTTGGTAGCCAATTATTCGTTTATGGCCTGTCATATCACTCTTATGTAGTTTATTGGTTGTTCTAGTTTTGTAACATGATGGAATTTGTTCTTTATAAATTTCTACAGTTTCTTTTACTCATGAAATGACGCTAAAAAACGTTAGCTAAAATGTCTTTAAAATATTTGAGATGTTTGGTTGCTAGATAGGTGCTAATGCCTATGTTGTTATTATTTGTAAGTTGTCAATATAGCTCTTTGCTGAGCTTTTTTTTTTTTTTTTTTTTTTTTTTTTTTTGTAAATATACCAAATATATTGTTCACAAGCTTAAGAGAAAACTTGCACATGAAAATGGGGAAGCCATGCACAAACCAAAACCATGAACCATTACCATTATATGAAATTAGCACAATCACAACTCAAAAAAACAATGTAGAGATAAACCAAACGGCATGCCAAGGTTCTATAAAACAAATTAAACACGACGATTCAAAGAACCTCTAGATCATATCATCATACACGGCTACTTGTAAGCAATCATATTAATTATTTACTTTCTTACAACGTAGATGTATGTAGTTGCGGTGTATTGTTTACCATATGTTATTGACTTAGTACAATTTTTATACAAAGTAATATATATTCATGCATCGTATAACTCCCCCATACCATAAGTAAAGTGGGTTTTTAACATAATATTCATGTTTAACATAATATTCATTTTTAACAAATATTATGTTCTGCCTTATTGGTAGCATCATTTAGACGTTTCTTTTTAGTGTGTGTTTGGGTGTATGCGTGTGTGTGAGTTTTAATGCGCGAGTTTTCATTTAAGAGTGCGGGTAAAATGTAGTTGAATGTTATTCTGGGTGTCATGCTGACTTTGAGTGAATGAGAAGAAATTTTCGATGGCATGGCTCTATTATTGTTGGTAAGAAAGAACTATAAAACCTTTTTCTTGAATAACTTGTAAACAAATTTCCTTTACATGATATGAAAATGCAAGATTCACACGTTATGAGATGAACAATACCATGTCTAGGAGGTTTTTAGGGTGTTGGGCATGGAGCGAGTAAAACATACCGCAATCTCTAATGACTCTTATCAACCAATCACATTGGATATTAGTGAATCATTGTCTTTTGATTTCTCCATATAGTTACCATATATTTCTCTTTTGTTTCAATTTACTACAAGTCTTTAGCATTGGTCAATGATACAAGTTGGGTAAGTTTATCATTTTAGGTGTGTATAAATAACCAAACTCTTTATAAAAAAAAGTCATGGGTTTTATGGCAACTGAGGTGCATTCTTCAGGTAAATTAAGGTTGCGTCGAACCTAAAATATAACACAAGTTAGGGTTGCCTAGTGAACCAACTTACTGTAAAATCTACACTATGTATGGAGTTATCACAGTATATCATCAATCATGAATTTTTGATAATCTTTTTATGTTTTGTACTCCGTATTGTTGATATTTTAGTTTAAAAATATCTGTGAAAATCTCCACATTGTGTATAAATGTAGTTCACTAATCTCGTTCTTTACCCACTCATATAGTGTGATATATGGGTTAACTTAGCATTGTGAAATTCTCCAAATTTGTCTTCAAATTCAAAATTTAAATCTCCCATGAAAGCTAAGCCAACTACTACCTCATATATAAAGAGTAAGTCCTTTAATTAATGTGATATACTAAAAGACTCTTTTGACTTTGTTATTGTGTACACTTTTTGTAGAAGTATACCAACTACTAGCACTAGGATAGATACGAAGTGACATAAATGATAAAAATGTGACTAGTGTGCCTGTGGTGGTTTATTGATATTTGAAAATAACACATTAATTCTTTATAAAATTTGATCTTACATTGAGATGCACGTTTTTACATAGTTAATCTTTGTAACCGTTAGATTTTTAAGGCAAATGTACTCTTGCGGACATTGAGGTGAAAGGGATGGTACAATTCAAAATGGTGGGGTTATTTTGACGGTGGCTATAATTTTAGATTGACCCCCCTTATTTTTTTGCATTTTTTTTATTTTATTTTTTATTTTTATAATTTTGTTTATATCAAAAAACTATAAACCTGAAAATGCGAATGCAGTAAGTATAAAGTTTAATAAATCAAACGCTTAAAGCGTGAAATACGAAACAAAAAACTCGATAAAAATGTTGTCTTGAAAAAGTGAGGACAAAAGTAATATCCTCCTTGATTCTTTTTGGGTAAAGGAGTAAAATTAATAATATCCCACTTTGATGTGACCTCATGGGAGGGTTTAATATTACAACCCATTCAAAAACATACTCACAAGTTATTAGACATAGAGTAAAAACCTCTATCCTATCTACCTAATATTCATTAAGAATTTTGACATTTAATAGAGTAAAAGCCTCTAGCCTATCTACCTAATATTCATTAAGAATTTTGACATTTAATGTTAGTTTGGTTTGGTTTGGATTGAACATTCAGTCAAATTATGAAATTTGTCGTTTGAAAACATCAAGTCTAAACTGGACCCGTCTTTTCTATTATTAATATTATTATTTAGAGTAAATTACACCGTTCGTCCTTGTGGTTTGCGTTGACCGCAGGAGTTCGTCCTTTGACCAAAAAAGTTGCACCGTTCGTCCTTAAGTGTGAAACGTTATGCGCCGTTAGTCCCTCCTTCTAACGGAGCCCACTAACGGTCGTTAAGTCTTGTTAACTTGAGGGTATAATCGTCATTTCAACAGCATAAGGACGAACGGTGTAAGGACGAACGGTGTAGTTTACACTATCAGATTATACTCATTTACCAACCACACACTTCACTCCCAATTTTTTTTTATCTTCTTCATTTCTTCTTCTTTTTGATATATTCACAAACTACCACAACACACCACCATCTCTAACACCCATAACACCTCAACTCCTACACCACCATCACCCACGTCACCACCACGACACCCGTCACCCTACATCCCAACAACCGGAATCACAACAACTCTCCACTCCACCGTATCCCAGTCGGATTCACCCCAACAGCGCGCCCGTCACATCTAAACCCATTACACCATCATTGCGCACACACCATTTAAAATTTATACCCGCCGCCAAAATCTACACCCGACACCACCACCAAGGATGAATGTGAAAGTAAGAAGGCCTACACCCACCCACGTCGCCACCACAAACACCACCATTCGCAGAGACCACCACCACCCCGTGATTGTGTGAGTGTGAAAATGAACATTTGTTTTTCAAAAAAAAAAATATATTTTAGGCTGAAATCTGTAATTTGGGTTTTGATATTGTGTTTGGATCTAGAATTTGATTTCTCACGTGTGTTTTTGTTTAGGTTTTGTGTTTAGATCCGAGGATCTTTTTTTTATTTGTGGTTTTCCTTTGTGATTTTTTTGGAACCATTTAGCTAGAGTATATGTCTTTGGATTTTTTGGTTTAGAGTTTCTGGTGTTGCTATATAAAAAGGGGCAAACATATAGACTAAATTACACCGTTCGTCCTTGTGGTGGGTGATGGTGGTTACGTGGTGGCGACGAGGCGTGAGGTGGCCAGTGGTGGAAGGGTGGCGGCCGGTGATGAGGTGAGAGAGAAAGAGATGAATTAGGTTTAGGGTTAGGGTATAAATGAGAGAAATGGTGAGGATAGACAAGAAAGTGACTTAAGAGAAAGATAGTGAGGGTATTTTAGTATTTTTACCCGAGTTTATGATCAAACTTAACGTCGTTTGGTCAAGGACGAACGCGCATAACGCTTCACACTTAAGGATGAGCGGTGCAACTTTTTTGGTCGAAGGACGAAACCTGCGGTCAAGGCAAACCACAAGGATGAACGGTGTAATTTACTCTATTATTTATTTTTACATCAATGGAGCATTGGCGTTTAAGTAGGTATTAAGTTTAAATTAACAGCCAAATGTTGTTATTGTGTAGTGTGATTGTGATTATAGTTTCCAGCTTCTAAATGAAATAAATTGCCAAAGTAGACCTACACCATAGGTGAAAAATGAGAATATAGTAAAAAAGTGGATAGTGAGATGTATGAAGAACGTGGAAAATGAGATAGGGTGAAACACATGGAAAGTGAGATGTATGAAAAACGTGAAAACTAAGGATATGTAAATATCACGAAAAAAGAGTAAACATGGAAATGAGGATTTTTACGGAAAACTAATGTCCTAACTTTGTCAACTACCGGTCACATGAATATTAAATAGAGAGTAAAGTGAACATTCCTTAACTTGGTAAAAAACCGGGTCAGAATATATTACACGAAGTGCGTCTAAATATGGTGCCCCCGGTTGTGTGCACACATGGTGTTTTGCCCATGTGTAGGGGCGCGCACGGGGAATGGATGCTTGACACATGGAGATAGATGCGCGCGAGCTTGGATGCGCGTTAGCATAAGATGTGCGCATTGTGGTTACGTGGTATTATCTTATCTGTCTTTTAGTGTAGCGCACAAATTATTTATGAAGCGAGCAACTAACATGGAACTTGATTCTAAACATTATATAGATACAATTAGCGCGCCAAGCTTTGCGCGCGCATAAACATACGCACGCCTTGAGCAAATAAGGTCTTCCTATTTGTAATATTCAAAAGAGAAGGCACGTGTCGTCTATCTAAGGAAAGTGCGCTTGGTCCGTGCGGGATGTCCGTTTTCGTAATATACGAATTAAATTACCGGTTTCATAATATATGTTTATAAAGTATTCATATCGGTAATTTTCTTTTTAAAATATGTATGTATGAAAATATCCATCATTACTAATGGAATACTAGTTTTTATCTTGAGATCTTTATTATCTTAAGTGACTCTTGAAAAAAGCTTATTCATTCCAAGGTTCATTTTGAGAAACACTTTCAAAATTTACGTGAAAATATATTCTACTTATTTGCGAAACATATTCATTCATGTACTTGTGTGACAGCATAAACACTCGTCATATTCAAGTCTTGTACGAGCGTTGAGGACTTGGATTGCGCAACAACGCTCAAGTTGCATCTATTTAAGTTATCGCTCCCATGATTCAGGAGACAAGGTCGGAAATTGAACATAGTGATCTAAGGACGTTGGCTATAGTTTTGGGTCTCTTTGATTACAATTAATACCTAGAGATAGATTGTTTATGTTGTGCCATAAGTTTTCAAGGTTTTATCGTCTTTGGTTTCCTGCAACTTATTTCGTCTTTGGCAAGTTTGTTCGATGCCCATTATTTTATTGAAACAGTAACAGTTGGACCAATACAGGTCTTCGTAATCTGCATCAAGAAATTACATGAAACCATCGTAGACTATTCAACATCATTAGTTATTGATGAATGTGGCACTCCTACTGCTGTAGTGGATTCTGAAAGTATAATGGAAGAAAAGGAGGTTGGGTCTCTTAAGACCGGTAATGTATCACAAGAACCGCTTGTGAGTGATTCAATAAAAACTAACGAGTTTGGTCCTACCCCTATTGTTGAGAAAATTTGAGAGTTTGAAAAGCTTCTTACTGATGAGAAAGCTACTCTTGTTGATGATGATGGTAATACTATTAAAAAGGTTGATTATCTAGGTAATAAAAAGGATTTTCTATCTACTTCTTCTACTAAGAAGGTTAACCCATTCTCTAAGATGGGTGAGATTGTGACTCCGATAGTGATGAAGAGGAGGTTGTGAATACTTTTGATGAGTCAATAAACCTATTTGGTGTTGGTTATGATCATGAAGATGATTATGATGACTATGTGGATCATGTCTATGATCTTCCATGAAATTTGGATGCTTATTATGACACGTATGACATCAAGCTCCAAGGCCTTAGTAGGAAGTAATTTTGTTTTCATAGGAGTCTAATGTTATTTTTTGAGTAGTGGTTTATTTTCTTGTATAGAGAATAGTAAGTATCTTGTTATGTAAGCTTTCTGCCTATGTAACGGGCTGAGATATGAGATTCACTCATATCCTTTGTTCTTAAACGTTTTTGGAGTAATATATTGTAAAAATGGTAACAAATACACAACAAACTTCTTTACACCCAGCCAACCACCCCTTGGTGTATCTTTTATTATAATGATTCAAGAAGATAAGTCCCCAATCGGATGCTTACCAAACAATACAAAGACAAGATTGATCTCTACTAGGTAGACACCAATCAACCTCACTACACTATCACTCAACCACTCAAACAATAAAGATCAAATATGATTGATCTTTAGAACAATACTAACAACTGATATCAAAGTGATATCAATAACAAGAGAATACAAGACTGTGTGTGTAAAACGAGAGAGAGTAAACCAGATGAAGATGATGAGTTATGAAACCCTAGAAGAGGGTAAAGAATATATAGGCTGAAGTTACATATTAGCCCTCCAAGTTATCTTCAATACTCAAACAACTTCTAACATTCACTTCAGTATAAATGAAGTCTCCAACTTGACACAATTAGTCCTTGTACTTCTAACATAATTAGTCCTTGTACTTCTAACATATATTTACCGGGTCTTTGACCTTTAAAGAAAAAAAAAAAAAAAAAAAAACATCATTAGTTATCGAATAGAGAAAGGGCGGTACATTTGGGGCTTCGTTATTTTGGGATGCATGTAGCAAGTAGTTCGATACATCGATAACCACTTTCCCAAATGTGTTTCGAACCCAAAATTTATCAAAAGAAAAACTTATTAAAGGCCCACTGAAACAATAAATTAGCTACCCAGGACATTAGACATTCTAATTCTTTATTGGACTGTTGAGCATTCTTAGTAAACAAACATTTCAAACAATTTTGTCATGGTTAAGTGTTCAATTGTTGTCTAACTTATTACAAAATAAATTCTTTCAGCTTTCATAAATATTTATATTACAGTACTAATAAAGAGCTCAACCACTCATACAACTTACCATTATTCACTTCATCTACCAAGAAAGCTTATTTATTCTCTTGCTTTGGCTGGGTTTTAAACACACACATAAACACCATACAAATATAACAAATCAGTTATACTGTATGACGGTTTTTCGTAGCAGCGAACACTGCTTTCTTACCAACAACAACCATGTTACTGCTGCAAAATCACCACTGGTTAATATGTTTACTCGAAGTGATGATCAAAACCCTACATTATTTCGGCTTTTATTTTACGATACAAGAGCAAAACGACCATTTTCTTATTGAAATAGGTGCTTTTGGAAATATTAAAGGTATAATCTCACTTTCTTTTCTTGTTAACATTTATATCTTGTTACTAACCTTTAGATTTTGTTAGCTGATCATCACTAATATAAAAAAGTAATTTGAGAGGTTTATAAGCTATGAAGTTTTGTTTCTTTTCTGGTGGCAACAACAGTGTATACAATTCATAGGATAAGATTTATTTTCGGAGTCTAAATTTTTAAGCCACAAAATAGAAAAAGGAGTTTGTGTTTTAATGGAGTTTTGGAGAACCAAAAAGTAAACTGTTTGTGTTTGTTTGCTAAGAATTTTTTTTTTTTTTTTTTTTTTTTTTTTTTTTTTTTTTTTCTTTCGTAATGAAAATCACTTAAAACACAAACTTGAATTTTGTGTTTGTTGCATGCTTAGCATGTCTTACATGTAAGTAAATAAATAATTAAACTGTTTCATTAATTAGCATGTGGTAAATCTAAGAAGTTCATCAGTCTATTTGTTAGAGTACAAATTAAAGTCAAATTTGGGAATGAACGGAATTAATTTAGATAAGTTAAGGGCCTAAAATGTAATGTTTGGAAGCAAAATATTGTGTTACGAAATATTCCTTGAGTATACGGAATATAATATGTATATATTATGATTTTAATAATTTTTTGTGTTTAATTCTTTTTGCAGCTCTTTTTGAGTCAAAAGAAGGTTTAGAAGACGAGATCACCGTAATCGCCAGTGATCTTCAGGACAGGAATCCTGATGCCTTGTTTTGACCATGGTGTCGAGGATTGTCTTTTTTCCATGTGGTCATTGGTATTAGCGTTGGTTTCTGGATTGGCCTCGGGGCCTATCTTGGTTGGAACAAGCAGCCGCGTAGAGCCGATCATATGGCCAAGTTCTTAATTATGGTTGTTTGTCTCGGGATTTTTGCTCAACTAGTGATCTTGGTTTGCTTTTTTTTTTTTTTTTTTTTTTTTATCAAGTACTCTTGGTTAAAAACATAATTCTCTTATGAAAATTAGTACTGTATCATGGTTTGTAATAAAGTGGAGTTATATTGTGTTGTTTTGTTATCATTTGTTTTGAGATTGCTATAACTACTTAAAGATCTAGCATCTCTTGATGCATTGTTATTTAATGTGGATTACTTCTCAACATTTGTTTTTGGGTAATGAAAATCACTTAAAACACATACTTGAATTTTGTGTTTGTTGTATGCTTAGCGTGTCTTCTTGTATTGTAAATAAAAAAAATAAGTATTAGCATGTCTTTCTAGTTTGGTTAATTTGAGAAGATCAAAGCTCATCAGTTTGTTTGTTAGAGTACAGAGTCAAATTCGTATATTATTAGTCATGATAAACAGTGTTCAAGAGTCAATAAACATAAATGAAAATAAGTTAAGTGCTATAAGTGTAAAAGCAAAATGTGTTTAAGGAGACAAATTAAGGTCCACAACAATTGCCTTAAATGGCACTCCTGTTAGAGAAGAGTGGTATTAATTTGTTTCTTTAATGCCTCCTTTTTAGCTTAAGATTTTGATATAAGATCATTTGAGGACAAAAGATTATTTACATACCAAGTAATCAATCTCCACCCTTCATATTTATTTGATCTAATGGATGAGATTAATCCCAACAATTTAAAAAAACTACTTTCATACTTTTTTTTCAAATATTAATATCTTTCAAACCGTTAATCGTTGAGCGAAAAAAATATATATCATCATGACGAGCATTTAATTATCTTTCTATAGATAGGCACTTTGATATACTTTCGACAAATTTTTTTTGCATTTTTCACGCTTTTTCTAGTTTTTTTTTTTTTTTTTTTCGTTCTTGAAAATTGCATTAAAAATCATATATGTGGAGGTGAGATCAATACAAAACACATCTAATATAAAGAACAAATCATAAGATCTCAACCATTCATCTTCTTTTCATCCAATGGATGAGATCAAAGTAAAAATTAACAAAGGAATGGTAGAAATGTAATTCTATAAAAACCCACTTTCCACCTTTTTTAAAAAACAACATATCTTTCAAACGGTAAATCTTCAAACTACAAAAAATACACCATAAGCATGTTGACAAAGTGAAAGACCGAAGGATTTCCCAACTTAGTGGGACATAGAGAGGGCGTTATAGTTCTTACACACTCTCAGATTTAGATGTGGATTTTAATACAATCTAAATGTCAAAGCCAAGCGTTATCTAATGTAGGCTTTTTTTTTGGAAAGACTTGTTTTTTCACACTTACAACTTTATGTGGTCGTCTCAAGAGTAAAAAGAAAGAGAGATTTAAAGTTTTTGTCTTGTGACAAAGACAACTTTATGTGGTCGTCTCAAGACTAAAAAACAAGAGATGTATAAAGTTTTTGTGTTGTGACAAAGACGGCAAATATACCAACTCTTCAACCAACATTGTTTATAAAGAGGTTCTACATAGATTATAAATTTTATGTAATTCGATTCTTTTGAACATTAGTTTTTTTTAACGATATTAATTTATTGATACGTGCATATTTATTTTATTCGTTTTCTCTCATCGAATTCGCTACATGTTCATACATATTTTTTGTTTATTTTTTCGTATAATGAAATTTTTGTTTCTCCCATATATGGATCGTTCGTAGGCATAGAAACTTTGAAACAACGTGGTTAGATTATATTTGCCTCATCCGAAATATTATTGTAGCATGATGGAATTTGTTCTTTAACCTTTCTAGTTTTGTACAAATGAAATGATGTTAACAGTAAACATTAGCCGAAATGTCTTTAAAATGTTTTAGATATTTGGGTGCTAGCTAGATGCTAATACGTATGTTGTTTTTGTTTAAATAGTTGGTTACTTGGGTGTATGGTGTTTCGTTTTGTAAGGCTCGGTGTAATGGCTACCCATCCATCACCTCCATCTCGCGAGCCAACCTTATACCTCTATCACGAGGACAACGTGTGAAGGTGGTCTTTCGCGTGTAAAGGGTTCCACCATAACTGCTAGTATAAGTTGTCATTTATAGCTCTTTGCTATTTTTTTTGGGTAAAGGGTTTCTCCGGTAAATATATTACTCCAAAAAATATTTAAGTACAAAGGATATGAGTGAGGTCCCATATCTCAGCCCCGTTACATAGGCGGTAAAGCTAACATAACAAAACACTTCCTATCCTTACAACAGTAAAACAACCACTACTCACTAGATTACATTTGACACAAAACCAAGCATAACCTAATGTCTAGATTGCTTACTACCACGACCTTGGAGCTTGATATCATACATGTCAGAAAAAGCATCCAATTGCCCTGGTAAATCATAGACCTGATCCGCATAATCATCATAATAATCTTCAAGCTCATGACCGCCGCCTGTTGATGCGAGAAATTTAGCCATAGGATTATCCGGCTCAAGCACCTCCTCATTATCACTGTGAGAAACAATCACATCCCCCACTTTAGAGAATGGGTTACCCACCATAGAATACGGAGAGGAAGAAGATCTAGGCTTAGTAGCCGTATCATGCGCATTTTCTTTCAAATCAACCTTTTAAAGAGGTTTACCATCATCATCCACAAGAGTAACTTTCCCCTCAATAATTAGCTTTTCAAGCTCCTCAATTTTTCCAACAATAGGAGTAGTACTAGTGCTACCATTTTCACCCTTAGCGAGCTACCATCTTTGGTCAAGTCAACAAGAACACTAGAATATCACCTCATCGGTATCAACCATATTAAGAGCATCAAACGGATTTGATGTAGCAATATTCGTCCCACTGTACTAGCCACTCGGTGATCTTCTTCTTTGTAGCATCCGACCTTCGACACGGTGATATACATGCTTCTTATGTTTAGAAGGGCTAAATTTAGCCCTTTTCCCACCTCAATACCACGAAACGCCTTCCTTTGAGGCATTTGGAACCCATCATTCTTTTGTGCTTGATGTTTAAGGTCAACAGCACACGTTTGGGACATTGGGTCTCATCATGGCCAAAACCATACAAACACCACAACGAGGTGGTTTCACTCATATTCCACTGACGACGATGCAATACCTCCCTTCACCATCCCAACTTGACACCGCAATAACCATTGTCCCCTTAAGCTCCCGATCCGCCTTGATGTCAATCAAAGCTCGAGCATAATCAAAACGCCCCCATGACTGCAAACACATAGAGCTCGTGTATGCATCAAGCATAATAGGGGTACCGAGTTTGGTAGCCATGGCACTCAATCCATCTTTAGTAAAAGCAGCAATAGGAATATCATGTAGTTTCACCCTAGTGTTAATCCTCTTTAATAAAACTCGTCCTGGGGGTCCACTTCTTCAAAATAATAGGAACGGATCGAATAAACCAAGGTCCATTCTCTAACACTCCATTTAATCCCTCAATAGAGGCAAATTTGAAGAAAAATAAACCCTTAGAATTCATCATAGAACGTACCACACCAAACTTCTTCCATGCATTCTTCACGAGTTATCAACTACGGAAATGCAACCTCTTGCCAATAAAATACCGAAAATAATATTATCAAACTTAGAATTAGCTTCCAAGACGGATGACAAATATTTACCTCGGCCTTCTCATTAAGAGGCTTGCCCGTATCAAGAGCGCGAAATTAACTTCTATGGGTAGCAGTAGATCCCACTTACTTGCAAATGTAGGAGCTTTCAATCCATCGTTGACCGCTCATCCCTTCCTTAGTCACATTCGGATTACCAAACAAAGCCACCTTAGGCATAGAAGTTTTAAAGGATTTACTTCCAGCCATATCATCAAGATTACTAGCCAAAGTAGTACGATCGTAGGTGTGATTAAGAGAATTAACACTAGGGCAGTTAGTGTCCATGCTAAGACTCTCAACTCTAGGAGTAACGACACCTGGATCCTTTTCCGGAGTAGTCTTATTCAATGATGAGTAGTTATCAGCACCACCAAAATCATGTTACAACGTTCCCCCACCTTTATCCCTCTCTCTCGTAACCCCCATCATGAATAAATCACAACAATAAGACCCTCAAAACCGCATACATACCAACGCCAAAATCACAAACAATAAAACCCTAATCGCTTAGGGTTACCAGTGTTTTAATAATCCCCACCAGAATCGATCCACAACTAAATGTTATACCATAAGTTGAATATAATATGATAATAAGCTAATGGAACATGTAGCGTAGTATCACCTATATATCCAAAACAATTGAATGCAAAAAGCAACTATAAATATATGAAGAATGGCACAGTCCCATGATTAGATTAACCAATTAAACAATTAATAGTGACCGCATACTGTCAAATATTAAAAGTTAAAAATCGTTATTTAGTGAATCATAGGAACGAATAGATCGCTTTTTGTCGCCAGAGGAGAGATTCGTTTAGGGTTTTGGGTATTAAATAACAAACCTTATAAAACAAAATGTATCAAATAGGATAAAAACCTTCCCCATTGGTGAAAACCCTAGGCGATCCCGATCTTCCAAAAAATCTCAAAGTCGACTTTGATACGATCGTTCTATCATTCATATAACATCGATCTTGATTTGGAGATGATATGTTAGGGTTTGTAGTCGTTTTTTATGGTTTTATTACAATCGCTATTAGGGTTCTTAATAATTAGTGATTGATTATTCATTACGGTTGCTTGCGTGTTGTTGGTTCGAGTGCTATCAAGATATCTCTAAATCGATTGTTAGTTGGTATGGTGATTTTCTATTCCTTGTTTTCTTCTTGGAGACGATCTGCTAAGAAACCTTTTTTACGGGTTTTGTATCTTTGTGTTGTTTTCGTGGTGGTTCGGGACGTGTGAAGGGTTTGCTATTGTTCGTGTGTTTCTAATCAGTTTACGGTTATGGTTTGTATCGTGGGGTTGATTCTGATGTATCTATTGACATGGAAAAGGGTTTTCCGAGTCCAAAATGAGAGGGAGGGGTAATGGTGTAAATGAGAAGCATAGTTTGTCAAGTGATCTTGCTTCCAAGAACAAGGACTGAGTCATCGATGATATGACTAGTCCCGCACAGGTGACATTGGTAAGCGATGGAAGGTGACATTGGTAAGCAAATTGATGGTATGACTGATTTTCGAGTTTGGTGTTGACTAATGCAACTACTGAGTAGGTTGTTGATGCATGTAAGAATTTTGAGAATGCTATGTGTTGGTTCAAAAAATTGAGTAAATCATGAATATGTTAAATAATAACAAATTTTACTCGATACCCACTTGACAACTAATAATACCATTTCTACTTTTCAACGTTTATTAATCTTATATAAATTGAACCAAAGAATTACAAGGGATAGTTGCGGAACTATCCCAGTAGACTGATAAATAAAACTCTTCCAATATGAACAAGAAAAGCACGCTAGCTTAGCTTTATGTCTTTTTGGGAGAGGAGTATCCTGTCAACTATAATACATTTTTTATTATTTTGTGTTTGTTTAGAATCTCAATCTATCTCTACTTATGCATTAAAAATTCGGGGTGAGGTTCGGGGTTGGGGATTTATGCTATTCCCATCACCGCTCCATCCCGGTTTCTATCGGGATTCCCGTCCCCATCTCCATCCTCGTCAACTCGTGGATTCCCCAATCAAATCAGGTTTGAGGATCGGGTACGGGTTTTTTTGTCATCTCTAATTGCATAAAGTGGCCGACGTGTGTGGCATATTCACCTTAGCAAAGTGTAAAAAAATGTCATTTGTTAGCTGATATATACAATATAGCCATCATGCTAAGCATAAAGTTTTCGAAGCGAGCTTACGACCATACGAAATTACGTTCAAACCGACTTGTACATTACTAAATTCGGAGGACGGCTCCCATAATTCTCTTCGTCACAAGGATGATGCCTTACATATCACACGTTATAATTTCAAGTCTTTGAGTTTTGTTGTATTTGATAGTATGATGCCTTGTCCATGTAAGGATATCCTTGTAACGTGTGATATGAATTTACATGTTAAATGCTGATATATTTTCTAAAACATGATTATACCTTAATACATTGGGTTAATGGACTTATTTTGAAAAATGATTTGATCTTTATCTTAAAAAGTTGGTGGATTTAAACTGTAAAATAATGTGAATGAGTTTCTGACTCTGTGCTTTCCAAAACCAAACATCCCTTGTTTTGCTCCTTTTTCAACTTTTGTCTTTTGCATATCTTCACCATGCATTCGAAGTTCTTACAATATAATGCAGGTGCATGACTACTTAATACTTACCACACCCATGCCATCCTCTCACTAAACATGAAATCTCTGCCGTCCACTTCATCGATCCTGGATTGGCACATTCAAGTAAAAGGCTAAGATCACTCTTGAAGAAACACAAATAACCACAAACAAACACAATTACCCTTTGGGTAAAAGCATTTATCCTTCTTTTATATGCAACACCAAAACACACACACACCATAGATCTATCACCAAAAAATCCTGTTCGGAATTCTCTCAACAGCTAACATAAATATGGTTATTTACTATATCGACTACGATAATTTGCCACCAGCATGCAGCTTTTTTCGTCTCGACAAAAGTGGCTTAGACTACCTTCATAATACTCGGTTAGTTACTTTTGCTTTTATGTATTTGTTATGTCATGTGATATAAACGGTTGATGTTTCTTGTTCATGTGTTTTGTTTGATTTGATTGTTTTTGAGAAAACAAGTGTTTTATTTGATTGTTTTTGAGAATACAAGCTCTTCCACAATGACTAGCCATGTGCTTGCTTAAATATAACCAACATTCCCTCGATCAACTCCTCACTCTAACTTTCCCTTTACTTCTAAAGCTGCCTCCTGCCACCGGCTCCATGCTAACTATACATATACTGTTTCAAAGGCAAAATCACATCCCTCATCATCCATGTAATCGACACTCGGCCGATTCCCCTGTTTAATACTCTAAGAGCCTCTACTACTTTGCACCTGCAGAGGTATACTTAGCGAGTACTATAAACACCCACAACTTGCTGGGGAAGTTTTTACTTTTTAACATGTGCTGTATTATATTTACTTAGAAACAATGTATAATTACTTTTTCTTTTCTTTTTAACACAAGTTTTTGTTATTTTGTTTTATGCTAAATTCTTTTTCATTAGTTATGAGGTTTCAAGTACCCAATGTATAATTACTTTTTCTTTTCTTTTTTTGATAAGCAAAGTCACCAAAAGAATTTATAATTAGTTAACTTGTGCTTTTTACAAAACATTTTGGTGACTTATAGATGTTGTTCCTCTCAAACTTAATTTGGAGACTAGGATCATGGACATGTTGCAATAACAAATCAAAAATATCTTATATATTGTGTCCTTTCATTGTTGGTGCAGGTGATTGCATGTAATAATCGTTCGACTGAAAAACAACTACAAGCTGCTATTAAAAGAGAATTGCGTCGTAACAACGATTTTACGGTCAGAGCATGGGCTGCGTTCTATTATGTCGATGAGAAGGATGGCACCCATGGTACTCTAAGTGATCACATGGATGATTACTTACAAATCATACGACATAATTTCGAGATAGTTCATGACAACTGGTCTGTGAAGTTCGCTTTCTTTGATAGTGTGATGCCGTGTCCATGTGAGAATCATGGAACATCACCAAGTCATATGTCAGTCAAATGCGGCTGTCACGCAGAGTGTTTGTTCGACTATAGGCAACTTGAATTTTGGCGGCGAAGATAACCTAAGTTTTACATACCACCACCTTGTTGTTTACGAGGAAGAGAGTAATAGAAGGGGTGATAAAATTGTTTACCCAGTCTTGTACAATGGGGAAATTAATGTGGTCGCAGAACCATTGACCGGAAGTAAATTAAATCCACGAACGTTGTTACTTGTTGAAAATGTTTATCGGCATAAAAATATTTTAAAATATCATTGAAGAGAATCATACTTGGATCATGCATATGCTTTATTTGATCCCTATACACATGATTTGTCTTCATTTTCATGGTATCGTGTTAGTGTTAAGAGAAAGATTAACATCATTCGGTCAAGCTTTCAAAACGGCACTCACTTTGGCTAAAAAATTGACTCGCCGTCCCTTGCGGAGAAAAGTGGGGTGATGCAAGACTTGCCTAGTTGTTACCCTGCATGAAATTTTACAAACTCATAAATAATTTGATTTACTCACACTACTACACTACTATTTTTCTGAACTAATTTACCGTTCTAATATAAACCACTAGCTGTAAATATATTACATGCCTAATATAAAATGGTTTTATTTGAAGCAAATTAACATGTAAAGAATTATATTTTTCTTAAATAACAGTTTTGAAAAGCATTAATCACTCGATTCCACTTAAGTTACGGTCTCCAAAAATCAATTTGTATATCTTATTTCAAAAAGGTTCAGGATTGTAGATAATGTCATTCTTTATAAAAGAAAAATCACTTTATGAAAAACTTAGTTTTCAGAATATTGCTTAGACCCGGTATAACCCGCTAAAAACTAGTGGCAAAATGTTTGTTTCATACCCAACATTGCTAAGAAGATCGCAAACTAAGTCACGTAGTTCTGCTTGACATGAACAATCCGGACACACAAGACACGACAAGTCGTCTTAAAGCGACCACGTCTTGTGCTTGAGAACCTCTATTTTTTGCTCCATACAACATCATTCTGCTCGACCTGCTAACTACAATATTGGATGGCTTTAAATCGCTTTCCCTTTGATGCAGTTAATGGAGTCCTGAAACTACCTGGCTGCAAAATATAATGACATTCGAATTAATAAAAAGATTTAAATAATTAAAGTAGAAAATAAACTTCATTACACTTACCGAATGATGTTAATCTTTCTCTTAAGACTAACACGATACCATGAAAATGAAGACAAATCATGTGTATAGGGATCAAATAAAGCATATGCATGATCCAAGTATGATTCTCTTCCATGATATTTTAAAATATTTTTATGCCGATAAACATTTTCAACAAGTAACAACATTCGTGGATTTAAGTTACTTCCGGTCAATGGTTCTGCGACCACATTAATTTCCCCATTGTACAAGACTGGGTAAACAATTTTATCACCCCTTCTATTACTCTCTTCCTCGTAAACAACAAGGTGGTGGTATGTAAAACTTAGGTTATCTTCGCCGGCCAAAAATTCAAGTTGCCTATAGTTGTAACAAACACGCTGCGTGACAGCCGCACGACTGGACATATGACTTGGTGATGTTCCATGATTCTCACATGGACACGGCATCACACTATCAAAGAAAGCGAACTTCACAGACCAGTTGTCATGAACTATCTCGAAATTATGTCGTATGATTTGTAAGTAATCATCTATGTGATCACTTAGAGTACCCTGGGTGCCATCCTTCTCATCGACATAATAGAACGCAGCCCATGCTCTCACCGTAAAATCGTTGTTACGATGCAATTCTCTTTTAATAGCAGCTTGTAGTTGTTTTTCAGTCGAACGATTATTACATGCAATCACCTGCACCAACAAATGAAAGGACACAATATATAAGATATTTTTGATTTGTTATTGCAACATGTCCATGATCCTAGTCTCCAAATTAATTTTGAGAGGATCAACATCTATAAGTCACCAAAATGTTTTGTAAAAAGCACAAGTTAACTAATTATAAACTCTTTGGGTGACTTTGATTATCAAAAATAAAAAGAAAAAGTAATTATACATTGGGTACTTGAAACCTCATAACTAATGAAAAAGAATTTAGCATAAAACAAAATAACAAAAACTTGTGTTTCTAAGTAAATATAATACAGCACATATTAAAAAGTAAACTTCCCCAGCAAGTTGTGGGGGTTTATAGTACTCGCTAAGTATACCTCTGCAGGTGCAAAGTAGTAGAGGCTCTTGGTGTATTAAAAAGGGGAATCGGCCGAGTGTCGATTACATGGATGATGAGGGATGTGATTTTGCCTTTGAAAGAGTATATATATAGTTAGGACCTCCTGCATGGAGCCGGTGGCAGGAGGCAGCTTTAGAAGTAAAGGGAAAGTTAGAGTGAGGAGTGGATCGAGGGAATGTTGGTTATATTTAAGCAAGCACTTGGCTAGTCAGTGTGGAAGAGATGGCACCCAGCTTTTACTATGGATGTAGTCTAAGGGGGGAGGGAGTGGTGATCGGGTACCTCAACCCGATCGGTAACACCACCCCATGTTACTCGGGTAGTGAATTTCGGGTACTTAATCGGGTTCCAAGCCCGATCGGTGAAGGCTGAGTATTTTGAAATTTTGGAACGTTGGGTCTTGAAGTTGCAGAGAGTGATGGATCTTGAAGTTGAAGATGAGTGTTTTTGGTTTGGTTTGCAAAGGTGAGTGAGGTGAGGAAAGATATTTATATTTGCAACATCAAAAAACAAACAATATTTATATTTATAAATTAAAGAGTGTTTGGAAGTAAATATACTACACCCCCAATTTTAATCGGTTTTTTTAAGTATTATGTAATGTTTTTATTTTTAATGAAATGGTATGTTTTTATTTTAATATTGTATGTGATTTTATGTATTAAAAATATATGAAAAAAAAATTAAAAAAATCGGGTATTAGGGTACCACTCCCTCCACTTAGGGTATTGTTAGGGTAGAATTTGGTAGTTTTGAGTTGCAGGGTTTTTATTGAATAGATGTGATGTGGCAATTCGGGTACTAGGGTATCACTCCCTCCCCCCTAAGTAACATGAACAAGAAAACACATGTATTCACAAAAACAATCAAATTAAACACTTGTATTCTAAAAAACAATCAAATCAAACAAAACACATGAACAAGAAACATCAACCGCTTATATCACATGACATAACAAATACATAAAAGCAAAAGTAACTAACCGAGTATTATGAAGGTAGTCTAAGCCACTTTTGTCGAGACGAAAAAAGCGGCATGCTGGTGGCAAATTATCGTCGTCGATATAGTAAATAACCATATTTATGTTAGCTGTTGAGAGAATTTCGAACAGGATTTTTTGGTGATAGATATATGATGTGTGTGTGTTTTGGTGTTGCATATAAAAGAATGATAAATGCTTTTACCCAAAAGGTAATTGTGTTTGTTTGTGGTTATTTGTGTTTCTTCAAGAGTGATCTTAGCCTTTTATTTGAATGTGTCAATCCGGATCGATGAAGTGGACGGCAGAGATTTCATGTTTAGCGAGAGGATGGCATGGGTGTGGTAAGTATTAAGTAGTCATGCACCTGCATTATATTGTAAGAACTTCAAATGCATGGTGAAGATATGAAAAAGACAAAAGTTGAAGAAGGAGCAAAACAAGGGGTGTTTGGTTTTGGAAAGCACAAAGTCAAAAACTCAGTCACATTATTTTACAGTTTAAATCCACCAACTTTTTAAGATAAAGATCAAATTATTTTTCAAAATAAGTCCATTAACCCAATGTATTAAGGTTTAATCATGTTTTAGAAAATATATCAGCATTATTTACCATGTAAATTGTATGCTACAAATAAAGGTTTGTTATGGCATAATACATGTGCAAATTTGACCCCATTGAACTGAAAGTAAGTCTAATATGGTATTTGCACATACATAAAATACAATAGATGATATGAAATTGAAAGGTTTATGGATATTTTTAATATAAGTATGACCGGATTCGAATTCAAGACTTCAGGATTGCACACATTACATATGAGAATTGATGTTTAGAATAATTAATATATAAATGTTATTATTAATTATTTAATCACGAAATAAACACTTAACGAATGTTAATATTTAACAACTTTGGACTAATGGTCGTTAAATGTAACATTAAAGGACTAAAGATGGAAATAGTGGACGAGAAGGATCTAAAACCCTCGCGGGTTCTTGTGGCCGGTCGTGGGACTCCAAAAAGCCCAAGGGGAAGTTTTCTAGGTCACCAAGTTTAGATGTGTATAAATACAAACCCCTTGTATTCATAAATTTAATCTTAGATCACCAAAGAACCCTAACTTCTTCTCCTCTCCTCTCCTCTTGTTCCTTGGCCGATCGTGTAAACACTTCCCTAAGGGATTTGATTTTCCAACTACAAGAAACAAGTGTTTGGTTTATTTGTGATTCAAGAACCTAGGTTTTCACATCAATTTGATATTAGTACGTGTGTACAAGAACGAAGAACAAATACAATTGTATTTGTGGGTAATCTTGGTAATCGACCAAAAGGGGGTCGAAATTCATAAAGCCTAATTCTAGGGTTTTAGGATTTTGTTCATTGTTCTTGATATCGTGTGTTCTTGAATTGCTAAAAGGTACGCTTATTCTTTTAATTCGGTTAATTAATTTACATGTATTATTCCTATTACTTTCGCTGCATGCTTTGATGATGTTTTACGTTTTTATATAATTGTTATGATTAGTAAAACCCATCGCTGGCATCACGAGCCGTTAATATCTTGTAATTAATTACGAAACACATAAAATTGAATCTTTGTGATTATTACATGCTTTTATTGGTTTCTACTTTCTAGGGTTTTGAAAATTTGGAACCCTAATTTTTATATAAGGGTCGATTATCCTTATTTTTTAATTAGGTTTATTTTTTGTAAAACTTGTAGAAACCCTAGGATTGCATGTATATTTTATGTGGTTTTAATGAATAATTGTTATGTGCCATGTATATGCGTATCTTGGGATTATAATTGTTATGAGGAATCCATGGTGGAACATGCATGTTTTGCCATGGATTATTGTTTTTTGATTGTTTTTTTGGGTAAAAGGTCACAACGACCCGGTAAAATTCAATACTCCAAAAAACCGTTTAAGTACAACGGATATGGGTGATATCCTATATCACATCCGTTACATAGGCAATCTTGCATATCAATGCACTTCATCTTCTAGAAAGGAACAAACCACAAATCACAAGATATTATGTAAATAAATTAGACACTACAAGAATTACTTCCTACAACGCCTTGGATCTTGAAATCGCATTATAGTACTCATCCATAGTTTGAGGGAGATCCTAGATTTGATTCATGTAGTCATAATAGTCATCTTCAAGGTCATAACCGCCACAAGCAGATGAAATATATTGCGCCATGGGGTTATCATCTGGAAGTATCTCGTCATCACTATCAGAAACATCAATTTCACCCACTTTAGAGAAAGGATTAACCCTCTTGGTGGGTAAAGTGTTAGAAAGAAGAAGAAGCCTTAGAGGCGTACCACAACCATCTTAGGCTCCTTCCTTTGATCATCTACCACACTTGGATCTTGTGGTACACTACCCGTCGGTTGGGATCCTCCTTATTAGCAACCATTGTAGAACTAGACTCGGGAGGAGTCCCTCCTTAGTATCAACCTTAGTAGGCAGAACAATCATCATCAACCGTATTAAGAGCTTCAAAGCATTTGTTTTAGGAACCTTAGTTCCGCTAGTACTGTGCACATCGATGCCTTTTTCTTTCCAGCCACTTTAGTGGTCCCAGAAGATGCTTTAGGTTGATAGCGAACCTTAGTACCCATACTCAATTTAGAGAATCCACACTTAGCCGGTATACTCTGTTTACCACTTTTACCCGTCTTTTTCCCTCTCACAGCCTGGAATCCATCATCATCCATATGCAAAGTTTGAGTAGGGGGAGGATCATATTTAGGACAAGTACCCAAAGTATGGCCAAAAATCTTACAAGAATCACACCGGGGTGGTTTCCACTCATATTCCACCCGAACCGTTTCAACAGAACCCCTAGGAGTCTCGAGTAACGGAATGGCAACAAGAATGTTGTCTTTAAAAGCCTCATCCGCCTTTACATCAAGCAAACAACGAGCAAAGTCAACTACGGCCCCGTGATTCCAAACACATTTGACTAGTATAAGAATCTAACATTTTAGGCATACCTATCAAAGTAGCAAGGAGATCGAGACCATCTTCGAAAATATAGCAATAGGGACATCATGGAACTTCACCTACACGAATGTTGGTCAAATCCTCTTTAAGTAAATTGGTATTGACGATTACAATTCTTAAGAATAATAGGAACATTACGCACCATCCATGCACCATTCTCAAGAACATCTTCAACACCTTACTAGTAGCAAACCTAAAAATAAGAACCCTTTGCATTCATCATGCCTTTTGAAGGCCATACTTGTTCTAAACATTACGAACGTAATAGTTAACAACCGGAAAGGCTATGGTTGCGTTTAGTTGAGGGAAAATACCCTTGTTTTCTACAAAATGTTTTGTGGAAAACAAGGAAAACAGAGATCGCGTTCAAATCAACGTTTTCCAACAAAATGTTTTGCAAAACACAAATCCCCTATTTTCTAACTTAACAAGGAAAATTACAAAACAAATTTTAGTTGTTTTCCTTGTTTTCCTTTGTAACCTCAACCTCCTCCCTTTCTTCAAAATGTAAAATAGAAACATCAACTAAACGCGTTTTATATTTTCAAGTGTTTTGTGGAGATTAATTCTCCTTCCAATTTTTACAAAACTAGAAATAGAAAATAATAGAATTTGTTCTCCAACCAAACGCACCCTATATGTTTTCCAAGAAAGTAACCATAAAATGTATTGTCAAACCGGAGTTAACCTCTTCAACCACTTGTTTAGGGACAGAAGATCCACGCCATCGGTTTTGTGACTACTTACCAACCTACAAAATTAACTTTAAGCTTCTTTGGTTCGAAGAACGTTTGCCACAAACGATTTCGTGTCTCATTTGCAAGCATCTTAGGGTCATAAGACTTTTCATGAACAACACTAGTAGGACTACTAATCGCATTAGGGACATTAGAAGCCATAGGAACACTCGTATCTTGAGGAGGCTTCAATTTATAACCTATAGCGAGAAGCATCTCCTCTAGCTCCTTATGATCATGCGGCACCTTTGGATACTCGAGTGGAGTAGCCCCGGAGAAGTAGATACACCGATTGTTGATAACCAATATTCTTAAGCATATCCTCTAACTCCTTTAGAGATTGCGGACCACCTGGAAAAACAAGAGGTATTCAATGATGTAGAAGCCATATTCGGATCCAAAAACTCCTCAGTGGGAGAAGATATCCCAGCAGGTTTCAATGGTAGCCCATCTTCACCCACTAGTACAAGCTTCCCCTTAATTTTTTTTTTCAAAGTCACAAATTTTACTAGCCAAAGAATGTTGATCATGACCCCCCGGTGCGTCATGACTAGGGCTAGAAACAAGTGGAATCGGCTCCACTTGTGTATTGGTGCAAACAAAATCAACATCCCCACTACTTACACCATTCGGTTTAGAAGAGGTGTTATATAGAACTATCTCCACATGAGGTTCACTCGAAAAACTCTCCATACATATAGAAAAAAAAGCCATCCTAATAGAAAAAGAAGAAAAACAAATCGTTGCAAGTCAAGAACAGGTCCACCTTATCTCAAACGTATGATAAACCCTAGTGATATACTAGGGTTTATAATACTATGTCGAACAGCTCAACCCATGAAGAAGCTTGGTACACGACAAATTAATATATAGGAATTGAATTCAGGTCAGTGTAAGGATGAACCAATAAACAACGATCAATTTGAAACCCTAACAGAAAACCGATTAAGATAATACCTCTAAATCCTATTGAATCGCACCCAACACTGATTAAATAATGCACAACACGAATGTAATGACCTATTAATCAGAGTTATAAATGATAAACAGTAGAGATTAGAGCAGAATACAATAATTTTTGATTAATTGTTAAGTAAAATTTACGTGTTAATTAGTTTGATAAATATAAAATTGGGGAAGACCTCAATATATCTAATAATTATTCGTTATGTGCAATATGGTATATCATTAACTATGGCTTACATGATCGACTTGTCGATGCATGTGGCTCACTTACCATAGTAGGTGAAAGCCCTAGTTAATATATGCATGGTTTTACACCTAGATTGATTATTAGGTTTTATCGAACAAATTATGCATGCGGCTTATTGTTTTACATATGTTAATTGTTAAGTTATATGTATATTATTTGTGTTCGTTATAATTTTTATTTAAGTGCTTTTTGTTTATATTGTATGAAACGTTAGTAAGCAAAAGTGTTTTGAGAATAGAAAATTAAAGGCAAATCGCATAAAAGTGTACCCAACTTATACCTAATTTCAATTTAAGGTACTCAACTTTTTTTATCCCAATTTAGTGTACCAAACTTTATTTTGATTGCAATGTAAGACCACTAGCGGGTTTCCAAGTCACTTAGCCGGTTACCAAATTTTCCGGCGACCTTTTCCGATGACCCACCACCACCACCTTCATTTATCACCACCACCACCATAACCCACCACCAATACCTTAAAAGCATTGTAGTTAATTAAAATGGGACTAACTGTAGTTAGCTTCATATTTAGGATATGGAAGCATTAATGAAGGAGGTTCAAGAGGCCAGGCGGATCAAAATGCTTCATCAGCCCAGCAAGGTTCTTACCTGGATATATGCTCATTTTAATTTCTATATGTTTACTTGTTTTGGATCTGTACATGTATATCTGTGGCCTGTGTTTCTGTTGTTTGATATAATTATATGCAGGTTATGGACATGGAGCACGAGCTTGAGCATTACGAATTCAATCGGGCCGAGAAGTCAAAGCGTCAATTGAGCTTGAGAAAGAGGTGGTTTTATTTATTTCTATCTCTTTGATCACTCGTCTTTATGATCGCTAAGTAAACAAAATATGTTACTTTATAATCGCTACTCACAAGATATGAAACTTTTAACATGACATAAAGTCAAATACCCTACTAAAAAAGAAAAATATATGTATACTGTGGATCGAAATTAACGTTATTAATGTCTTGTAATGGTTAGCAAAGAGGTGTGATTGGATTGAACTTCCATGCAAAAGAAATGTGTCGCATAAAGTTAGGATAAGTTGCTTGTTGATTTTAATTATTTTGTTTTTGTCCAAATTCAGTTGGCAATTAGCAGGAGGGGAGAGGAAAGTGGATCCAATTTTGTTTGAATTAGATGGCACAAGCGCTTTGGGCTCATACTTGTAGATCCAACCATGTTCGATAGAGCCCCTCGACTTTCGAATGTTCGATTCAAGTGGTATCGTTTGACATCCGAAGGTAGAAACATGGACGTCATTTCAGGTATTTGATTTTCAGTCCTTCAAATGATCAACCATACATGTTAACGTGCAAAGATAGAATCTTTTTGGTAACTTTCGTATTACATACAGTTGGAAATGTCAACAAAGAGATCTACAATTGCATGAATACATTCTCGCACTCATTTCAATATAGTTGGATTATGGTGGTTGTGGTGATAAATGAAGGTATTGGTGGTGAGTTATGGTGGTGGTGGTGATAAATGAAGGTGGTGGTGGTGGGTCATCGGAAAAGGTCGCCGAAAAATTTGGTAACCGGCTAAGTGACTTGGAAACCCGCTAGTGGTCTTACATTGCAATCAATAGATGATATGAAATTGAAAGGTTTATGGATATTTTTAATATAAGTATGACCGGATTCGAATTCAAGACTTCAGGATTGCACACATTACATATGAGAATTGATGTTTAGAATAATTAATATATAAATGTTATTATTAATTATTTAATCACGAAATAAACACTTAACGAATGTTAATATTTAACAACTTTGGACTAATGGTCGTTAAATGTAACATTAAAGGACTAAAGATGGAAATAGTGGACGAGAAGGATCTAAAACCCTCATGGGTTCTTGTGGCGGTCGTGGGACTCCAAAAAGCCCAGGGAAGTTTTCTAGGTCACCAAGTTTAGATGTGTAAATACAAACCCTTGTATTCATAAATTTAATCTTAGATCACCAAAGAACCCTAACTTCTTCTCCTCTCCTCTCCTCTTGTTCCTTGGCCGATCGTGTAAACACTTCCCTAAGGGATTTGATTTTCCAACTACAAGAAACAAGTGTTTGGTTTATTTGTGATTCAAGAACCTAGGTTTTCACATCAATTTGATATTAGTACGTGTGTACAAGAACGAAGAACAAATACAATTGTATTTGTGGGTAATCTTAATGTCGACCAAAGGGGTTGAAATTCATAAAGCCTAATTCTAGGGTTTTAGGATTTTGTTCATTGTTCTTGATATCGTGTGTTCTTGAATTGCTAAAAGGTACGCTTATTCTTTTAATTCGGTTAATTAATTTACATGTATTATTCCTATTACTTTCGCTGCATGCTTTGATGATGTTTTACGTTTTTATATAATTGTTATGATTAGTAAAACCCATCAGTGGCATCACGAGCCGTTAATATCTTGTAATTAATTACCGAAACACATAAAAATTGAATCTTTGTGATTATTACATGCTTTTATTGGTTTCTACTTTCTAGGGTTTTGAAAATTTGGAACCCTAATTTTTATATAAGGGTCGATTATCCTTATTTTTTAATTAGGTTTATTTTTTGTAAAACTTGTAGAAACCCTAGGATTGCATGTATATTTTATGTGGTTTTAATGAATAATTGTTATGTGCCATGTATATGCGTATCTTGGGATTATAATTGTTATGAGGAATCCATGGTGGAACATGCATGTTTTGCCATGGATTATTTTTTTGATTGTTTTTTTGGGTAAAAGGTCACAACGACCCGGTAAAATTCAATACTCCAAAAAACCGTTTAAGTACAACGGATATGGGTGATATCCTATATCACATCCCGTTACATAGGCAATCTTGCATATCAATGCACTTCCTGTCTTCTAGAAAAGGAACAAACCACAAATCACAAGATATTATGTAAATAAATTAGACACTACAAGAATTACTTCCTACAACGCCCTTGGATCTTGAAATCAGCATTATAGTACTCATCCATAGTTTGAGGGAGATCCTAGATTTGATTCATGTAGTCATAATAGTCATCTTCAAGGTCATAACCGCCACAAGCAGATGAAATATATTGCGCCATGGGGTTATCATCTGGAAGTATCTCGTCATCACTATCAGAAACATCAATTTCACCCACTTTAGAGAAAGGATTAACCCTCTTGGTGGGTAAAGTGTTAGGAAAAGAAGAAGAAGCCTTAGAGGCAGTACCCACAACCATCTTAGGCTCCTTCCTTTGATCATCTACCACACTTGGATCTTGTGGTACACTACCCGTCGGTTGGGATCCCTCCTTATTAGCAACCATTGTAGAACTAGACTCAGGAGGAGTCCCTCCCTTAGTATCAACCTTAGTAGGCACAGAACAATCATCATCAACCGTATTAAGAGCTTCAAAAGCATTTGTTTTAGGAACCTTAGTTCCGCTAGTACCAGGCACATCTGATGCCTTTTTCTTTCCAGCCACTTTAGTGGTCCCAGAAGATGCTTTAGGTTGATAGCGAACCTTAGTACCCATACTCAATTTAGAGAATCCACACTTAGCCGGTATACTCTGTTTACCACTTTTACCCGTCTTTTTCCCTCTCACAGCCTGGAATCCATCATCATCCATATGCAAAGTTTGAGTAGGGGGAGGATCATATTTAGGACAAGTACCCAAAGTATGGCCAAAAATCTTACAAGAATCACACCGGGGTGGTTTCCACTCATATTCCACCCGAACCGTTTCAACAGAACCCCTAGGAGTCTCGAGTAACGGAATGGCAACAGTAATGTTGTCTTTAAAAGCCTCATCCGCCTTTACATCAAGCAAACAACGAGCAAAGCTGCTACGGCCCCAGGATTCCAAACACATTTGACTAGTATAAGAATCTAACATTTTAGGCATACCTATCAAAGTAGCAAGGAGACTGAGACCATCTTCTGAAAATATAGCAATAGGGACATCATGGAACTTCACCTACACCAGAATGTTGGTCAAATCCTCTTTAAGTAAATTGGTATTGACAGTACAATTCTTAAGAATAATAGGAACATTACGTACCATCCACAGACCATTCTCAAGAACATCTTCAACACCCTTACTAGTAGCAAACCTAAAAAATAAGAACCCTTTGCATTCATCATGCCTTTTGAAGGCCATACTTGTTCTAAACATTACGAACGTAATAGTTAACAACCGGAAAGGCTATGGTTGCGTTTAGTTGAGGGAAAATACCCTTGTTTTCTACAAAATGTTTTGTGGAAAACAAGGAAAACAGAGATCGCGTTCAAATCAACGTTTTCCAACAAAATGTTTTGCAAAACACAAATCCCCTATTTTCTAACTTAACAAGGAAAATTACAAAACAAATTTTAGTTGTTTTCCTTGTTTTCCTTTGTAACCCTCAACCCTCCTCCCTTTCTTCAAAACAGAAAATAGAAACATCAACTAAACGCGTTTTCTATATTTTCAAGTGTTTTGTGGAGATTAATTCTCCTTCCAATTTTTTACAAAACTAGAAATAGAAAATAATAGAATTTGTTCTCCAACTAAACGCACCCTATATGTTTTCCAAGAAAGTAACCATAAAATGTATTGTCAAACCGGGAGTTAACCTCTTCAACCACTTGTTTAGGGACAGTAAGATCCACGCCATCAGTTTTGTGACTACTTACCAACCTACAAAAATTAACTTTAAGCTTCTTTGGTTCAGTAAACGTAGCTGCCACAAACGATTTCGGTGTCTCATTTGCAAGCATCTTAGGGTCATAAGACTTTTCATGAACAACACTAGTAGGACTACTAATCGCATTAGGGACATTAGAAGCCATAGGAACACTCGTATCTTGAGGAGGCTTCAATTTATAACCTATAGCAGTAAGCATCTCCTCTAGCTCCTTATGTGACTGCGGCACCTTTGGATACTCAAGTGGAGTAGCCCCAGTAGAAGTAGATACACCCGATTGTTGATAACCAATATTCTTAAGCATATCCTCTAACTCCTTTAGAGATTGCAGCACCACTGGAAAAACAAGAGGAGTATTCAATGATGTAGAAGCCATATTCGGATCCAAAAACTCCTCAGTGGGAGAAGATATCCCAGCAGGTTTCAATGGTAGCCCATCTTCACCCACTAGTACAAGCTTCCCCTTAATTTTTTTTTTCAAAGTCACAAATTTTACTAGCCAAAGAATGTTGATCATGACCCCCGTGCGTCATGACTAGGGCTAGAAACAAGTGGAATCGGCCCACTTGTGTATTGGTGCAAACAAAATCAACATCCCACTACTTACACCATTCGGTTTAGAAGAGGTGTTATATAGAACTATCTCCACATGAGGTTCACTCGAAAAACTCTCCATACATATAGAAAAAAAAGCCATCCTAATAGAAAAAGAAGAAAAACAAATCGTTGCAAGTCAAGAACAGGTCCACCTTATCTCAAACGTATGATAAACCCTAGTGATATACTAGGGTTTATAATACTATGTCGAACAGCTCAACCCATGAAGAAGCTTGGTACACGACAAATTAATATATAGGAATTGAATTCAGGTCAGTGTAAGGATGAACCAATAAACAACGATCAATTTGAAACCCTAACAGAAAACCGATTAAGATAATACCTCTAAATCCTATTGAATCGCACCCAACACAGATTAAATAATGCACAACACGAATGTAATGACCTATTAATCAGAGTTATAAATGATAAACAGTAGAGATTAGAGCAGAATACAATAATTTTTGATTAATTGTTAAGTAAAATTTACGTGTTAATTAGTTTGATAAATATAAAATTGGGGAAGACCTCAATATATCTAATAATTATTCGTTATGTGCAATATGGTATATCATTAACTATGGCTTACGCAATCGACTTGTCGATGCATGTGGCTCACTTACCATAGTAGGTGAAAGCCCTAGTTAATATATGCATGGTTTTTACACCTAGATTGATTATTAGGTTTTATCGAACAAATTATGCATGCGGCTTATTGTTTTACATATGTTAATTGTTAAGTTATATGTATATTATTTGTGTTCGTTATAATTTTTATTTAAGTGCTTTTTTGTTTATATTGTATGAAACGTTAGTAAGCAAAAAGTGTTTTTGAGAATAGAAAATTAAAGGGCAAATCGCATAAAAGTGTACCCAACTTATACCTAATTTCAATTTAAGGTACTCAACTTTTTTTATCCCAATTTAGTGTACCAAACTTTATTTTGATTGCAATGTAAGACCACTAGCGGGTTTCCAAGTCACTTAGCCGGTTACCAAATTTTCCGGCGACCTTTTCCGATGACCCACCACCACCACCTTCATTTATCACCACCACCACCATAACCCACCACCAATACCTTAAAAGCATTGTAGTTAATTAAAATGGGACTAATCGTAGTTAGCTTCATATTTAGGATATGGAAGCATTAATGAAGGAGGTTCAAGAGGCCAAAGGATCAAAATGCTTCATCACCAAAGAAGGTTCTTACCGGATATATGCTCATTTTAATTTCTATATGTTTACTTGTTTTGGATCTGTACATGTATATCGTGGCTGTGTTTTCATTGTTTGATATAATTATATGCGAGTTATGGACATGGAGCACGAGCTTCGTGCATTACGAATTCAACTGGCTGAGAAGTCAAAGCGTTCAATTGAGCTTCAGAAAGAGGTGGTTTTATTTATTTTACAGTCTCTTTGATCACTCTGTCTTCTATGATCGGCGAAGTAAACAAAATATGTTACTTTATAATCAGCTACTCACAAGATATGAAACTTTTAACATGACATAAAGTCAAATACCCTACTAAAAAAGAAAAATATATGTATACTGTGGATCGAAATTAACGTTATTAATGTCTTGTAATGGTTAGCAAAGAGGTGTGATTGGATTGAACTTCCATGCAAAAGAAATGTGTCGCATAAAGTTAGGATAAGTTGCTTGTTGATTTTAATTATTTTGTTTTTGTCCAAATTCGGTTGGCAATTAGCGAGGAGGGAGAGGAAAGTGGATCCACTTGTTTGAATTAGATGGCACAACCGCTTTGGGCTCATACTTGTAGATCCAACCATGTTCGATAGAGCCCTCGACTTTCGAATGTTCGATTCGATGGTATCGTTTGACATCCGAAGGTAGAAACAGGGGCGTCATTTCGGTATTTGATTTTCAGTCCTTCAAATGATCAACCATACATGTTAACGCAAAGATAGAATCTTTTGGTAACTTTCAGTATTACATACAGCTTGGAAATGTCAACAAAGAGATCTACAATTGCATGAATACATTCTCGCACTCATTTCAATATAGTTGGATTATGGTGGTTGTGGTGATAAATGAAGGTATTGGTGGTGAGTTATGGTGGTGGTGGTGATAAATGAAGGTGGTGGTGGTGGGTCATCGGAAAAGGTCGCCGAAAAATTTGGTAACCGGCTAAGTGACTTGGAAACCCGCTAGTGGTCTTACATTGCAATCAAAAAAAAGTTTGGTACACTAAATTGGGATAAAAAAAAGTTGAGTACCTTAAATTGAAATTGGGTATAAGTTGGGTACACTTTTATGCGATTTGCACAAAATTAAATGGACTAAATAATGGCGAAATTTGATTTGTTTTTCGATTGTACAAAGATTGCACTACCTGTGCTTGATGAGGATCAAAGTAATGAGGGTGTATGTTCCGGACAAGACTTGCACGTAACACGAGAATAAGAAATATGAAACACCACGTTAAGTGATTCTTGCAGGTTAGACCGCAAACCACCTCCGTGAGAGTAAGTATCAATTATGGTTTTATAAGTGTGTGTAAGTAAAGAGATGAGTGTCAAATGAACATACCATAATCCTTTGCCCGTCCAACCTATTTATAGTGGAAGAAATACGGTTGGAGGCACTCTTGCATGAATGTCGGAGATCATGGGGGCGTCCCATGATTGTGGGTAACCGCTAGGGCTTAGTGACCCACGTTCTCATGCTTGACGGGGAAGCCGGAGAGAGAGGAGATCGTGGGTTTGACCAAGTCGAGGTTCCTTATCCATTGTTCCTCGTCGACCATACCCGAAGGGTTTAGGGCTCGAATGGCGAATTCCCTTAGGTAACCTTCGTACAACAAATGGTTTGGCCTTTGTGGATATTTTGGAATCTAACTTGGGCCTTCATAGGAAGGGCTTAGACACGTCTCGGGAGTGTCCTTGAGCTACTCGGAGGGTACATCATCAAGCCCCCAGGTTGAAAGTGATGTATACGAGCAAGGAGACATTGCTTTCAACTTCATGCTTCGAAATAATACTATCCTGCTGCGAATTGCGTTAGTTAGAGGATAATAATGTACCTAACTTAGCGCATTTAATGTTAATCACTTATTACCACTGCCCGCTACAGGAGTTACATTTCCCCAACTTACCCGGAAACCAAAAGTCGTCTTTATTCAAAATTTAAAAAATTTAACCCGGATAAGACTTATCTCTGGGACATGTGTACGGTGTTGAAGAGAGAAGAGGGAGTATAAAAAGGGGGTAGATACAACCCTAGTTTATTTTACTCTCTTCGTCTCATCTTCACACGCAGTAATACTTCATCGCATTTACTTCCGAAACTAAAGGTAATCCTTCCTTCGTATTGAAAGCTTGTTTCTGTTTCACATTTTGCGTTTCATTATTATTAAAGAATGGATTCCATGTTTTCAATAAAACAACAAAAGTGCACATTGTCTGCAAAAAATCTACATGATCACTAAGCCGATTACCCTATCCCACTAGAGTACAAAGTGATGTTACCCAAACCTAACCGGGGTATCTTTGATGCTCCTCAAGGTTTCGTAGGACTGTATACACATTCATTTAGTCATTTGAACCTTAGGATTCCGTTGCACCCCTTGATATTAGAGTTTATGTAGTACTATAAAGTTCAGATCTCTAGGTTTAACCCCTTTGGTTTAGCCAAGCTGACCGCATTCATCATGATGTGTAAAGCATACAGCTAGGAACCAACATTAAAGGTTTTGAGAGGATTCCTGAACTTGTATCCTAGGGGTAATTGGTTGACATTAGCAAAGAGGCCTGAACCAGATGTTCCGAACCTGTTTAGGAAGGTATACACAAACATAACAGTTGGAAAGGTAGCTTTTCTATATGCAAGACATCACATTGTGCCTCCTAAGTATCCGAGTTCTTTGAATAGGGAAAACATGCTTGATGCAAAGCGGTATAATGATCCCACGCCTCACGAGGTGCGAAGGAACCCTTGTTGTCGCCTTTTGGCCAAATATCCGTGGATGTGCAAGTGTTCCCTCAAGCCATCTTATACATGGTCGATTGCCCGAGTTGGGAGGGTCTCCCAAGAAGCCTATGATCATATACCAAGGACAAAGTATGTTTATCTACTTTTTATGTAAGTAGGACCAATGTAGTAATCGATATTTATTTCTTCTTGTTTTTATTTTGCGAGAGATGTCGTTCGAAACTTCATGTTCCAAGATTTGGATGAGGATTTGAGTTTTATGCCTGCGGAGAAGGCCGAAGAGTCCTATGGTGTTGGCTCTCCTTCAACATCTGTGAATAACAATGAGGCAGACATTCCAAACCCTGTTCCTGTTGCATCAGCGCCTCCCCAAGCTGTGTTGGAGGGTCCATCCAAACTGGTTGAGAATGTCGCTGACTCGGACGATCCTGCAGATGAGGATGTCTTGGTCGTAGGGTCAACAGGGATAGCTGACAGGTTAAAGAGTAGAAAAGGAACATCAGCCAAGGCTGTTTAGTCGACCAACAAGAAGAAGAATCCTCTCCCTGCCTCAGGATCAAGGGTTGTGAAGCAAAAAAATGTTGAGGGCCGCATGTTTGTGAAGTCGGCCTTTGAGTTACCAGATGAATCCGTTGAGGTTCATTGTAAGCAAAACAAAAATTATTGTATGTACCGTGTGAAGTGATAAGTATCAACATTAACTTATCGTTTATAAATTGTGTTGACCACAGGCCTTCCAGAGACAAAGGAACTCCCCAACGCTTTAGCTTGCCATCGAATTGTGGATCATGTGACCCCCCCTTCATGGAAGGGTTTGCTGGACAATATGTCCATTGAAAGGGTCTGCGATATGCACGACAACAGTGTAGCAAGGCAAGCAGTGTTGGATAATCATTTGAATACCAGGACCAAGGAGTTGCTCAGGGCTGTGACCAAGGCCAGACAGGAAATAGATGTGATGTTGGAAAGGGAAAAGCATAGAGATCAGGAGTATGCTGAATTGGAGGCTAAGTGTGATGAGATAGAGAAGGACTTGGAGAAGAATCCCCTCGTGCAAGACCTCCGTCAAAAGATTGATGAGTTGACAAACGAAATCATCAGACTCAAGGTTGAGGAGTGTTAGGTCACTAGTTTTACAACACAAGCTTATATGAAAGAGATAGAGAGGAGAGGCGGATGAACAAGCTATCCAAACACACACAATACGTATGAGTAAACACGGTTAAGAGAAAGAGTGTGTGAATGAAGAGAAAACTTGAACAACCAACCTTCAAATGAAGGTTATTACAATGTATTTATAGGCAAGGAGCTAGGGCAACACTCCCTCTCCTTCCCTATTCCTTATTGGGCTTGGATCAAGCTTATGGGCCTTCTACATAAGCTTGACCTTAAACAAACATAAAGGCCATAATAAAGCTACCTATTACATAGGAAATATAAATACTTGAAATACTTTTAGGAGTGATTCCAACAATCTCCCTCAAGTATATATGAATGTAAACGTGAAAGCGTTGATGTAATAGTAGTCGTGACGTCTTCGACATTCTTCTTTCTTGTGAGAGGAATTGTCTTGATTCGAACAATCTCCCGGTAGAGAGATCGTTATCTTTGAGCAGTTATGCTCGACGTTATCTTTAACTTTGTTCTTTGATCATTTTTCTTTGTGGTGAAAGTGATAGTATGTTGTTGTCTCGCATCGATCCGCCTTCAGTGCGCTTCTTTGCTCCGGTGTCTCCACGTCATTCTTGAGATGCTCACACGCTCTTTGACGTTGTAAATCAATCTTGATGAAGTTCTTTAAGTCTTTGACTTTGTAGATTCTTTAAGTAGATGAAGAATCATTCGATGTTGTGTTGCATTGGATAGAACTTCCATTAGTGATGATGTTGGCGTGAGCATGAGAAGAATCAAGACGATCATCCCGCTCCGAGCTTCCATAAGAAGAAAACATTTCAAACGGTTAGTAATAAGCGGTTCCGGCACTTACAAGTTTGAACTCGAGAGTGTCAACAACTTAGTGTGAAGACACAACTCTAATTCTTACAAAGGCCGTTCTGACCTGGAGTCCCACAAGTGAGATAACGTGATGAACCAAGTACATCTACAGCGGATGAGTCGCCGAGGTACATCAAGCATCACCTCACGATCAGACCGTTTGAGACACACTCCGCGTAATCCACGGGAGTTACGAAGAGTGACCGCCGTGGCTGTTTGATGTTGACCACGGCAGGAGTTTCCATTCAATCACCGAGGATCACGGATGTGAACCTCTCATAAATGTTCTCGACAGTTGCTAAGATCTGTGAAGGACTCGATATGAACCATCGATAATCTTATTTGTTGATCATCAAGTGATTAAATGTCAAGTGTTCCTAAGAGATCTTTTGATGAATCTCGTGGCTCTAGACTCAATAGTGCGTTTGGTTTTCCGAGTGGAGACTAGGAGAGGTCTCCTTCTTCAATACGAACGATCTCTACGAGAAAGCCAATAGTTTACGTGGGTTCCCCGTGAGAATGAAACAAGCTTCATTGAGAAAACTTGAGTGGCTAAGAAGGTTTAGTGCATCGCCACCGGGTCCATGACGACTTTTAATCTTCAATACCGGTGTCACTAAGTGACAACCAAGAGTATATGAATTGAACCCGGTTCCGCCCTAAGTTGAATAACTACGGAGGGCTATTTCTTTTCACCCTTTACTTTACATTTCTTTTTATTCTTCAACTCCTTCTTTCTCCGATTCTCATTTTCTCCTTTTACAATCATTCCTAAGGACTTCTAACACTAACTAATGGTAGTGTCCTTGGGTAGATCCCTCCGCTCGTGGATCATAGGACTGTTATTCCTAACCTTAGTCACCTTATAACTCCATGACTAACCTATGTTTGCCATTAAAACCATCAGTATGTGAAAATATATCTCAAAGGGTTTGTTAATGAAAAACATGTTTGAACCAACGAGAGATGATGTTTTTCATAAATACTCCCCTCCACATGTGCTTAATAGTTTAAATGGTTAAATGCAGCTAGGAAAGAAGCACTTTTGAATTGATCCATCAAGATAGACAATCCCCATGAGACACGGTTCGTTGCATAGTTAAAGAGTTACATTGTCGACTTTTAGGTGACAACTAGCTCTAATAACTACCTTGAAGGTGTAGACAAACCTCGAAGGTTGTCATACCCGTCGTAGTTCATGTCAATCAAGAGTTTCGAATGGTACTTTCTACTTGGACAAGTCCTTTGCGAGACACGTTTACATCACTAGCGAACTAGCTTGAAATTATTACCCGTCTGGGACAAGTCTTTTCGAGTTACTAACAGTTTAGTACCGTCAATTCGAGGTTAAGTCCGAGGTACACGGATTCATTTGCATTTTGTGCAACATATTTCTTATCACATAATTTTCTCCCCTCAAAATGGCATATAAAATGTTATTTTGAACGTTTGAGAATAAATATGACCATTTTGAGTTTTGCGGGAAGAGTGACCATCGTGAACAATTTGTGAACAAAGTTTTAAATTCAAATACTTCCCTCAACTAGTGATATAAACGGTTGAGGTTTTCAAATCATATGGGAAGTACTTGTCTTTTGAGCAAAACCTTGAAAATGAAAGGTTTGATAGGTTTTACTCAAAATAAGAAGCTTTCGCTCCTTTTATAAGGATTGTGGCAATCGAGGCGCACTACGGGGTCCTTTCTTGACCATTACGGGTTGTACATCGTTATGTGTGCACAAGCCATTGACATATTAAATCACATCCAAAATCATATGAAGGAAACAATTCAAGGGGTACCGTGAAGTGCAAAGTGATGTTCCCGTGAGTGCGCATGTATGCTGAAAGCCGGTGATGTTTATCCTGGGTCGACCACCAACATAGCTCTCCAAACGTCGAATCGATCCTTCAACAACCGCTCATCAATCATGGTGATGATACGTCTCACATCCCTCCTTTCCCGAGAGTTCCAGCGCTTAGATTCCCAACTTTCGGCGATATCCTTCAATCTGTATGCCAATCCATCCCTAACCATCTTCAAGGTATGATCCCGATTTGTGGAGCTCACTACACGCCATTAAGCGTTTCTTGAAGTTCACCGCGGTAAACAACGCCGAAAGGTTTGCCGATGAGCGTAAGTTGTGTGAGTTGGTTGATGTCGTGAAGATCAAGCGTGGTGGAGTGAAGTTTACACGTTTCGATATGATTCAACACCATCCGGATATCTTCGACACGTTCTTCGATCATGATGCGCCTAATGAAGATGAGAACCGACTTGATAAATTCACGTTGAACTTCAATCGAGAATTGTCTCATACGACCACATACTTTGGCAAGGTACATGTCTTCGATGTCGTTGAGGACAAGTTCTCAAAGTCGACCTCGAGAATCCATAGTCCTGCTCATCTTGTCGTTTGACTATGATATTCTTCAAGAATGTGTAGTCCCACTTAGACTTGAGATCAATGTGTTTGATGGCCACGATGTCCTTGGAGCTATACACTTCATGTTGAGACTTCAACCGTGCATCAGTAGTAGATTCTTCGGCGTTCGTGCCAATGATGAATCCATACAATGCATCTTGGTCGATGCTTGCACGTTGTCGAAAACAAGTGATTTGACGTTCCTCGATAGCTATGCGGTTTGAGTAAATAGTCACTGGAATGGAAGAGTCAATGATGTAGCGTATTTTCGTAAACCATCGCCTCGTAAGAGAAAATCCGTGTCTTTGTTAAAAAGTATCGGAAGGGAATCCGTGGTTCGATACCTTGGCCAATGGTTGGTAGAGGTTTGGTCCAATCGGTGTAGTATGGAGGGTTGTCCCTTTGTGTGAAGTCAAGGTTTGCTTCGGATTGAGCCAATCCATGTTGTTAGACATAGCTCGAGCGATGTTCTCAAGATGATATTCGACCGAGGGCGCTTTCGTAGTCGTCGTTAGAAGTTGGAATGCTTCATTCTTGATTCGCTTTAATTCGATTTCGTCATTTTCTTCACATGGAACTTTTCTTGAAAGCAGTTTGCATGCTCCAATGTTGAACCGCTCACCACCCTCGACCTTCATCGGGTAGGAGTTTGATTGACAAGTGTGGAGAACCATTCAAACTCTTCGGTTTGATCGTCATCTAGCCATGATACAACTCAGTCGAGTCGTCTTCTTCTTCTTTTGGAAGGCCTTGATGATGATAATTGGTTTCGCACTTGTTTGGGTGAGGTGGGTTGTTGTCGGGGCTCAAGGACCTCTTCATCGTCACCACCCGTGTACTCAAAGTAATCACCGCTTTATGAGTCGGGGTGGTAACTGAATCGTCCCGAGGTTTATCGATGAAGACCGAGGTGGTGGAGACTTATGTTGAGAAGAAGTCCGAGGTGGAGGAGGTGGCATAGAAGTAGATTTACCGGATCGCTTCGACGTTTAGGTGCGAGTCCTTATCCTTATCATCGCCATCTCTTGGTCGTTTGGATTGATCGGTGACTCCTTGCATGATGATCCGAGTTGATAGTCAAGTAGAATTTCGAAAAATTTAGCTTCATCCGAAGTAAACGCCCCGATCGCTTTGACATTTGCATCACAAGTTTAGCGATTAACTTTCATTCGAGAGATCGCCTTCTTTGGCCATTGTATGTTTAACCAATGCTACGATGTTAGGGGTGAGTTGTCCGGAAAATACTTCTCTAGTCACACCGGGGACAATTGTCGAGAAGAAACTTGTGAGTATGATCTCTTGCCTTCTCCGGCCCATTTGACTTTAGGAACGATATCCTCAAGGTACTTGTTAGTGTAACCTTGATCATTTCGCTCAGTTCCTCTTTTGATGACTCTTCATGAACGTCTCGAACAAATTCCTTTCTTTCTCCACTTGTCTATCTCATCAATTAAGGATCGAATTTGGTCAAGAAACCAATTCATTTTCTCGTAAATTATGTCCTTCTTTCGATTTGTTGGACGACTTTTACAATCCTTTTATAAGACCGAGATCCAAGATTTAGGTGGTTTCTTCACCGATTTGGATGATGATCCGTTGACTTTGTTGATGGTGGTTGTGATGAATGAGACGAAGAATCCGATGATGAGGAGACATGAGGAGACTTCATGTCCTTAGGAGTTTCGAGGTTTTCTCCTTTGAGTGTGTTGGACTGCCTAGAAGAAACTTAGTATAATCATCCTCGTCATCTCTAGACTTTTCTTTCTCGGTTTCCTATTTCTCAAAATCATACACAATAGTGTCCTCCACAGTCGTTGTTGTTGCAGAAGAGTGGTGGCACCGGATCCCTTACCGGTTGATTAACCGTATCAAGATCTGGTGAGGAGGGCGACCACTTGATCCTCAGGGGCCACCCATTTGATCTTTAGCAAATTCTTGACCTTTTGAAGGTGTCTCGACTTTGTGAAACTTCTTCCTGTATGATTGATTCAATTGCTCTTCTTCTTCTTCTTCGAGCTATCATCCTGTGACACAAGTGCGAGTCTTCCTTTTCCTTTAGTAGTTTGAGGACTTGTAGGTTTAGGTCTCGAGGATTTACATCCTTTGCGCTTCGTAGTATGTGATCTCTTCATACGTGTCAAGATTCTCGAGTCCTCGCCCCGAAATGCCTTTGCGGTTCAAGTGAAAGGATCGGAGTGGCTTCACGAGAAGGAACTTTCTTCTTAGGGGTGGGTTTTCTTTGGAATAGGTTTCTTCTTTGGAACATTCCTTTGACTATCTCGTACTTGTGACACTTCCACTTCCTTTTCGGTTCTCCTTACTGTGTGTTCCGAAGATTTTTCGTCGAGATGACCAACTTTGCCTTGTCGACCGCTTCGGATACCTTTTGTACGATTCGAGCTTCGACATCTTCGTTAGAAGGAAATCGGCAAAGACGGCACCTTGTTTCTTAGTAGACGCTTCCTTGATTCCCATGATAGAATAGGTTCCGTTAACATGTCGTGATTGTCGGGGTCATTGAGCCTCTTTGGAATGTCGAATGAAGTCCAAGTGCTCGGATCAACAATTTAGTATATCCGATGTAGGAATCTTTGAGCCAAGTTTTTGAGAAATGACATCATGTCATCCCAAATCGAGCTTCGATAGCGATGTGTTTCTTGTTGACCAATGCCCGAATATTTGCGTTCCATGAGCTTAGGGTGCTCATAGTCACCGTCACGACCGTAAAGCAGACTTGGTGATGATCATGTAGAGAGTTCTCTAGGGTTGAGGAATACTCTTAAGCTCTACGTGAGAATGCTTGGTGATTATTCCCGTAGCCACGCCATAACCGATATCGATTAAGAATCGAGAGTGAGCTCTTCAAAGTGTGGCATATAGTTTTGTCGGATCAACATCGTGAATTAGAGAACAACCTTAAGTCTGCGGTGTAATGGTGACTTGTTTATGATTCGTAGTCACCGTCACGTAGCTTGTCCTTTGACCCTTTCCATAGTGTTCCGTAACTGCTGGATGTAGATCTCGTGAACAGATTGCAGAGTGAGTAAGCATGTTCTCGATACGGATGAGTCCTCGTAATGTCAATAGCAATTAAACACGAAGATTCGAGCAAGTGAGGTGTCAAAGTCGACGAGATTGTTCTTTCCTATCTTCATTGGATAGCCATGAGGATAGATATCGACAATGGAGAGAACTTCAGTGCATCCACATTCATTTGTTCACCATGTCGTGATCTGAAATAACATTAGCCAAAAGAACCAACATATCGAAAGACATAATGTTAGTCAACAGAAGGTCTTATTGTCTAGTTATTGAATGTATAGTGATAATGATTGTTACGAGTCCTAAGTCACTTGTATGTTCAATAGTTCAATGATGTCGTGAAATGTCTCGTGAGTTAGTTAACTTTAAGTTTTAAAGTTTATTTTATCACTTATTGTTCACAACATATCAGACGATTTAAGTTTATTAGTGACATTTTTGGATTCGTGATGATATAATTAGTTTATTTACAAGTTTGTACAAGTAACAATTCATCATGAAGGTCAATCCAGGTTAGCGTAGTTTTGGAAAAGTTATGCGTGAGCGGGGAATGATATATGCTTAGGCGTAAACTTACGCGTAGAATCCTAACTTACGCGTAAGAAGTGTTACGCGTGGGAAAAGGAGACCTTATGCGAGAGCTTATGCGTAGGCATATATTAACCTTACGCGTAAGGCTACTCGTAAGAGTTGACCTTATGCGTAGAGGTCATCACACGCATATCCTTTACTGTGATCTGCGTGAGTCCATTGTAGAACTCACGCCAGCGTTATGCGTAGGATTATTCTTACGCGTAACATGACTACACGTAGGGTAATCCTTATGCGTAGAGTGCAAATGACCTTGATTTCGATTTTCACGAGTAACAAGCACGAAATAAGTTTATCAAATCATCAAAGTTAACACAAAACATCATTTTATCACAGTTACAACATACTAGCTCATCTTAAGCATTACTGGCGTAAAATACATACGCGTAGCCTAAACCCTAAATCTACGCAGTATGGATTCTAGCCATAGATTATGCACTAAACTTTATCTGGTAGTTCAAAGACATGTTGTGAGTATGTAAACCAAGTTGTAACACTTAATTTGTTGAGAATCAAAAATACCCAAAGTTTATGAACTTTAAACCCTAGTTTCGAATTGATGACCAATTCGTGTTTCTGGGTGGCTATAGACTTTGGAAATCATCAATTTAACAACACAAGAGCATAAAACAACAATCTTTTTAACCAAGACACATCACATTCAAAAATGCCCAATTCGACACATAAACCCTAATTCGCAATATTCATCAAATAGTGTTTCTGGGTTTGTTTTGATGATAGAAAACATATCAATGATGTTTTTAAAACATTTTGACATTAACATTTCAGCCACAAACACAAAACACATGATCAAGTGTTCTTACGCATAAGCGAAGAACACAAAATCACTCATGTCCATAGATTTGACCGTTGGATTCATTTAAAATTCAAGACCAATGTTTGAAAACACGTTAGAAACATTAATCTACTTACAGAATGATGATCAAATACACGGATATGATGAATGAATTATAGGCGTAGGATCTTGTTAGGTTTGGTGTATTAAATGTGAAAGATAAGAGTTAGGTGGAGAGTTTTATCAAAAATGACTTTGTGGTTTTGGCAGTTTCAGTCCCTCCACCTTTTCCTTTTTCAACCAAAGCCTTTTAACTTCCATTTTGGTTACCCAAACGAAGATTTTTGGAAAGAAACATGACAACACTGCCCCTCGACTTGAGAAAATAATGAAAGGTTGTTAATTAAAGTCCGAGGAGTGTCTTTGAACCAGGAAATGTACCACCATTTGTAAAAGAATCAACCGAGATGTGGTAACATGCAAGTACACAAATGTTTTGAAACAGTTAATAGCTTATTTTCTCCCCCTCAACACTTGATCGGAAAAATACTGAATTTTGAAAGATAAAAGTGTTGACGGAAGAAATGTACTTGCCATGTCGAAAGAAATATAGATTAGGAGAATATTTTTGTTGTTTTATCGGATTTTATATTTTTGTATTTTGTTTTTGAAAGTTTATTTACAAAAGATGTTTTGGTGTTTGACGGGTTTTTAAGATCTGCTTAAGAGGTCACCCAATTCCTCTTGAGTCAACACCTCATACCAATTCGGTGGACCAACTCATTAAACCTAAGCGGAGGCAAGGCTTTGGTGAGCGGATCCGCCAATTGGTATTCGCACTCCAAAGTATAATTCAACGGTACCTGTCCACATGGTCCTTGATGAAATGATAGCGTAGATCGATGTGCTTTGATTTCGAGTCTTTGAGCCGAGTTGCACGAGATTGCAATGGCACTCCGATTGTCGCGATACATCGGATACATCAAACACGTAACCATGGTCTTTGAGTTGTGTTCTCATCCAAATGACTTGAGCACAACACGCGGACATGGCTACATATTACGCTTGATTGATGCCGATGTACAATCCTGCTTCTTTGATTGCCAAGACACCGGTTTATCGAGAAATTGTAGTGCTCTGAAGTGCTTTTCCTTGAGTCTAGGCATCCTGCGTGATCGCGTCTCAAAAGCGATTAGTTCAAAACCGAATCCGCCGGATACGGATCCCAAGTTAATGGTTCCCCTTGATGTATCGGAGGATTCTTTTAGCCTCGAGAGGTGGGTTTCGGTTGGTCGCGATCGATAACGGGAGCATAGATAAGCGGCAAAGACAATATCGTGTCGCTGGTTGTTAGATACATGAGGACCCAATAATACTTGGTATTTGGTAGGGTCAACCACTTTCCCATGTAAATCATCATCTAACTTCTTGGTATGAGCCATTGGTGTGGCATAAGTATCACGGTTGTCATTCCAAATTTGTTTAACAATTCAAGGGCATATTTGGATGACTCGGGAAAATACCACGGGTGATTGATGAACTTGCAGTCCTAGAAAGAACGTAAGTTCACCCATCATGGACATTTCAAAATTTTCTTCATTAGTTTTGCAAAAGCGATTGAAAACTTTTATGTGTTGACCCAAAATGATGTCATCCACGTAAATTTGAACAATTAAGATGTGTGCCCGTGATATTGTATAAAAGAGTTGGGTCAACCGAGCCTTTGGTGAAATTATTGGCAATGAGGAAAGATGATAGCTTATCGTACCATGCCCGAGGGGCTTGTTTGAGGCCATAAAGAGCTTTGTTCGGTTTGTAAACATGATTCGGGAACTCGGGATCAACGAATCCATCGGTTGGTGACATAGACATTTCTTTTATTTTTCCATTGAGAAGCTGTTTTTGACATCCATCGATAGACCATCATATTCATATGAGGCGAACGACGAGGAATATCCGAAACGACCTCAAGGCGAGCAGCGGAGCAAAAGATTCTTCAAAGTCTATTCCTCTTCCGGCGATAACCCTTAGCAACTAGCCGTGACTTATTTCGGATAACATTTCCTTGACATCCAGTTTGTTTTCCAAATCCATTTTAAACCAATGGCGTAGACCCTCGTTGGTCTTTCAACCAGTTCCATACTTCAAGGCGTTTGAATTGGTTGAGTTCTTCTGCATGGATTCAATCCGATTGTCTTTTGTCATTTCGTCCTTAATGTTTTAGGTTCGATTGGCGAGGCGGTGAGTGCATAAATGCAATGTTCACCGTCGAGTGAAGGCGTTGTCTCGTAACATTGGTTGATTCGGGTTGCCAATAATGTTAGCGGAGGATGGTCTTTTGTCCATCTATGTGTGGAGGTTGATGTTGGTATACATTGTGCAGATTACGAGGATTCAAATGGTTTGTTGAAGATTCCGCGACATACGGTGCGGCGATCTCATTAGCAAACGGGTTGAAGAACGCATTTGGATCAAAATCTGCGGTGGGGTACTTCATTGAGAATATCATCGAGTTGGTTCATCATTGTTGGAGCGGTGTGTTCAATTGTTGTGTTAGAGTCAAGCGGTGTAGGTGCATCTTCAACATGAGTTGTTGTAGCAGTGTATCGGTATAGTAATATTATCGGGTTGTGCGGTGAGCAATGGATACACACGGAGAGCGTTCATCAATATCGTCACGAGCGGAGGAGCAAATAACCTTTCCATTTGTTGTGAGTTAGGCGAGGGCTTTCTTGGTGATGATGGGGGTTGAGGAAGTTTAAGCGGTTGTGACCGGTTCTAAGTATTATACTCGAAGCCATTTCCGTGAGTTCATCGAAATGAGCATGAATCGTTTCCATTACCTCTTTAGTTCGACGATTCGGATTAGGAAACCTTTAGAATTGTCACGATATCAATAAAGACTCCAATATCGACTTTTGCTTTGAGCTTTCCAAAATCATCACGATTATTATTCGGATAGCAAAGGGATCCAAATACATGAAAGTGTTTGAGGTTCGGTTTATAGTTGTGGACAAGCTCGAAGGTGTTTTGTTGTGGCGTTTTGTGATCATAGAACGGTTTTGAGTATAGCATGCAGATGATACAACTACGCCCATAAGTGTCTGGAAGTTTAGCATTGATTAACATTGTTCTTGCGGCTTCCACTAACGTTCGGTTTCGTCTTTCAACAACTCCGTTTTGTTCGGTGTCCGTGCAATAGATGTTTGATCTTTGAATTCCACTTTCTCATAAAATTCACGAAGGGTTTTGTTAACAAATTCGGTTCCTTTATGCATTACGATGATTACGGCGGTGTTGCGGAGTGAACACATATCTTTGTGAGAAAGGTGATGATCATTTGTGGAGCTTGGTCTTTGCTACGAAGAAAGTAGACCCAAGTCCATCGTGAGTAGTCATCAACAATTACTAAGATGTAGCGTTTGCCATTGATCGTTTCCGCAGCGCATCGGGCCACACAAATCCATGTGAAGAAGATGAAGCACTGTCGAGAGTGTGTTCCACCTTTGAAGGAAAATGAGCACGAGTGCTTTTCCCTTGTTCACGGTGAGCAAAGGTGATCTTTTGAATACGGAATCGTGGGAGTCCTTCAACTAGTTTGTGTCGAGCAAGGTTGGTGATGGTTTGAAAGTTTAGAAGTGAGAGGCAGCGGTGCCATAGCCGAGATTTTGTAGATGTTGCCTTAGAAAGTAAGCAAATGGGAGAGGAAGCAACCATGTCTTGCATAGAGATAGTGTATAGACTAGAATTACGCGAGCCGGACATAAGGTCATTTCCATGTAGATCACGAATGAAACAAGTTTTCTCCTAAAAGCAACCTCCAAATCTCCATCACAAAATTGACCTCTCGAAAGCAGTTGTGACCGAGGCCTTCACATAGTAAACCCTGCCGATTTCGATGTTCCCATTGACATAATCTCCGTAGCCCATGATGGCTACAGTGATCGTTCGAATCGGCGGTGCCAATGAACTTTGCAATAAAGTTTGATAACAGTTTAAGGTTTCTGTCATGTGTCGGGAACATCCGCTATCAACAATCAGAGAATGATCGTATCACTTGCATTACACACAGGCGACACGGATGGAATAGAAGTAGATGTGGAACCCGAAATGTTAGAGGGTTCAAGGCGATCACGTTAGACATACACACATTGACAATTTTAGGCATCCATTTAAATCCAAGTGTGTTATATATCCATTACGCCATCTATAACTACTCTTTGCTTTAGTCTTAGTGAAAGCACTAGGTGGTACTACATTCTTACGAGGTGAAGCGGGAGCTCTTGTGATAGCGATGGTTGCCTTAGAATCTAAAGAAGGTGGTTTACCAACACGGACTTAGAATGATTAGTGGGCCTAGAGGTATTCCGATCTTTAGGATTTCGTAATCGAGATTATAGCTTTAGCAACACATTTGTCATGACAATCGAATTCATACTATTTAGACAAATAACACAAGGTGCATCGGATGAATATCAAAAGTACTTAACGGTTTAGCATTTGTTACATCACTATTTGTATTACATTTGCGGACACAACATCTATAGTGGAAGTAACATGATTTTTATTCGAGTCCTAGGGTGTTCTTCTACTTTAGCATTCCTTATTGATCTTTTCTTAGGTGCAACTTCCTATTCTTGATTGAGTGCTCTAGGTACGTGAAGTGGGCGTTTGGAAAAGATGCAACTATTCTGTTTGATGAGGAAACACATTAGCAACTTGTGATTTGGCGTGGGAATTCTAGGTTCACGATTACTCGGTGTGTTGGTGCTAATCTCTTAATCACGGTGGCGGAAGTTGTTCATACTTTCCTAACATTTCCGTAACTTAGAGATGGTGTGAATCGATCTTGATTTTCGAGCGAATATTTCCGGCAAAATTCATGACATCTCTAGTGTGAGCAAGATAGTGATCAAGTTCGTTTGATGCTTCAAGTCGAGTCTTTTGAGTAAATGAAATATGACACCATATTCTGTTTAACTTTTAAAAGTTCTTGTTCATATTTTGAGATTTGACTTTTCAAAGACACGTTTTGATCATCCAGGTTGCTCAATTTTAGGATCGGAAGATTTTCACTCGGTGGCGATTTTCTTTTGAAAACTAAGTTGATGGTTGTGAATATCTTTTTCACACCAATGAAGACGACGTTTTGCATTGTAAATTTCCGTGTGTACTCGTTTATTTTCACTTTTAAAGACTCGATCTGAAGCACATTATCGGTGTTCTCAATGATTACAACAGTTTCAACACTATCGCGAGAGATATGTCGAGATGCAAATGGCAAGGCATGAAGTAACACAACATTATGGATATCGGCCTGGATAACATCTTCCAAGAGTCGATCAACATCTTTTCTCAATAGTTTCTTTTTGCGTTTTGTGTTAGAAATAGATGTTTTGTTTTCTCGGCGTTTTCATTACCCCAAGTTCCTTATGAAAATCCTTTTCCCGAGCAATTGCACAACTTTTCAAGTTTTAACATTAGGTAAAAGATTTTTTGAAAAATGTCTCTTTGTTCTCGCGCGCAGGCGATTGAAAATGTTCAACTTTGATTTCGGATCGATCTTCTATCTCATGTTGTAAAATTTTGAGGTCGACCATGAAAATGTCAAAATATCGAAGAATTTTTGATTTTCGGGTTGTGAGTTTACTTCACTAATGGAAGGTAAAGGACCATAAGTTTGTGCAAAGTCTGCATTTTGGGATTACTGATAGAAGACTCGGGTGTTTTGATGATAACCCTTGGTGTGTTAGTAGAATCCGTTGGTGTGCCGAAAGTGACCGCGTTATTATAATTAAAGGTTTGTTGTAAACAACATTTTTTAATTTTGATCGACTCTCGTCTTACGCATCTAATTCCTCTTGACGATGATATTCAACAACACTCATGACATTATTATCAATTTTGTATTTCAGACTGGAAACTTGAGGAGTTGGTTTGAATGTTTTTAGTGAAAGCTTTGGTTTATGTCAGTTAGATTTTTCCATATCCTTTTGGATTGGGTTTTAAGGTAAACTTTTCAATAGGCATACGGATTCACCATGTTTGTAAACAACGATTTTAAATTCTTTAATTTTGTTTTGCAAGCGATGATTTCTTCAAGAAGGTCATCTACCCGATTCGTTGAATGCTTTTTATATGCGGAGGCTGTTTTGACAATTTAACAACTCGACCTTAGCTTTTTGATTTTCCAAGGTGAGAGTGTTAATTTGTTTTTATGTTCATGTTTGATTGTTCTAATTAGGACAACAAAGCATTCTTGAGGCGGCTAGATCACGCATCTGTCTCTCTAAATATTTTTCGTTTTGATGAGATTTTGCAAAGCGGCTTCAAAACCTTTTTCACTGATTGTCTTGAGTTTTGAAAAAGTTGAGTTGCATTTGTAAACATTCAAAATCCTTGGTTAACGATGCATTTTACTTTTTAAGGATTGATTTAGTGCATAACATTCCTCCATTTTGATTTTATGGTCTTGAATTAACCGAGCAAAATCCGGATGAGGCACAGATCATCTTGTTCAGCGTGAGTCTCAACATGATCATTCTTTAGATCCTCAAATGCGACTACGAGTCAATTTGATTATTAAAGGAAACCATAAGGTCATCTTGATCGTCAAATGTGACTACGGGGTTAACGAAAATCATCGAAAGAGATGTAGAAGACTCATTTTGAGCATCCGATCCGTGCCGAATTCGAGATATTAGCGGAGATATTAGTTCGAGATATGATGATGGTTTGTTGGTACGAGACAAGCCATCGTGTGTCATACTTGAGCTGTATCACTCATGTGCGACTCATGCATATTAGCCATCAACATAATGTGCATTAGCTTGCAAGTCCTCCATATCATCATCCGAGTCGCATACGCCATAAAGCTTTGTTCTTTGTGCATGAGAGATCCACCGACTTCATCCTTAAGAGCCAAAAGTAAAGCCTCTTTGAAATAAGCACGCCCTAGTCCTTGGCTTTGGGCATGCATTAAACAGTGTCCCTTCTCATTGCGGTTGTAGCATCTAAGACCATTTAACCGATTACGAGCATTTCCTGTTCCATCACTTGAGCTCTGTTGTTATTCCTACCCGAGCATTAAACCCTGACCACCGCCCATCCGCGACCATATTCACGATTACGAACTTCAACACGTCCATTGTTCACAATGACTTGAGTCCGTGTGTTAGATGAGGAGCGAATACGATTGTTGGATTTGTTGGTGTAACGGCCAAATGCATTAGCAATCATCACAAATCCTTGTTGCAATGCTTGAATGGATCGATTTCCTCGAGCTTCAACGACATATGCTTGAGCATTGTTTTGTATGGAACCAATTGATTTTGTTGAGGTTGAGGTTGTTCTTTGTGAAGGTGTGTTTGAAGCAGTTGGTTGAGTTCTTTGGTTGAGAGGATAATTACATTGAGCATACAAGGCAAGTTTTTGATTGTCCGGTTGTGATTGTTTAGCAATTTGAGCACGGAGAATCCTTTCGATCAACTTCCTTTTCATGAGGCTTCAAGTAATCGTACAACAATCCATAAGTAGAATGATGCATATTCTTCGCTTGCGGAGAAAAATGACATACTTCTCCCATTACGGACCAAGACTACTCAGAACTTAGTATTCCTTTGCAATTCTTGGCATGATGATGTTGTGTTTATCCAAATCATTGATGATGTCCGAAAATCTATGATGATAGGACTCTAGTGTCTCTCGGGTTCAATCATGAAGTGTTCATAAGCCAAGTAAATTTTGGATTCCAAATCCTCTGATTGAGTCAGATCCTTCCATAAGAAGGCGAATATGATCCCACATTTTTGTGCGGTCTTTTGAGCATCAACACTACGAAGAATTGGGTTTGGTAATCCTAAGAGGATGTATTCCATTGCAAGTTCATCGACTTCATAGTGTAGAAGTTACGTAGGATTTAAATCTGCAATGATAGCAATGTTGGTTTGTTCATCTCTTGGTGGAGCTAGCGGTTGGATCTCAAGATTACAATGACGGTAGGCATCTCAAATGGACCTTCAAGATAACCTTCTTTAAGAACTTTCCATGTGGCTTCTTTAGATCACAAAACCTAAAAACCTTATCACCCATTGATCTTAGTTTCCTAGAGTGAGCATTGGAGGTCTATCAAGTGATCGACTTCATGAATTGATTGTTGGTCGCTTAAAGCTTCACACATCTTTGCAAACCAAGTGGGTTCCTTCATAGTGCTTCGTGATGGATGTTGATTGAAATCGTTTGTGTAGGGTAGAGCTTGAAGACTTGGTGGTGGTTGAACCATTTGTGGTTGTGGAATTGCACCAAGTTGTGGAGTATGTTGCTAATTAAATTGTTGTTGATAAATGGCTTGTTGTTGATTCCATTGTTGATGTTGTGGAGTTAATTGTTGTTGTTGTTGATGATTATAAGTGTGAGGGAAATAGTTAGAGTATGGTGGTTGAGACATGATGATAAACTTGTGTGGTAAAAATGGATCTTTGTAGTCGAATGAACCTTTGTTGATGAAGTGTCCTTAGGCGTAGAAAAGACAAGAACCAAGTAGCACTTATGCGTAAAAACACCAAAAGTTCTGGCGTAACAACGAGTTATGCGTGGGATTTAGCTTAGCGTAAGTAGGATAAAAGCACTAAAGTTATCGTAGACAAAAGTTAGGCGTAGAAAGTTAGGCGTGGGATTACCTTATCGTAGACCTTAGTTTCTGCGTAAAGTGAATCTTATGCGTAGAATTTCTCGCGTAAGCTTATCTTATGCGTAATTTTAGGGTTTTGCCAAATGATCTTTTACACTTCACGGTGCAAAAGATATCCAAAGTCGACGTATTTTCGGACTTATCCAAGTAAGAAAACACGGAATAAGCGAGAAAAATGAAGATCAAACCAAGGAAAATCTTACAGCGTAATATTAGGGTTTTGATACGCGTAGGATTACTCGTAACTTTGATTACGCTTAAATGTGTTTCTAAACCGGTTTTTGTTATGGAATAGCTTCAATAGTACCAAAAGAACACAAAGTGTGAATTTTGATGTACCAAAAGCGCTAAGCAGGTTACGCGTAGAAACGACACCCACGAACAAAAACAAGCTTAAAAGCGTAAATCCACGCGTAAAGTTTGAAATTTTTGCCAAAAACAAGTATTTTAACACCTCAAAACATTGAAAGTACAAGAATCTTGGATTAAAAGTGTAAAAAACGATTTTTAAGATAACCAAAGATTACGTTACCTTTACGCGTAAGACCCAAAACAAAACTTCAAAACAAGCGAGTACACCCAACTATTTGGCGATTGATACCTTTGTTAGGTCACTAGTTTTACAACACAAGCTTATATGAAAGAGATAGAGAGAGAGGCGGATGAACAAGCTATCCAAACACACACAATACGTATGAGTAAACACGGTTAAGAGAAAGTGTGTGAATGAAGAAAACTTGAACAACCAACCTTCAAATGAAGGTTATTACAATGTATTTATAGGCAAGGAGCTAGGGCAACACTCCTCTCCTTCCCTATTCCTTATTGGGCTTGGATCAAGCTTATGGGCCTTCTACATAAGCTTGACCTTAAACAAACATAAAGGCCATAATAAAGCTACCTATTACATATGAAATATAAATACTTGAAATACTGTTTAGGAGTGATTCCAACAAGGAGGGTAAGGTAGCCACTCTCATAGGTCAAAATGCTGTCCTTGACGCTAAGTGTGCTAACCTGGAGGGCGAGAAGGCTAAGCTCGGAGAGGTAGAAGTAAAGTTAAGGGAGGAATTTGATGGCTTGCAGATGAGGTATAAAATGCTGCTGAAGGATCGTGAGGAGGTTGTATCGAAGGTGGTGCCTTACATAGTGATTGTACAATAATATTTCGACCGGGCCTTGATGGTGATCGGAAGCAGTGCAGTGATATGCTTGCGCCAAACTTGTAGTCAATCGCAATAAGAAATAATAGACACTTCGTTAAGTGATTGCGCAGGGTTGGGCCTACGAACCACCTCCGGCGTGTGAATAAGTATGTGATATGAGTTATGGATAATATGATGTATGTGAAATCTTGTGTTGAGTGAATATACCATTGAAATGACTCGTCCAACCTATTTATAGGGGATGAAAATAGCTTGGAGAGTGTTAGCACACGTTTAGGAGATCATGGGGGCGCCCCGATTTATAGTAACCGCTAGGCTTCATCCCCATTGTCTCGGACTTGGCGGGAAGCTAAGGACATAGTGGGAGCATGGGGAAGACCAAGTCAAGGTTCTTATTTGTCTTGGTATCTTGAGGGAAGACACCGAAGGGCATAGGCCTTGGTGGCGGATTCCAAGCTGGTAACCATGTCAATGATGAATGGTTTCACGCCACCAATGACTTATGAAGAAAGACTTGGGTCTTACGTAATGCAATTTCGGTGAGGTCGAGGCGGGTCCTTCGACACGATCGGAGGATGCGTCATCAAGCCCCCGTCGAAAGTGATATGTACGAACAAGAAATATTGCTTACGACTCGAAATAAAAGCGAAACCTCCCTTCGTCACAAAAGCGAGCGAAGATGAAAAGTCTTGTTAATATTGACCGTAATAAATGCATAGTTAATCTTAACTACCCTTTTTCCTCGGTATTAGTAAACATCCTTTCAAAATTTAAAGAGGTTTGAAATCCGGTGAAAAGGGATAAATACGGACACGTGTGAGGGTGAGATGCAACATTTGTAGGGTATATAAAATACAAAAAGCAGTAAAACCCTAACAAAGTAACTCTGCCAAAGTTTTCACCTACTAAAATTTCTTTCGATCAAGCCTTCGACCAAACATGGTAAAGCGCTCCTTCTTCTTCTTCTATATTTCAAATATTTTTGTGTTCTTTAGAAGGAATCATGTCAACCAATAAAAATTTTGTGATAAAACAACAAGGCTGCAAATTAACCAGGGAGGAGCTTAAAGCGTTCCTCACTGATTACCCCATTCCAAAGGAACATAAAATAATGCTACCGAGTAAAAATAAATGGATATTTGATGCCCCTGAAAATTATGTAGGCTTGTATATCCACGCTTTCACCACTTCCAATCTTAGGATACCTTTGCATCCTTTGATCTTAGAATTCCTCAGTATTATAAATACGCATTTCTAGGTTCAACCCGTTTGGCCTAGCCAAGCTTACAACATACATCGTTATGTGCAAAGCCTATGGGTTTGAACCATCCTTGACTGTTCTTAGGGGTTTTTTGAATCTATACCCGGGAGGAGATATGTTGACCTTGGCCAAGAGGGGTGAAAGGGATGTGTCCATTTTGATAGATAGACCGTTTACGAACATAAGGAACTGGAAAGGCAAGTTCTTTTATATCCAAACCACCATTATCCCTCCTGCATACTTTGCATTGTTAAACCCAGACTTTCAATATGATGAGAAAATGTTCACTGATCCATTGCCTTATACTGTGAGAAGAAATCCATTATATCAACGTTTGGCTCGTCATCCATTGATTGCGGACCTTCCTGAGCCAATCCTGTTCATGGTGGCATTCTTTGAGAGATGGGAGGGTCTCCGTTGGTACTTGAGATAATTTGTGATGGAGAAAGTATGTACTTTTAAATTAACTTAAAAAACTAAAACTTATCTCGCTGATATTTATCTCATTTTATTCTTTGTGCAGAGATGTCGTTCAGGAACTTTGTTGTGGCTGGAGGTGCGAAGGAGGTAAGCTTTCTTCTAAAGAATCCCTAAGAGACAAGCTATGGCGTGGGCTCCCCGTCGGTGTCTATACACAAAGATGAGGTGGAAGCCCAGCCTGTTGAGCCTGTATCCTCTGCTCCTCCGTCAAAGGAACCCGTAGATGTGGAAGATCAGCTGGTGGAGAGCGTGGTGACAGCGAACCGATCTCGAAGAAACATTGGCTATCGTGGGACCCTCCGGCATGGGTGAGAGGGTTCGAAGCGGGAAGGCGCCATTGCCAAAGCTGAAGTGCCTTCAAAAAAAGCTCATTCTACCTACTCCTCCTCTCAAACTACCCGTGAGAAGAGTGTCGGGGTAAGGCTGTGGAATTTCTAGCCATCGAAGGGCCCAGCGGCGATGACATCCATGCTAAACTTCTTTCCTGTGGAATAAAATTAAATACCAAGGATAATATTGTTAATGAAATTTACTTTTGTTGTAGGACTCCCTGATACGAAGGAGCTTCCTTCTCCCCTAGCTTGTCACCAACTTATGAGCCATGTGATCCCACCCAAGTAGAAGGGGGTGATGGATAACATGTCCATAGAGAGGCTCTGCGACCTTCATGATAAAAGCTATGTTCGCCAGGGCATGCTTGACAACCAACTCAATGATAGGACAAGGGAATTGCTCAGTGCTATCACCAAAGCTCGAGAAGAAATGGATACTATCTTTGAGGAGGAGAAGGCTAGAGATCAAAAGTATCACGGACACGGAGAAGAAGTGTGAGGAAGCATTGGAGGATTTTGATAAGAATCCCTTGGTTCAAGATTTTAGATTTGAGAATGAAAAGCTCAAAGTTCGGTTGCAACGAGTGAATTTGAGTCTGTGAGTTAGCTGTCAAAGGCTCTATGGTCGTCGGCTATAAGGAACATATATCATTCTTTCATCCAAGTGTGGAGGTCTCGAACAAGAGAGGTCAAAGTTCTTTGGACCAAGAGATCAAGCTCCGAGAAAAGGTAGATGGATTGAACCTTCGATGCGAAGATGCTAAAGAAGGATAGGGTGGACACGATAACAAAATGATCCCTACGGTGCTATGGAACTTTACCATAGTGATGATGTGGGATTTCCATTGGGAATGTGGTGAATCTTGCCATTTTCATGGCAAGTGTACCACTTTGGAGGAGGTGGCGAGGCGGGAACCGGTGGTTCGGAGAAAATTCCGTATTACAGGCAACTCATGAAAAAGAATATGATGATGCGGGTAATCACTTAGCGCTTTAGAGTTCCCTTTCTTGCGGATGTGGCGAAGGACCCAGCCTCAATTGAGGACACTGCTAGCCAAGCCAATGATCCGACCTCCGTCTTCCTCCAAGAGGACTCCATCACCCAGGTTCCATCTCAGGCTCGGTGATCCCACTCCTCCAAGGTTTAAAGAAAGCAACCATGTGGTTGTAATTTGATCCCAGTTGGTATGTACCTGTTTAAAACAATTTTCTTTGCTCGTTCTAGGCTTCGTGCACGATGAAACAATTTACTTATTGCATGTTGGAATTAGGCTACGGCCTAAGACAATAGTTTATTATGTTGGATGTTTAAGGCTACGACTTTGTTTTAGACTAGTAAAACTAGTCATAAATCTAACGAAACCACTAGGGCTCAATTTTGCCATGTGTGATTCTTCTCTTTTACTTTTACTTGCGTAAAAATATTTTTACAAACTAAAGTATGGTAGATGCATAGCCTCATTGTGTGTAGTTACTTCACCAAGAATATTAGCAATCGTATAATTTATTGCGATGAGGGTCGCGACCCTCCGTCTTGATCCTTTGGGCAGCGAAGGCTAGAAATACCTTAAGGCCATATAGGAAAGTTAATGTGAATTTGAGATGGATGTTATGCATATGAGGCAAGACATGTTGTTTAGTCTTTGTACATCCCTTCGACATTCAAACTTATAAAAGCGACTTGGTGGGCAAATATTTGTTGTATTGAGCGAAACAAGAGATTTGAGGAAATGTGTTATTATCATTAAGTGGGTAGGGAGGATTACATCATTTTAAGAAATGAATACTAGGCGCTACCATTAATGCTTCTTTCCCAGTGAGAAGAATGCAAATACATTGATTGAAAGCAAATAAAATGTGTCCTTAAACATTGTAAGTGTTATCGTAGAACTTCACAGTAGTGCCATTCGAGTTCTATCAATAACGTCTCCTTCCAAGGTTTCCGACTTGTAGGCTCCGTTGCCATCGCTTCCTTAATAACGTAGGGTCCTTCCCATGTGGGCCCTAGTTTACCACAGTACTCGACTTTACTTATACTGTTGGTCGGAGGCGTATTCCCACAGTTTGAAGGTCGAAGGCGGACTCGATTGTTATAGTACCTTTCAATCTTTTGCTTGTGGATAGCCTCTCTAATTGAGGCTATTTCCATCGATTCTTCAGTGGGTCCAAGTTGCTATGGGTCTTTCTTCATTGTCTGTTGCTTGAAGTTCATGACCCTTTACATTTCGACGCTTACTTGAAGGAATGACAACTTCCGTGCCATCGTCAAATTGAAGGTGTTTCTCCGTGACTTGACTTCGTATCGTTCTCTATGTGCCCAAAGTACTTGAGGTAGTTCATCTACCCAACCGTGGTGATTGTATCCTGACCTTCATTCTATTCCTTGTAAGATGTCTCTGTTGGTAACCTCTGCTTGACCGTTACCTTGAGGATGGTAAGCGGAGTAAAAGATTGTTTGATATTGAGACCTCGCAAAATCTGGGAATACCCCTTGACAGCTGCTTCCCATTATCCGAAATGATGATGTGAGGTACTCGGTGACAGATAACATGTTCCCACGAATATTTCCATGTGTCTTCTGTGATGGATGCTAAAGGCTTTGCTTCCACCCATTTAGTGAAGTAATCAATGGCTACGACCAAGAATTTTACTCCTTCGGGGGCAATTGGAAGTGGGCCTACGATGTCAATTCCCCATTGGCTGAAGGGCCATGCGGACGTTACGGAAGTCATATCTTGCTTTGGTAGTCTTGGGACTCGTGAGTGGACTTGACAGGCTTCACACTTCTGGATGATGTTAACAGTGTCCCTATGCATCGAAGGCTAGTAATATCCGATCCTCATGACTTTGGAGACAACGGAGCGGGGTCTGGGTGAAGTCTGCGGGAGCCTTCATGCACTTCTTGGATGATGTTGGCGACTTGCCTTGGTCCTACCTACGGAGCCAAGGGGCGGGAAAGACCTTATGTACAAGTAATTTCCATGATTACATCTTTGTGGTGCTTTAATGCGCACCTTTAGAGCCAACCGATCCTCCGTGATATACCACTTATTAGATATTCTCTAATAGGAGTCATCCAGTTCGAGTCTTCCTCCAGTATTATGTCGGACACCTCCTTTCGGACGATGGACCTATCTGCCAATACTTCGACCAAAACTTCCTTAGTTAGATGAGCAAATGCCATTGATGCCAGTTTGCTAAGTGCATCCGCCTTCTTGTTTTGGTTTCTTCGAACATGCTCTATGGTGTAGGATGTGAATCCTTCAAGCATTTCTTTGGCCTTATCCAAGTATTGTTTGATCACAGGTTGTCTTGCCTCGTGGGAGCCTTTTATCTGGTTGGCCACTAGTTGTGAGTCAACAAAAATAGCCAAGTCTTCCACTTCCATATTTTTGTGTCGGAGACACGCTAACAAGGCTTAGTACTCGCTTCATTATTCGTAGCATCGAATTGAAGCGAGTGCATAAGTGTACTCCTTCCCTTTGGGATCAACGAGCATAAGACCTGCGCCAGAGCCATCGGAGCTTGAGGCTCCGTTAGTATATAGTTTCCACCCTTCGATTGCATTATCAAGCTTCTTTTCAACAACCTTTGTGTCATGTTTCGGTTCAGAGGGTGTTTCTGCTAAAAAATCTGCCAATATTTGCCCTTTGACCGAGTTTATACCCTTGTACTCGATTTCATGCTCTCCTAGCTCAATAGCCCATTTAGCTATCCTTCCAGACTTCTCTGGTTTTGAAAGTATCTGCTTGATTGGCTTGTCAGTAAGTACGGTTATGGGGTGAGCTTGGAAATACCTTGAAGGTGTCTCATGACATGGACCAAGGCCACAATTAGCTTCTCGATCTTTGGATAATTTAGCTCGGCTCCACAGAGAACCACCTTTCATAAGTAGATAGGGTTTGCTTCTCCATTTCCGCCAATAACACAAAGATCGATTCTTTGGAAGGAGGCTGCGATATACATGAACAACACTTACGCCTTTATTGGGGCCATGAGTGTAGGTAAAATAGCCATGAACTCCTTGAACTTTTGGAAAAGCGTCGCATCTATGCTCCATTGGAGCGTCTTTTTATCATGCATCCTTTGAGTGTTTTGAAGAGCGGCAAAGATCATCGCACCCCGATAAGAACTCGCTTTGAGGCTGCTAGCTTTCGTTCGGACTTTGCACTTCCTTTAGGGACTTAGGAGGCGCAAATCGTGATAGCTAACCTTGAAGGATTGGCTTTGATACCTTGCTTGGTGATCAGATGCCCCAAGAACTGTCCTTCTTCAACACCGAAAGAGCATTTCTTGGGATTTAACTTCATGTTGATGGCGCAAAGCTGGTCGAAGGTTTCTTTGATGTCGGAGAGCATGTCCTCCTCCGATCTGCTTTTGATGACCATATCATCTACATACGCCTCCAGATTCCTACCTATCTGTTTGCGGAAGGCTTTGTCCACTAAACGTTGGTAGGTGGCACTGCATTTTCAAACCAAAAGGCATCTTTTGTAACAATAAACACTTTTCTGTGAAGAAAGGCATTTTCTCTTAGTCTTCTTCCGCCATTTGTATCGATGGTAACCTTTATAAGCGTCTAGAAGCATTTTAGCGAAACCACGATAAGGTTCCACGCTTCAATCAATTTCTATCGAGGGTGAGTCCTTTGGACGAGCTTTGTTAATATCTGTGAAATCTCGCACATTCTCCATCCTCCGTCATGCTTCTTGACCATAGCGGATTGGCTACCACGTTTGATACTTTACTTCTGCAGTATGCCCTCTGCTACAAGCTCATCAACTTCACTGGCAATGGCATTTCTTTCGGGAGCCGAGCTTGACGCTTTTGTTTGATGGGTTCAATATGTTTGAACTCATTGAGTTTGTCTTTCGATCTTTGAAGGGCTTTCCGTGTAATACACAATTTACGAAATTTACAAAGACCAAAACACCCTATAATCAAAAGTAAGAATAATTAAATAAAAACAATACCAAATGAGCTATGTAAATTCGAGAAAACTTATAAGAAAATCACATATGATTCAAATAAATCTTGAATGACTATGTAAAGTTAATTTTATAGCTTATGATTTTATAAAAATTCATTTGTATTTTATTTAAATAACCGAATATACTAAAGAGTTTTATAAAAAATTAAATTAATAAAAGCCCAATAAAAATTTATATTATTGAGAGACCATTTAAATTAAGTCCAATGCATTATAAGCCCACAAGAAAATTTGTAACTCAAGTATATATACATATATTCGGTTCTAAAATCCTAAATACCGATTATTCCCAAACCGACCTAAAACCCTAAACAATTCGACTTCTAGTTTCGAGCTTGAGACCATTTTTCTTGGGCGAGATTCGGGGTATAGAAGGTGGAAAAATAGTGTTTGAGTTCGAGGCTCTTTGTTTTAGTCGTGGTGAGTTTTTGAGTGGATTAGGGTTTGGTGAGAAGGGTTTTATGCTTCTTTTGTTTTAACGATCCAAGCTCATCGAGGGTAAGTTCCTAATGTTGATTTCAGTCCTACAAGTCACCTATAACACATTAAAAATTGGCCATGCATGTTTTACAAGTCGTATGGAATTATTTGTAATTGAAACCCTAGAAAACGTATAAAATAGCGAACGAGCCTATGGTAAACTTTGAGACCATGATCTGATTTTTCAGGAGTTCTTATATGATATACAACTTGAATAAAATACATGTCAAGGATTGAAGCTTGTGTAAATTGTTTGGGGTTTATTACTTGTAGCATATAAAAAGGAAAGTATTTACAAAGGCGATTAGGGTTTTCATGAACTAGGGTTTCTTGTTATCATGAAGGGTAATAAATGAACTAATAATGAGGAGTTAATGATTGGTGTAACCTAGGTTTAGGGCTTGCTTTTGAATTATACCTAATCGGTTTTACATAAAAGTTGTGGGTTGGTTTTGTAAATATTGAAACTTAAAGGTTATTTTGTAAAACGTAAAAGACATGTACTAAGCGTATAAAATAAGTGTGGGGGTTAAGCGTGTAATTTTGGATATTTAGAGGCCATTAATTGTATTTAACTTAAAGGGGTATGTTTTGTAAATTCTAAAACCTTTGGGCTAAAAGTGTAAAATATGATAATAGAAGGTTAGATCGTATAATTAAATATGTTAAAGGTGCAACACGTAATTTTGGGTAATTGTGGGTAAACGTGTGTAAATGAATTACGTAAGGACATGCATGAGTTAAGTTAATTTCCGTTTGAGTTTTCATACGTTCTGGGTCAAAGTGAGAATCATTAAAAGAAGTAACATGTAAATTGAATGCGTAATAAATGATATTAAAAGTATGGAAACCCTAGAACCTAAATAGGAAGTGATTAGGGTTAAAAGCTAAGTGTGTAATTTGGTTAATCATGTGCGTTATAAAGATTTTGTAAACTCTTTTGAAAGAGAGTCTTAAAATCCGTCTTTGACATTTGTAAACCATATGCTATGAATAATGATCATATAAGTTCTCAAATAAGAAGATTATCAGATTAAGCCCTTAAGTTTACCGTTTGTCATTTGCAACCCATAAGTTAAACTAATTAATGATTAATACTCTAAAATGTTGGAGTTCCGTCCGTCACTAAAACGGAGAATAATCTGACAACTCTAAAAGTATTAATGAGATTAATCCGTTATACTAATAAGTATTAAATAAATCATAATCCGTGTAGATTCGTTGGAGGAGACGCGACGTTACATCTTCGTATTCGTTCATTCGTTTGCTTTTCTCTCATTTGCTTTAAGTGCGGATATTACATCTTACTTTAAGACACTTGTGTGATCGTTCGGATATTACGACCTTTTCGATAAAGGTCCCTCATGTTTTCCTTTTGTCATTCTCTCATGCTTATTAGGATTTCCGATGCCATTGCTATGAACCCTTTTACGAATGTTTGATCATTACATATCGAATTATGTTCTAGTGAACTATGATATATTTGATGTGAACTTGTGTTAGGAATACTTTGGTATATACAATTATTGAACCACGCTATATTGGATGATGACCCTATGATTATGAACCTCGGTTATGAACTTGTTTATGAATATATGATATGCCACTATGATATGAACTTATGATTTCGACTATACGAATATGAACCTTATGATATGAACTATACGAGATGATTACGTGACCTTGTGTGTATCTATGATCTATGCTATATTTGAAAATCTGTTTGACTTAAGTTGGTTGACTATAACCAAATATTTAACTAGTCATGGGGTTCCATGTCCGTATCGATGATCACCTCGATATGACTCTAGGGCGATGAAGTGATGTTACGCGTCTCGGATGGTGAAGCATATTTTGAATATGTAGGAAGGCGTATGGATGCATCCTAGATCGATCTGTTATCCGAATATGTTATCGGTGAATGATGTCAGTATGCGATCGCGTCTTCACAAAATCTGAGACTAGCTACTCCATGTATATTTTACGATGTTACTGTTGAGCGGAAAGATATTTTTGATATGATATGTTTGTGAATGTGCTTATGACGTATTTGTTTAAGTGATTATTAGTTGCCATGCTAGAATAGGATTAATACGTTAAAATATGATTCGTATATCTGATATTATGATTTGTTATATTTACGTGAATGCGTTGATCTGCGAGATGAATGTGCTAGTGTGTAATTGAGTGTTTGGAAGTTAATTATCATGCGCATATGTGACTGTCATGTTTATACTACGCTAAGGTTAGGATTTGATATGAGGCGGTTTAGCTATTATATGCGCCATGACTTGTATGATATTTCATTGCTACAATATTGCTTTAAGTGTATTAAATGTTGATTAATTGATTTGTATGAATACCATGTTTATTTACTAGAAGCTGTTTTAGTTAGTTTGAGACTTTCCGTTTGGCTTATAAATGTCTGTTATTCTTAATATGCTAAGTGTTTGGTTGTTCGATGTGTTTGTTTTGTGACATTGATGTGCTATGTGATGTCTAAGTTGTTATGTGTTTGTTTGGATTTACGTATATACGTGCTTTTGCGAGAATCCTAAAAGATCCTTCGTCATTATTTCATTACGATTTAGTATTTGTATATTTATTACATTTTAGCTTTGGTTTCGTTATATCAGTTCCTTTGGGCTTTGTAAGCTCACCGCCTTTTCTTTTCTGCGGCGGTATTAAGCGTTCAAGATAAGCTTATGGGATAGTGATCGGGTTGAGAGTAGGTGAGAGCAAGACTTTGACCATAGAGATCTTAGATTTATTTTGAATATAAGTTATTTATATTATCTTTTGTAAGTTTTGTAAAGGCTTCCGCTATTGTATAGTTATTAAAGTTCGGATATGAAACAGTATTGTAATATCTTTACCCTTGTCGAATTAGGGGTGTTACAATTTATGGTATCGAGCCTAGGTTTTAGGACCCTTAGAGCTTAGGCTATGACACGTGAGAGGTGGGTAGATTTAGGATTTTCCTTCCTGCGCACTTCTTTGCGTGCACTGTCGTATTTAAGTTTTCTTTGATAGTTGGTATTTCTTTTAGATGGTTATCCCCATAGCCTAGTACATCGATAGGAATAATCAAGGACCGGCTAGACAACGGAAGGAGAAGACAAAGTGGGCGTCATCATTGCTAAGAATGCGAGGTATGGTAAAGTGAAGCGGACGAATAAGAGGATAAAAGTTCCGGCCTATGTGGCCATGCACTATCGAGGAGAAGGCGACCCGAGGACCATTGGCGGAGAGGTGGTGGAAGAATATGAAACCAAGGTTGTTGACAGCGAAGGTTTCACTACTAGATATCTGGGAGGTGTCCCAAGTTCGTTGAGGATGAAGGAGTAGGGACGAGTTGAGAATCGCGATCTGTATGCCTTTGTGGATCGTGTGCGGGAAGAGGAAGAGAGAAGCGTAAAGGTGGCTTTGCTGGTCGCTTACTACCACGGCATGAAGGAAACAGAGCGGATGGATAAGCGAGGAAGGCGAGGAAGGCGAAGAGGAAGAGGAAGAAGAGGATACGGGTGGATTCGGATTTGGAGTCTACGGCTACTAGTAGGTTCAATCCAACCCAAGAATAGGAATTTCGTTTCTGATTAGTTACTCTCTTTATGAGAATTTTCTGACGTTTGATTTTGAGCTAGGTCCTTTTGTTTTCATTTGACGTTTGAATCTGGGATTTTTAAGTTTTGTTTTGGAAGTTCATCTTATGATGATTTTGCAAATTTTGTTTGACAAATGGAAATAAAACAAAATTTTGAAAGTATAGTTCCTGTTTGTTGTTCTTCCTGCTAGAGTCGTTAAGTTTCCGTTAGTCCTCATAAGTTTCGTCTGCTATTTTTTTTTCTTAGTAATGTTGTTTGACTACCGCTTGGATGAAGTATGGCCATCATGATGGTATACTCGTGTGTATCTGGTTTGTTATTATATGTTACTTGCTATATGTATGTTATCTGTATGTGGTATGTTTTGTTGTGATATTAGTCATGTGTTTTGTCATGACCCGAGACCGAATATAATGACAATAAGAACTTGTTATGTGATGCAAGTATTATGGCCTTTGATCAACGTAATAATCTGAGATCATATAATCTGAACTTATTGAAGGTATACGACGTCTGGGAAATGCCTGTGATTGATGTGTGTATAGGTTTGACTTGTATCTGTTGTTTGGTGTTTCTCATGTTCGTTGGGAATTCCATACCAAATTGCGAGATTTCGTCGATATTTGTTACGTATAAGTTTCGTACGCTTAGAATCCGAAGTTGTTATGATCTGTACGAACCTATAGATTTCTATGACCGCCTTAAGATTTTATGTCTCCACATACTTCTGCGATTATAGAGGCCGATAGTATTTATTTCGTCTATGCAATTGATGTCCTCATCATTTGATATCTGAATAAGTTAGAATTTGTCGTTTGACTTTCTGCGTCTCATCTGTTCTCCACCATTATTCTGATAAGTATATAATTATCTAATATAAGTATTCGACTATTGATATGATTTCTGAATAAGTTTGAGTTCAAATATTTTGATAAGAAATCAAATTGTTCCGAGATAAGATTAACGTTCGATATATTCCTAGAAATTCTGAAATCCGATTCGTTTTCTATTCTGTTCCGTCTTGTCCAATTTCGAGGACGAAATTTTCTTTTAGAGGGGAAGAATTGTAATACCTGAATTTCTGAAATTTACAAAAGACCAAAACACCCCTATAATCAAAAAGTAAGAATAATTAAATAAAAACAATACCAAATGAGCTATGTAAATTCAGAAAACTTATAAGAAAATCACATATGATTCAAATAAATCTTGAATGACTATGTAAAGTTAATTTTATAGCTTATGATTTTATAAAAATTCATTTTGTATTTTTATTTAAATAACCGAATATATTAAAGAGTTTTATAAAAGAATTAAATTAATAAAAGCCCAATAAAAATTTATATTATTGAGAGACCATTTAAATTAAGTCCAATGCATTATAAGCCCACAAGAAAATTTGTAACTCAAGTATATATACATATATTCGGTTCCTAAAAATCCCTAAATACCGATTATTCCCAAACCGACCTAAAAACCCTAAACAATTCGACTTCTAGTTTCCAGAGCTTGAGACCATTTTTCTTGGACGAGATTCAGGGTATAGAAGGTGGAAAAAATAGTGTTTGAGTTCCAGAGCTGCTGTTTTAGTCGTGGTGAGTTTTTGAGTGGATTAGGGTTTCGGCGAGAAGGGTTTTTATGCTTCTTTTGTTTTAACGATCCAAGCTCATCAAGGGTAAGTTACTAATGTTGATTTCAGTCCTACAAGTCACCTATAACACATTAAAAATTGGCCATGCATGTTTTACAAGTCGTATGGAATTATTTGTAATTGAAACCCTAGAAAACGTATAAAATAGCGAACGAGCCTATGGTAAACTTTGAGACCATGATCTGATTTTTCTGGGAGTTCTTATATGATATACAACTTGAATAAAATACATGTCAAGGATTGAAGCTTATGTAAATTGTTTGGGGTTTATTACTTAGTAGCATATAAAAAGGAAAGTATTTACAAAGGCGATTAGGGTTTTTCATGAACTAGGGTTTTCTTGTTATCATGAAGGGTAATAAATGAACTAATAATGAGGTTAATGATTGGTGTAACCTAGGTTTAGGGATTGCTTTTGAATTATGCCTAATCGGTTTTACATAAAAGTTGTGGGTTGGTTTTGTAAATATTGAAACTTAAAGGTTATTTTTGTAAAACGATAAAAGACATGTACTAAGCGTATAAAATAAGTTTGGGGTTAAGCGTGTAATTTTGGATATTTAGAGGCCATTGAATTGTATTTAACTTAAAGGGGTATGTTTTGTAAATTCTAAAACCTTTGGGCTAAAAGTGTAAAATATGATAATAGAAGGTTAGATCGTATAATTAAATATATTAAAGGTGCAACACGTAATTTTGGGTAATTGTGGGTAGCGTGTGTAAATGAATTCGTAAGGACATCATGAGTTTAGTTAATTTCCGTTTGAGTTTTCATCGTTACGGGTCAAAGTGAGAATCATTAAAAGAAGTAACATGTAAATTGAATGCGTAATAAATGATATTAAAAGTATGGAAACCCTAGAACCTAAATAGGAAGTGATTAGGGTTAAAAGCTAAGTGTGTAATTTGGTTAATCATGTGCGTTATAAAGATTTTGTAAACTATTTTGAAAGAGAGTCTTAAAATCCGTCTTTGACATTTGTAAACCATATGCTATGAATAATGATCATATAAGTTCTCAAATAAGAAGATTATCAGATTAAGCCCTTAAGTTTACCGTTTGTCATTTGCAACCCATAAGTTAAACTAATTAATGATTAATACTCTAAAATGTTGGAGTTAGTCCGTCGCTAAAGCGAGAATAATCGACAACTCTAAAAGTATTAATGAGATTAATCCGTTATACTAATAAGTATTAAATAAATCATAATCCGTGTAGATTCGTTGGAGGAGACGCGACGTTACATCTTCGTATTCGTTCATTCGTTTGCTTTTCTCTCATTTGCTTTAAGGTACGGATATTCTGTCTTACTTTAAGACACTTGTGTGATCGTTCAGATATTCTGACCTTTTCAGTAAAGGTCCCTCATGTTTTCCTTTTTGTCATTCTCTCTTGCTTATTAGGATTTCCGATGCCATTGCTATGAACCCTTTTCTGAATGTTTGATCTGTTACATATCGGAATTATGTTCTAGTGAACTATGATATATTTGATGTGAACTTGTGTTAGGAAGACTTTGGTATATACAATTATTGAACCCTGCTATATTGGATGATGACCCTATGATTATGAACCTCTGGTTATGAACTTCTGTTTATGAATATATGATATGCCACTATGATATGAACTTATGATTTCTGACTATCTGAATATGAACCTTATGATATGAACTATCTGAGATGATTCTGTGACCTTGTGTGTATCTATGATCTATGCTATATTTGAAAATCTGTTTGACTTAAGTTGGTTGACTATAACCAAATATTTAACTAGTCATGGGGTTCCATGTCCGTATCGATGATGCACCTCGATATGACTCTAGGGCGATGAGTGATGTTACACGCGTCTACGGATGGTGAAGCATATTTTGAATATGTAGGAAGGCGTATGGATGCATCCTAGATCGATCACATTATCGAATATGTTATCTAGTGAATGATGTCGGTATTGTCATCACGCGTCTTCACAAAATCTGGGAGCTAGCTACTCCATGTATATTTTCTGATGTTACTGTTGAAGCAGAAAGATATTTTTGATATGATATGTTTGTGAATGTGCTTATGACGTATTTGTTTAAGTGATTATTAGTTGCCATGCTAGAATAGGATTAATACGTTAAAATATGATTCGTATATCTGATATTATGATTTGTTATCTTTACGTGAATGCGTTGATCTGCGAGATGAATGTGCTAGTGTGTAATTGAGTGTTTGGAAGTTAATTATCTGTCTGCATATGTGACCTGTCATGTTTATACTCTGCTAAGGTTAGGATTTGATATGAGAACTGGTTTAGCTATTATGTCTGCCATGACTTGTATGATATTTCCGCTGCTACAATATTGCTTTAAGTGTATTAAATGTTGATTAATTGATTTGTATGAATGCCATGTTTATTTACTAGAAACTGTTTTAGTTAGTTTTGAGACTTTCCGTTTGGCTTATAAGTAATCTGTTATTCTTAATATGCTAAGTGTTTGGTTGTTCTGATGTGTTTGTTTTTGTGACATTGATGTGCTATGTGATGTCTAAGTTGTTATGTGTTTGTTTGGATTTCTGTATATCTGTGCTTTTGCAAAATCCTAAAAGATCCTTCGTCATTATTTCATTCTGATTTAGTATTTGTATATTTATTCTGTTTTAGCTTTGGTTTCGTTATATCAGTTCCTTTGGGCTTTGTAAGCTCATTGCGCTTTTCTTTTCTGCGGCGGTATTAAGCGTTCAAGATAAGCTTATGGGATAGGTGATGCGGGTTGAGAGTAGGTGAGAGCAAGACTTTGACCATAGAGATCTTAGATTTATTTTGAATATAAGTTATTTATATTATCTTTTGTAAGTTTTGTAAAGGCTTCCGCTATTGTATAGTTATTAAAGTTCGGATATGAAACCGTATTTTGATATCTTTACCCTTGTCGGGTCGGGGTGTTACAATTTATGGTATCGAGCCTAGGTTTTAGGACCATAGAGCTTAGGCTATGACACAGTGAGAGGTGGGTAGATTTAGGATTTTCCTTCTGCGTGCTTAACTGCGTACCTATCGTATTTAAGTTTCTTGATAGTTGGTATTTCTTTTAGATGGTTATCCCTTGCCTACTAGTACATCGATAGGAATAATCAAGGACCGGCTAGACAACGAGAAGGAGAAGACAAAGTGGGCGTCATCATTGCTAAGAATTGCGGTATGGTAAAGTGAAGCGGACGAATAAGAGGATAAAAGTTCCGGCCTATATGTGGCCATGCCTATCGAGGAGAAAGCGACCACGAGGACCATTGGCGGAGAGGTGGTGGAAGAATATGAAACCAAGGTTGTTGACAACGAAGGTTTCACTACTAGATATCTGGGAGGTGTCCCAAGTTCGTTGAGGATGAAGGAGTAGGGCGAGTTGAGAATCGCGATCTGTATGCCTTTGTGGATCGTGTGCGGGGAAGAGGAAGAGAGGAAGCGTAAAGGTGGCTTTGCTGGTAACACTACCCGGCATGAAGGAAACAGAGCGGATGGATAGCGAGGAAGGCGAGGAAGGCGAAGGAAGAGGAAGAAGAGGATCGAGGTGGATTCGGATTTGGAGTCTCTGACTACTAGTAGGTTCAATCAACCCAAGAATAGGAATTTCGTTTACGATTAGTTACTCTCTTTATGAGAATTTTAAGCGTTTGATTTTGAGCTAGGTCCTTTTGTTTTCATTTGGCGTTTGAATCTGGGATTTTTAAGTTTTGTTTGGAAGTTCATCTTATGATGATTTTGCAAATTTTGTTTGACAAATGGAAATAAAACAAAATTTTGAAAGTATAGTTCACATTTGTTGTTCTTCACGCTAGAGTCGTTAAGTTTCCGTTAGTCCTCATAAGTTTAAATACGCTATTTTTTCTTAGTAATGTTGTTTGACTACGCTTGGATGAAGTATGGCCATCATGATGGTATACTCGTGTGTATCTGGTTTGTTATTATATGTTACTTGCTATATGTATGTTATCTGTATGTGGTATGTTTTGTTGTGATATTAGTCATGTGTTTTGTCATGACCGAGACCCGAATATAATGACAATAAGAACTTGTTATGTGATGCAAGTATTATGGCGCTTTGATCAGCGTAATATCTGAGATCATATAATCTGAACTTATTGAAGGTATCTGACGTACGGGAAATGCACATGATTGATGTGTGTATAGGTTTGACTTGTATCATTGTTTGGTGTTTCTCGTATTGGTTGGAATTCCATACCAAATTGCGAGATTTAAATGATATTTGTTACGTATAAGTTTAAATGCGCTTAGAATCCGAAGTTGTTATGATCATGTCGAACCTATAGATTTCTATGACCTGTAAGATTTTATGTCTCCACATACTGCGATTATAGAGGCCGATAGTATTTATTTCGTCTATCGATTGATGTCCTCATCATTTGATATCTGAATAAGTTAGAATTTGTCGTTTGACTTCTGCGTCTCATCATTTCTCCACCATTATTACGATAAGTATATAATTATCTAATATAAGTATTCGACTATTGATATGATTTACGAATAAGTTTGAGTTCAAATATTTTGATAAGAAATCAAATTGTTAGAGATAAGATTAACGTTCGATATATTCCTAGAATTACGAAATCCGATTAGTTTCTATTACATTTCGTCTTGTCCAATTTCGAGGACGAAATTTTCTTTTAGAGGAAGAATTGTAATACTGAATTTACGAAATTTACAAAAGACAAAACACCCTATAATCAAAAGTAAGAATAATTAAATAAAAACAATACCAAATGAGCTATGTAAATTCGGAAAACTTATAAGAAAATCACATATGATTCAAATAAATCTTGAATGACTATGTAAAGTTAATTTTATAGCTTATGATTTTATAAAAATTCATTTTGTATTTTATTTAAATAATAGAATATATTAAAGAGTTTTATAAAAAATTAAATTAATAAAGCCCAATAAAAATTTATATTATTGAGAGACCATTTAAATTAAGTCAATGCATTATAAGCCCACAAGAAAATTTGTAACTCAAGTATATATACATATATTAGGTTCCTAAAATCCTAAATACGATTATTCCCAAACCGACCTAAAAACCCTAAACAATTAGACTTCTAGTTTCAGAGCTTGAGACCATTTTTCTTGGGCGAGATTCAGGGTATAGAAGGTGGAAAAATAGTGTTTGAGTTCAGAGCTTTGTTTTAGTCGTGGTGAGTTTTGAGTGGATTAGGGTTTGGTGAGAAGGGTTTTATGCTTCTTTTGTTTTAACGATCCAAGCTCATCAAGGGTAAGTTCTAATGTTGATTTCAGTCCTACAAGTCACCTATAACACATTAAAAATTGGCCATGCATGTTTTACAAGTCGTATGGAATTATTTGTAATTGAAACCCTAAGCGTATAAAATAGCGACGAGCCTATGGTAAACTTTGAGACCATGATCTGATTTTTCTGGGAGTTCTTATATGATATACAACTTGAATAAAATACATGTCAAGGATTGACTTGTGTAAATTGTTTGGGGTTTATTACTTGTAGCATATAAAAGGAAAGTATTTACAAAGGGCGATTAGGGTTTTTCATGAACTAGGGTTTTCTTGTTATCATGAAGGGTAATAAATGAACTAATAATGAGGAGTTAATGATTGGTGTAACCTAGGTTTAGGGCTTGCTTTTGAATTATGCCACTAATCGGTTTACATAAAAGTTATGGGTTGGTTTTGTAAATATTGAAACTTAAAGGTTATTTTGTAAAACAGTAAAGACATGTACTAAGCGTATAAAATAAGTGTGGGGTTAAGCGTGTAATTTTGGATATTTAGAGGGCCATTCGAATTGTATTTAACTTAAAGGGGTATGTTTTGTAAATTCTAAAACCTTTGGGCTAAAAGTGTAAAATATGATAATAGAAGGTTAGATCGTATAATTAAATATATTAAAGGTGCAACACGTAATTTTGGGTAATTGTGGGTAAACGTGTGTAAATGAATTACGTAAGGACATGCATGAGTTAAGTTAATTTCCGTTTGAGTTTTCATCGTTACGGGTCAAAGTGAGAATCATTAAAAGTAACATATAAATTGAATGCGAAATAAATGATATTAAAAGTATGGAAACCCTAGAACCTAAATAGGAAGTGATTAGGGTTAAAAGCTAAGTGTGTAATTTGGTTAATCATATGCGTTATAAAGATTTTGTAAACTATTTTGAAAAGAGTCTTAAAATCCGTCTTTGACATTTGTAAACCATATGCTATGAATAATGATCATATAAGTTCTCAAATAAAGAAGATTATCGATTAAGCCCTTAAGTTTACCGTTTGTCATTTGCAACCCATAAGTTAAACTAATTAATGATTAATACTCTAAAATGTTGGAGTTAGTCCGTAAACAAAGCGGAGAATAATCGACAACTCTAAAAGTATTAATGAGATTAATCCGTTATACTAATAAGTATTAAATAAATCATAATCCGTGTAGATTCGTTGGAGGCAGGACGTTACATCTTCGTATTCGTTCATTAGTTTGCTTTTCTCTCATTTGCTTTAAAGTACGAATATTACATCTTACTTTAAGACACTTGTGTGATCGTTCGAGATATTACGACCTTTTGATAAAGGTCCTCATGTTTTCCTTTTGTCATTCTCTCATGCTTATTAGGATTTCGATGCCATTGCTATGAACCCTTTTAGATGTTTGATCGGTTACATATCGAATTATGTTCTAGTGAACTATGATATATTTGATGTGAACTTGTGTTAGGAAGACTTTGGTATATACAATTATTGAACCTGCTATATTGGATGATGACCTATGATTATGAACCTCACGGTTATGAACTTACATTTATGAATATATGATATGCCACTATGATATGAACTTATGATTTACGACTATACGAATATGAACCTTATGATATGAACTATACGAGATGATTACGTGACCTTGTGTGTCTATGATCTATGCTATATTTGAAAATCTGTTTGACTTAAGTTGGTTGACTATAACCAAATATTTAACTAGTCATGGGGTTCCATGTCCGTATCGATGATGCACCTCGATATGACTCTAGGGCGATAGAGTGATGTTACGCGTCTACGGATGGTGAAGCATATTTTGAATATGTAGGAAGGCGTATGGATGCATCCTAGATCGATCATTATCTGAATATGTTATCTAGTGAATGATGTCATGTGCAATCTGCGTCTTCACAAAATGCGGGACTAGCTACTCCATGTATATTTTCGATATTCTTGTTGAGCGAAGATATTTTTGATATGATATGTTTGTGAATGTGCTTATGGCGTATTTGTTTAAGTGATTATTAGTTGCCATGCTAGAATAGGATTAATCGTTAAAATATGATTAGTATATCGATATTATGATTTGTTATCTTTACGTGAATCGTTGATCTCGAGATGAATGTGCTAGTGTGTAATTGAGTGTTTGGAAGTTAATTATCTGTCTGCATATGTGACCTGTCATGTTTATACTCTGCTAAGGTTAGGATTTGATATGAGAACTGGTTTAGCTATTATGTCTGCCATGACTTGTATGATATTTCCGCTGCTACAATATTGCTTTAAGTGTATTAAATGTTGATTAATTGATTTGTATGAATGCCATGTTTATTTACTAGAAACTGTTTTAGTTAGTTTTGAGACTTTCCGTTTGGCTTATAAGTAATCTGTTATTCTTAATATGCTAAGTGTTTGGTTGTTCTGATGTGTTTGTTTTTGTGACATTGATGTGCTATGTGATGTCTAAGTTGTTATGTGTTTGTTTGGATTTACGTATATACGTGCTTTACGAGAATCTAAAGATCCTTAAATCATTATTTCATTACGATTTAGTATTTGTATATTTATTACTGTTTTAGCTTTGGTTTCGTTATATCCGTTCCTTTGGGCTTTGTAAGCTCGGTAGCCACTTTCTTTTCTGCGGCGGTATTAAGCGTTCAAGATAAACTTATGGGATAGGTGATGCGGGTTGAGAGTAGAAGTGAGAGCAAGACTTTGACCATGAGATCTTAGATTTATTTTGAATATAAGTTATTTATATTATCTTTTGTAAGTTTTTGTAAAGGCTTCCATTATTGTATAGTTATTAAAGTTCGATATGAAACCGTATTGTGATATCTTTACCCTTGTCGAGATTAGGGTGTTACATTCGTCTATGGTGATATTTACAGGAACCCCGTCATGTCGAAATAAGTCCATGCGAAGGCGTCTGCGTTAGCGCAGTACCTTTTCAATTCGATTTAAAGAAGGTCGGGGCTGTTTCCCAATCACCTGCTATGCGATCGGGTGAGAGACTATTTACCACAATCGTTCTTTAGCATCGAACAATGAGAACATCTTTCGAAGAATCCTCAAAACTGTTTGATCCTTTTGCCTATTGTCGTGGCTCCTTCACTTTGTGGTGGAGAATACCGTTCCAATGCGAAAGGTGTTTGGAATTTGATTGCGGCATGTATGGTTGAGACAACAATACCCGTCTTACGCATTCTTGTTCTCCTATCGAGTGGGTTGTGGGAGATTACGACCTTCTGATCGTGAAAACCGAGTCTACTGTTCTTTTAGCCTTCCTTCCCGATCGTAACCTCTGGGGGACTTCTCCGAGGGCCATGAGTGTTCCCCGAGAACCTACTAAAGGTACCTTGAATCTAGTCTCTTGACCTTATTGAAGGTTTGAGCTTTAGAAAACATCGTTCGTAGATAACCCGCGGGAGCTACATGATCAAGGTAGGCTATGTTTACTTCTCATTGGAGATCAAGACTTTAATGACCACGGGGTCATTAGAAAGAACTTTCCATGATTGAAGGAAAATTGACATCTCTACTCCGCATGAGGCTTCCTGCTTCCTTCGTCTTTGAGCCAGGGTCTTCTTTATAAACCATGAGGATGGGTGCTTGACGGTGTGGTATCTTTCCTAGCGTGTGTCGGAGGCTTTTTCTTTGCCTCTCTTTATACCCTTCACCAAATGTCCTAATTGGCGGACTTTCTGACCTCTTATCTGCTTTTGAGTTCTCGGCGGTGGTTGGTGTCGTGGCCGTGTCGTCATGGAAATAGCAAAATTTGGAAGTGACTGGGCCTCCCTTTGTTTATAGCGAGGATGAGGATCAAAGGCCTTTGCAACCTTTTCGGTAGCAAGTATCTCCCTTGGGATTTGGACGAGTTAGCCCGGGAGACCATGGTTGATGTTTTTGTGGTATGGAGTAAACTGTCCTGTTCTTGTGTTTTCCATGACCCTTCCCGAAGGATGCTTGAGGCTTTCTTTGTGATTTTCCTTTTTCGGCCGGGCCCGTTGGTGGACACTTTTTTGCTTGATCCGGTGTAAGCCTTTTCCCTAATCCTTTATAGGTTGCGGGAAGATCGGTGGAAAGGAATTCAACCAAGCTTACATTTAAGTAGGCCATGCAGAAACACGAGATCTGTTGGTCTTCGTGCAAGCCCATTATCTGTAAGGTGTCATCGGTGTATCTAGTAATGAAAGCCACAGTGCTCGTTCTCCTTACGCTTGATGTTGTGCCTTTATTAGGTGCGTTCTTGTAAACTTTTACATTGGTGAAATGTGACTGAACTTGGCTTTAAGATCATCAAATTCACAATGCTACTGGTTTTGCCGTTCCACCATGTCTGACGAGTCTCGTAGGGTGTATGTAAACATGTGACAAGCGACAAGCATTACCCATACGCATTCTAATAGCCCTTGAACAAGTGTAAAAGTTGTCGGATCCCTTTTCCATCATAAGTAACAATATGTGCGGGCATTTTCAACCCATCGGGCAAAGGTAGTCTTTTATCCACCTACGAAGGGTGTTACGGGCCCATGGGCTCGAGAATAAGCGATTATAAGGTGGCATGTATGTAGGGGCAGCATTGTATGGGTTATGATTTGGAGGTATTCCAACGATATTTTGGTTAAAATATTGGGGGTGGCGATGCATATAAGGTGGGTGACTTCCAGCGGATCTGAAGGATATACCATAGGTTGCCCGTAGGGCATGCTTCCATATGGTTGAGTAAAGCGGGGTTGTTAGCTTTGCCTTTTAGGTGGGATAAACCCGCGAGGGTAAGATTGAGCACGAAAAGGAGGTACATGCCATGAGGGAAGATTTCCTCCCTATTTAGTGAGATGGATTGCCTTCTCGCGGATCGTGAGAAGGCATGTGTGAACCCCGCCTCGGTTCTTCGAGATGAGCCGCCAGCGGTGGTGGCAAATTAACTTCCACGGTATCCCTTGATGACTTCTTCCATTGGAGCCTTCCATCGTTCCTTCCGCCCGCCGGGCAGCTCGGAGCATCTTCGAAACCAGCCGACCTTCCACTGGGCCTTGTTGCTGCGAGACCCTACCCTTGAGCGAGTAGCCCGGGCCAGGGCCTAGTCTCCATTTCTAACTCTTCGTCATACTCATCGGCTTGAGTATTCTAACTCCCTACACATATCCGCATTCGAGCTTGCCTCCTTGAGCTCTTAGTAAAGATTCTAATGCTTGATGTTGGCTTGACAAGCGATGGACTAATTACGGTTCAAGGTTAGCGAGGTTGAAGCATGGTTGTTGGGAGTTATTTCGGGGTGAGATCGTGTGGTAAAATTGGATGCGGTTATATTGGGAAGGTTGTTAAGATCGTTGGTGGGATTGGTGTTAAGGTCGAGAAACCGGAGGATAAATCTTCTCTTCCTTGAGTCATGCCGTAAAACTAGTGAGTGATTGTTGGGTGTAAGTTTGGAATAGCGAGACCAATAGTAGCGGGTCCCACGGATGGCTCCAGCGATTGTACAATAATTTATGCGACCGGGCCTTCGATGGTGATCGAGAAAGTGCAGTGATATGCTTGCGCCAAACTCGTAGTCAATCGCAATAAGAAATAATAGACACCGTTAAGTGATTGCGCGAGGGTTGGGCCTGCGAACCACCCGACATGTGAATAAGTATGTGATATGAGTTATGGATAATATGATGTATGTGAAATACAGTGTTGAGTGAACATACCATTGAAATGACTCGTCGACCTATTTATAGATGATGAAAATAGCTTGGAGAGTGTTAGCACCGTTTAGGAGATCATGAGGCGTCACGATTTATGGTAACCGCTAGGGCTTCATCCCCACTATCTCGGACTTGGCGGGAAGCTAAGGACATAGTGGGAGCGATGAGGAAGACCAAGTCAAGGTTCTTATTTGTCTTGGTATCTTGAGGAAGACACCGAAGGGCATAGGACTTGTTGGCGGATTCTAGCTGGTAACCATGTCAATGATGAATGGTTTCGCCACCAATGACTTATGAAGAAAGACTTGGGTCTTCGTAATGCAATTCGGTGAGGTAGAAGGGGTCCTTGACTGATCGAGATGCGTCATCACATAGCTATGGAGCTCTATCACGGTGATGAATTGGGGCTCGGATGTGGAAGGTCATCAAATCGACCATATTCCATGGGCGGTGCTTGGCGATGGAGGAGCCAAGGCGAACAAGCCGTGAACCTTTCAAGGTTGAATACTACCGTCCAGCTTTGAGTATGATGAGGCGGAAATCGTTCGCAACCATAAAGCACTCCTTCCTTCTTGAGGCCACCAAAGATCCTATGGCACCTCGAGACCTCCTTTCCGAGAAGCCTCGGGCTGAGCCTACCCTCCCACCAAGAAGACCATGTCTACCAAGCCTATCTAAGCATGACCATCTCCCGCTCCATCTGAGAAAAGCAAGAATGAAAGGCTGCCATGTGGCGATAATTTAGTTTCAAAGGGTGGCATGTACCATAAGACAATTTATCTTATGTGACAATGTTTGTCTTGTGTTCCAAAAATATTTATCTTTGTGGATGCATGGACATGGGCACTAGGCTCCTCGTTTAGGTACAAGGGCACTAGCCCGCATTTTGAATGGAATTATGTGGGAATACCTCTACATACTTAGTTATTATTCGTTTGTTTATTTGTCTTCTCGTCGCCATTTTCCGGCGCTTAAGTTTTACAACCTAAGGTTAACCAACCTCATTGTGTGTAAGTGCAACACCAAGAATATAATGACCAAATTTTATCATTGTGGAGGATGCGACCACTCCATCTCAAATCCTTTAAATAGTATGACTTTGTAAACAAAATTCTTTTTCACAAGCGTCAAAAACTACTAGGAGAGTTAATGTGAATGTGAAAGTTGGCGTAACTGATAAGGCATGTATTACACCTAGAGCCATTTGTTCAACATTGAAACTCATAAACGACTTAGCTGAACAAATCTTTGTGTTTAAGAAACGTAGCAAGAGATTTGTAGGAAATGTCTTATTTATCACTGAATTGGTTGGGAGGATTACATCATTCTTGAAATGAAAACTAAGACAACTACCAATAATGTTAGCTTTCCTTGAGAAGCTTCTAATTACAAGAAAAAGTAAAAGTACTTCTTAAACATAGAATTTTGAAGGTTCGTACTATTCCATATCTGATTGATGGGTTCTCGAGAAGATTAGCAGTTTGTAGGCTCCATTACCGTGAGCCTCGGCTACCATGTGAGGTCTACCCAAGTTAGTCTGACTTCCACAGTATTGACTTTGCTTGCACTATTGAGGCATAGCACATATTCCCCAGGCTTGAAAGTGGCAGGTCTAACTAATTTGTTGTAGTATCCTTCGATTTTATGTTTGTGTATCGCTTCTCGGATGGAATCTATTTCCCTTCTTTCTTCCATCAAATCAAGGTTTTCCCTGATCCTTTCGTAATTTTGGGAGGCATCATACGTTGCCACACATTTCGTATATACACTTAGCTCCGAAGGATGACTGCTTATGTTCCGTATGTTAGGCTGAAGGGGGTTTCACCGTTGCTGGACTTGGGATGTGTCCTGTGAGCCCACAGAACTTGGGGGAGTTCGTCTACCCATCCATGATGAGTTCGTCCCAGCCTTTTGTCGATCCCTTTGACAATGTCTCTGTTACGTAACCTCTACCATTCCGTTTCCTTGTGGATGGTGAGCGGATGTCAAGGCGCTTTATGTTGAGCCCTTGGGAAGTCGTAAAGACTCCTTGACAAATTGTTTTCCGTTGTCGGATATGATTATGTAGGGCGCTCCAAATCGGCATACAATGTGTTCCCATACGAACTTCTCGATCATCTCACATCCACGGAGGCCAAGGGTTTGGCTTAGACCCACTTAGTAAAGTAATCAATCGCTTCCTGAGAATTTGACTCCTCGGGGAGCTATGGGCATAGGGCCTACGATATCGGTGCCCTGAGAAAAGGGCCATCACGGATGTTACACTTGTCATGTCTTGTTTGGCATTTTGAAGCGTTTGAGTGGATCGACAAGCTTCACATTTAAGAATGATTTGGCCGCATCTCTATGCATTGAAGGCCAATAATATCGATTTCATTATCTTGAGACAATGATGGTGGTCCTACATGGACCGCGGGATCCTTCGTGGTTCGGAGATGATGCTCGAAGCTTGCTTGGGGACTACATCGTAACCATGGTGACAAAATGACCTCTATATGGGTCTCCCTATTAGCTGTATTGCGGTGACTTAACGAATCTTCCACTAGCTTGGGATCTTGAGGGAAGACCGGCGATCAAATATTCACGATGGGGTCATCCATGTCTCTCCTTCCTCGTGAACCACATCCTTAACTTCCTTGCGAGCGATGGACCTTTCGGGTAAGACTTGACAAGTACCTCTTTGGTGAGATGAGCGAAGGCCATGGAAGCTAATTTGCTCAGTGCGTACTTTCTTGATACGATTCTCTGAGCGTCTTGGATGGTGTAGGAATTGAAGCCTTCCGACATTTCCTTTGTATTTTCAAGTATTGTTTGATATTGGTTTGTCTTGCTTCATAGGAACTGTCTTGGTTTACAACCAATTGGGAGTCCACAAAAATAGCGAGCTTTGACCTCCATATCTTTGTGATCGGAACTGCTAATAATGCCTCGTATTCCGCCCGTTGTTTGTGGCTTGAACTCGAAAGCGAAGAGCATATGTATACTCCTTCCGCGGTGACCAACATTAAACACTGCTCTGAACCATGGTGGATGCTCCATCGTATAAAGTTTCCATTCGACTGTACTTGAGTGGGATTGGTTTTGGACCCTTCCTTTCCTCGTCGGCTTGGAAGGTGTTTCCGCTAAAAATTATCGAAATTGCCCTTTAATAGAGTTTCGTTCCTTGAAATCTATTTCATGTTCTCCAAGATCAATAGCCCATTTAGCCCCTACCGGACTTTTGGTTTGACAAGATCTATTTGAGTGGCTTGTCGGTCAAGACTATGATTGGATGGGCACGGAAATAGCGTCGAACCTCCTTCGCATAGATTAAAGGCGGTATTAGCTTCTCCAAGGTTGGATAATTGATCTCCAGCTCCTTGTAGGACCCTGTGACAAAGTAAATGGGGATCGTAAACTTGTCTCATTACGCCATGAGAATTGCGCTAATACTCTCCGGAGGATGCTAAATACATGAATAACACTTACGCCTTTGATTGAATTTGTAAGTGTTGGAAGAATTTCAATGAACTCCTTCATTTAGAAAGCGACTTGACATCTGGCTCCTTGGAAAGTTTTCTTGTCTCGCATCCATGAGCATTTTGAAGAATGGTGGGACACTGTCACCCACCGATAAAAGCGAAGCAAGAACGCTAACTTCCATTCGGGCTCTGTACATCATTTAGACACTTGGGGCTTGGGTCGAAATTTCCTTGACCTGGAAGGATTAGCCTTTATCCACTTGGTGATCAAATGCCTAGGAATTGTCCTCTTCGACAGAAGGAACATTTCTTAGGGTTCGGCTTCATATTAATTGCTGAAATTTGGTCTTGCTCTTGATAACCATGTCATCCACATAGGCCTCAGTTTACGCCTGTCACAGCTTGTTGAAGGCTTTATCTACGAGGCCGATAAGTGGCTCTGCGTTCTTCAATCAGAAGGGCATCTTTACGTAACGGTGAACACCTTTGCTTGTGTAAAGGATGTCTTTTCCTCGTCCTCCTTTGCCATCGGATCGATGATACCTTTATATGCATCTAAGAAGCATTTTATTTGAAACCCACCAAGATTCTACCTTCCGTCAATTTACGGTAGAGGTAGCAATCCTTGGGGCATCTGTTGATGTCGGTGAAGTCGACACACATCGCACCCTCCGTCGCTCTTTTTGACCAACCTTGGGTTGGCCACCCAAGTTTGGTACTTGACCTCCTCGAGAATGCTTGCTTGTGTGAGTTCGTCGACTTCTTTGCGGTGCGGCGTTTAGATTCTGGGCTAGGCTTCGTCTTTTCATTTTATTGGCTCAATGTGTTTGTACTCATTGAGTTTATGCTCCGTTAGAAGGACTTTCAAATCTATCGACAATGTTCTTGGTACCCTGTCATATCGGAATATTTCCAAGCAAAAATATCAAGGTTAGTTTAGCATGATTCGTGAGCTTCGCCTTGAAATTTTACGGGAGTTGCTTTCCTACTACCACCGTTTGTTCGGGGTAGCTAGGGTTAACTACAACTCGTTCCTCGCATCATGCTGACTTTGAATTGCCATCGAGACTCATCAGTCCTTCTTTGATCTTTTGACACCATATACACCTTTATCCGCAACATAAGTAGAATGAGCAGTTCTACTCTCAGAAGAAGTGCGGAACTTAATAGCGACATGTATGGTGGAAGCGACAATTCCCATTTTTGCATAGTTGTTCTCCCTATTAACAAATTATAAGGAGAATCGACGACTATGATGAAGGTGAGTGTTTCCGTTCGGGATAAGGGCCTTCGCCTATGGTGATTTATAGAGTACTTCTCCCGAGGGCCGCGAGTGTTCGTGGGAGAACCTACCAATGGTGCTTCGAGTCCGCCCTTGTAGGCGTATGGATGACTTGAGCTTTGGGAAACAATGCTCATAGATGATCTCGCAGAGCTTCCACAATCCATATATGCTCTGTTTACCTCTCTATTGAAGATTCATACCTTGATGATCAGGGATCGATCGAAGGTGTACGCCCAGATGTAAGGGAATATTATTTCCCTCGCTTCCTAGCTCCCCATCCGCTTCCTTTCTTTTCAAAGTTGTATTGTGCTGTGAACCATAAGTATCGGACTTGGTGGGCGTGTTTTCCTTCTTGTTCACCTTCCATTCACCAGTTGGGTGTCGGAGAACTTGTCCTTCCACTTTTGATGCCTTTGACGGATGTGCTAGCTGTCCAGGACCGTCTTGCTTTCTCGATCGATTCTTTAGTTCTCTGCGAGTTGTTCGTGCGTGTCCATGATCTTCATGGAAATGTCAATACTTGGACATGTCTCGGCTTTGCTTCGTCTTTGTCATCAGTGGTGGCGGATCGAAGGATTTTCTTGCTTTCTTGGTGGCGAATCTCTCGGGAGATTTGACCAAGTTCGCCAGAGTCCATGGTTCGAACCTTTGTTGTATGGGGTGAAGCGGTCTCTATTCTTCTTCTTGTTCTTGGATCCTTCCCAGGAGGACCCTCTAGGGAATTTGTCAGACGTTTCCCTCTGCTCTATCGGAGCCCCATTAGCTGCTACCTCCTTGGACTCAATCCAGGTGTAAGGTTTCCCGATCAAGGCTTTATAGGTGTTGGGTAGATCGGTGGAGAGAAATTCCACCAAGCTTCGATTTGAAGGCCATGTATGAAACCGAGATTCTCGATCTTCGTGCAACCTAGAATTTGCAAAGTTTCATCGGTATACACAGTAACGAAGGCCCTTATACTTTCGTTGTCTACGCTTGATGGTATGCCGATTAAGTGAGTCTTGGTGTACTTACCTGGCGACTAAAGTGTAACCGAATTTAGCCTTGAGATCGTCTAGACTTATAATGCTCCCCAACTTGTCCATTCCACCATATTCTTGCGGGTCTACGAGCATGTAAGTGAACATATGGCATACTACGGGCATGACCCACTTTGCATCTTGATAGCGCCTTGAATAGATGGAGGAAGTTATCGGGATCTCCTTTCCCATCGTGAGGTGCCTATATGGTAGGCATCATTACACCGTCGGTGGGGATAGTCTTGATCCACTTACGAAGGGCGTGCAAGCTGCGGAGGCCTCGGTAGCAAGGGTTGTAAGGAGGTGGATAAGCGGTGTAGGGTTATACGGGTTAGGAAATGGTACGTGTGTAGATAGGGTAAGAAGTAGCGGGTTGAGTGAAGGGTTTACACCCAACGATTGCATAGGAAGCATCCATAGGGTATTTCTTTGGTAGTTACGGTTGGGGAATGAACTATTAGGAGGTAGGTATTGTAGGTTTGAGCGGTGGGTAGGGGTTCATTTCGGAGGGGTAATTGATTCATCTTTGGAGTACGGAGGTAGGCCTCAGGCACTCCAGGCTATAAGAGAAGTCTTGGAGCCCTGTCCCTCTCTTCCTAAATGGGCGACTAGAAGAGGGTAGGTTTACTCCTCCCATTCCTAGGGTTGCTTCCTCGGGTTGGAGTTCTCGCTCCTCCTTTCACGGGCATTCTTTCCCTTCGTCACGATTTCCTCGGGTCCTTCTTGAAACCCATTGTCCTTCCATTTAGCCCGATGGAAGGAGAACCATTCCAGACGGCGCCCCTGCTAACGAGGTTGAGGCCTATCCTCTATTTCAATCTCCCGTCGTACTCATCCTTTGGGTATTCCAACTCCTCCGCATTTGATGTTGTGAACTGTCTCTTGTGAGCCTTAGCGAAGAATCTAAGGCCTCAAAGTTTGCCTCAGCAGGCGGGACTAATATCTGGAATAGGGTTAGCGGATGTTGGCGTGATGCACGGAGTAGTTTCAAGCGAGATCGTGTGGTAAAGGTTGAGAACATTATGGGGGCAAGGTTATCGGTGTTAGTTGTGGTGAGTGGGACGAGTAGAAACTTTGGTGGAGGTGAGTCTTCTCTTCCGGTTCCATCTTTGGAAAAGTAGTGTAGTTGGTTGGGGTATTGGGGATGGGTGATTCGGGACTAATAGTTGTGGTCCCACGGATGGCGCTTGTTGATTGTACAAAAGAATTACTGTAACACGAGAATAAGAAATATGAAACACTCGTTAAGTGATTGCGAGGGTTGGACCTGCGAACCACCTCGGCGTGAGTAAGTATCAATTATGGTTGTATAAGTGTGTGTAAGTAAAGAGATGAGTGTGAAATGAGCATACCATAATCCTTTGCCCGTCCGACCTATTTATAGTGGAAGAAATCTGTTGGAGGCCCTCTTGCATGAATTTTAGAGATCATGGGCGTCCCATGATTGTGGGTAACCGCTAGGGCTTAGTGACCACGTTCTCATGTGACGGGAAGCCGAGAGAGAGGGAGATCGTGGGTTTGACAGTCGGGAGGTTCCTTATCCATTGTTCCTTAGTTAGCCATACCAGAAGGACTTATAAGCCGAATGGCGAATTCCCAGGTAACCTTCATTGCCAACGAATGGTTTGGCCAATGGATATTTTGGAATCTAACTTGGGCCTTCGTGGGAAGGGATTCGACACGTCTCGGAGGTGTCCTTGAGCTACTCGGAGGGTACATCATCATTTCTAAGTAATAAATCTTGAACTTTTAATCGACTGATGCGATTGTACTAAATGGTTAGAACGGCTCACCCATTATAACAAACTATAAGAGTGGTTTAAAGAGGGTTCGACATTAAATTGCGACTCAAAAGAAGAAGAGTTTTTAATATGCTTCGCGCTAACCAGCTTCTCTACCACTTTGTGCGTTGTATTTGGAGCTACAAAGTATAACTATTCTATGTACGAAGCATCTTAGTGCAAAGTTATAAGTTTCTCAACGCATCGATTAAAACTTTGTAGAATTTAGTCTTAGTAATTTAAAAAACTATGAGTAAGGTTTTGAAAAAATTTATGTTATGAAGACGTATGCATGCTTCTTCATACATAAGTTTTGATTACATAAAAAAAATTATACCCTTTAAATTTAAGTTTATGCCATCTAATGATATGACACACTTGAAGTTGTAATTTACGTTATTTGGGACCTTAGCTAGATCACAATAACAAGGTGAATCTTCATGTTGTGTGAGACCTCAGCTGAAATAATTTGCAGTTTATAAATTAGACAACTTAATTAAGTTAGTTAGTGAGACCTATAACTTAAGGCATAAGATGGGATAAAACATGCTTACGTTTGCATAATTGCTTGGCAAAATTGTAAATCCCATATTTTTCAGGAATTGAAAACTTGTTTGTCAATTATTGTTCTTCGACAATTACCTATTGAATACTTTCATCACTAGCAATGGGATAAAACTATGATAATGAGGGTCCTAGATTCAAGGAAAATTCTATGGTTAATATTAATATTGACCTACGGGTATTTTATTTTCTTGAAAGGTTGAATTTTTGAAAGTACTAACTTTTGAACTTTTATTTTCAATAGAAATGGCTCATCCTGAAACTAATGCACTAACCTCGTCGTTCAAATCTATGTTTGATCGCGAAAAATTGACTGGCAGCGCTAATTTCAATGATTGGTATTGGCAACTCAGAATTGTCTTGCGTGTTGCCAAAAGACTAGATTGTTGACTACGTCTTGTCCTCCTGAACTGCGGTGATGCTCACTGTGAAACGGTGCATGGCCAATCAGTATGATAAACATAATGAGGTTTCCTTCATTATGCTTGAAGTATGGCTTCAAACTTGCAAAAACAGTTTGAGAATTACTTTCCCCACAACATGCTCGCCGAACTTATTCGGTTGTTTGAAAATCCTGCAGCTGTAGAGTTGTATGATCTGATAGATGCTCTACACAGTTGCAAGCAAGGGGACGGGAAACCTGTGAGTACCCATGGTCTGGAAATGATGAGTTACATGGACCAACTCGAGAGGCCTTAACAAGGAATTTGATGGTTTCGTGCGCAATTACAATATGCATTGCACGAGGAAGACAGTTAGTGAGGCACATGTAATGCTCATTGACTATGAAATAGGTTTGCCCAAGAAGGCTCCTACACCTCAGGTACTTACTAAGCCTAATAAGCCGCAAGGGAACAATAAAGGGAAAGGTAAGAGTAAGGTTGATAAGGGAAAAAAAGTTATGGCTTATCAACGGAAACCAAGAAGTACCCCAAAAAGTAAGAGAATCCTAAAAGGATCGGGCTTGTCATCCTTTGCGGAGGTAGGACCTTTGGAAGAGGCATCACTCTACCTCGATGAGTTGCGTACAAGGGGTATAAAATCTTGCCTTTATTGCACTTCGTGTACTCTTTGATAATATAATTATTTGCATTTCTCATAAAATAAATTCACGGGTATATGATCTTGGATGTGGTATTCACATTTGTAATACTACTGCGAGGGGACTTAGAGTGCAAGGAAGCTCGCCTATGAACAACAATACTGCACGTGGGTAAGGAGCACATGCAATTGTTGAAGCTATAGGACGTTTGATTTAGTTTACCTTACGGTTTAGTAATGTCTTTAAACGATTATCATTACGCACCTTCTATGACTAGGGGTGTTCGTTTCTGTTTCCTTGTTGAAAGATATTGGTTTTATTCATACATTTACTAATGATGGAATTTTAGTTTCTTTAAATGATGTTTTTTACTTTAATGTTATTCCAGTAAATGGTGTGTTTGAGATTGATATGCACGATAATGTGATCGATAAAAATAATTCTGTTTTTGCATCAATAATAAAAGAATCAAAAGTGATTTGGATTCTTCATATCTTTGGCATTCTAGACTTGCTCACATAGGCAAGAAACACATGAAAAAGGTAGAACGTGATGGGCTTTTGCAAGATATGAATGATGAATCATTTGATAAATGCGAATCTTGCATATCCGGGAAGATGACCAAGAAACCTTTACCGTCGTTTAGAAAGGACTTCGATCTTCTTGGTGTGATACATCTTGACGATATGTGGACCACTAAGACATGTGTCAAGGAAGGGTGCTAGCTACTTCTTAACCTTCTTGATGATTTGATCGTTAGTTATGTTTATTTGCTTAAACATAAACATGAAGTCTTTGAAACATTTTAGGTTTTCAAGAATGAAGTAGAACCGCAACTAGGAAAGAAGATTAAAGCTCTTGATCGATAAAGGTGGTGAATATTTAAGCTAAGAGTTTAAAGATTATCTTCTTTGAGTGTGGGATTGTCCGACTCACTTCTCCATATACTCCACAACAAAATGGTGTATACGAGAAGAAATCATACATTGCTAGACATGGTGTGATCAATGTTTAATTTTACAACTCTTCCCTTATCCTTTTGGGATTATGATTTAGAAACTGCTATTCGAATTTTGAATATGGTTCCAACTAAGAAGGTTGATAAGACTCCATATGAACTATGGTATGGAAAAGCTCCCAACTTGTCTTACTTAAGGGTGTGTTTGGTTGAGAGAAATGATGGTAAAGAAATGGAAATGGGCTTATTTCCCATGTTTGGTTTGGCAAAGAAATAAAAAGGCGGAGAAATCTTATTTCTCGAGAAACTGGCTCTTTGCATTTTGATTTCAATCCTTTTTTTTTTGGAAATGAGAGGCCTCTTAAATTCTCCGTTTTTTTCCTTTTCTAATAAAATATTAAAACATAAAAAAAATGTATAAGATGACACAAGCACGTGACACCCACATTCCACCCTACACATTCCACTCAACTCTTTAAAACTGTCAAACCCTAATCCCCAATATCACTACTCCACCGGTTTGAGCTCTTTCACCTCTGGTCTCATTAGACTCGCCTTCATAGCCCTCAAATATTTGATTCTACGCATCTTGTGGTCTTCTTTCTTGGATCTTGTAGACCATGTAGCAGATTTGTTCTATGTTTTACTTGAAAATTTCATTGTTGATTTAAGTTATTTAGCACTAGAAGTACATAAAAACTTTGGCGAATATTGATTTTGTTTGATAGGATCTTGGTTGTGGATTTTAGTTTTGATTATTTAAACATTGTTTTTTTTAATTATTTAAAATGATCGTGGATCTTGGTTGATGTATAAAATCATATGAGGTAACCATATCATATCAAATTCATCATAATGGTGAGTTCTGAGTTTGAAATTTGTGATGTTTTGGTGTTTTTATTTATTTATTGTTGTTTTAATTTTTTATGACATTAAATTTGCTAAAAAAGTACATCAAGTTTTTTATCTCTAAAGAAAATAGTTTTTTTTTTTTTTTTTTTTTTTTTTTTTTTAATTCTCGGATCAAAAGTCTCTATTGTTACCAAACATAAGAATTCATAACAATTCTTTCTTGATTTCTATTCTCTGAATTTCTATTCTCTGCTTTATTTCATTTCTCTGAATTTCTCAGTACCAAACGTACCCTAAAGGTATGCGGTTGTGAGGCGTTTGTTAAACGTGACTCAGCTGATAAGCTACAACAAAGAACTATTAAGTGTATCTTCGTAGGATACCCAAAGGAAACTATGGGTTACTACTTATACTTTCCACCTGAAAACAAAGTAATTGTTGCTAGGTATGGAGAATTCCTTGAAAGGGATCTCATATCTCATGAATTCGAGTGGGAGGTTTATGATGCGGAAGATGATCAGAAGATACATCATCTTACGAAACACTAGTCAACCTCAGTAGAACACGAAAGTCCGGGTGTTCCACGAAGTTGAAGTGGTTCCCATTAAATGAGATCTGTTAGAACTACGCGTGCACTGACGTCTATGTCTTAATGTGAAGTTGAGGAAAATATGTTAGGAGTTCTTGGTGAACCTGCTAACTATAAGGCTGCTATGATGAGTCCTGAAAAGGATAAATGGCAAGTCGCAATGAATGGCAAAATGCAATCCATGAGAGATAATGAAGTCTGGATAGAGGTTGACTTACCTCCAAATGCTAAGGTAGTGGGAATTAAGTGGCTCTCTAAGTTAAAGACTGACATGGATGGCAATGTACACACCTATAAAGCTCGTCTTGTAGCTCAAGGGTTTACTCAAACTTTTGGGGTAGACTACGAGGAGACGTTTTCTCATGTAGCAGACATTAGAGCTATTAGGATTCTTATAGCCATAGCTGCGTACTATGACTATGAGATATGGCAAATAGATGTCAAAACTGCCTTCTTAAAAGGTCGCCTAGATGAGGACATCTATATGGCGCAGCCTGAAGGGTTTGTGAATCCAAAATTTTCAAAGCGTGTATGCAAACTTCAAAGATCCATTTATGGATTGAAGCAAGCATCAAGGCAATGGAACAAGAAGTTTGATGAAGAAATCAAGAAATTTAGTTTCACTCAAAATCTTGATGAGCCATGTGTATATCACAAACCTAGTGGGAGTAATGTTGTTTTCCTTATCTTATATGTTGATGACATATTGATCATGGGAAAAGACATTCCAAGTTTGCAAGATGTAAAGTCTTATCTTGGAAAGTGATTTTCGATGAAGGACTTAGGGGAAGCAGCATATATTTTGGGAATCAAGATCTATAGAGATAGATCAAGGCGGTTGATTGGACTAAGTCAAAGTACTTAAATCGATAAGATATTGAAGAGATTCAATATGCAAAATTCCAAGAAGGGATATTTGCCGATGCAAGTTGAACATGGCTTAAGTAGTGAACTATGCGCGTCACACACGAAGAGGTGGCACATATGAAGAAAGTTCCTTATGCTTGGCTATAGGATCTATCATGTATACGGTAAGATATACAAGGCTGATGTGGCGTTTGCACAAAATATCACGGTCGATATCAAGCTGAATCCGGTGTGAAGCATCGCATGTTATTAAGAACATTCTTAAGTATCTAATGGCTACTAAAGAAATGTTTTTAGTGTATGGTGGGAATCCAGTTGAACTTGATGTTATAGGGTTTTGCGATCGTCTTTCAAAGCGATAAAGATGACAAGAAGTCTCAAGCGGGATATGTCTTTGTCATTAATGGAGGAAGATATCTTTGGAAAAGCAAGAAGCAAATTACGATCGCAATGTCTATTACGTGTTGAGTACATAGCTACTTGAGCTGCGATGGAAGCGGTTTGGATTAGGAAATTCATTTGGGACTTGGAGTAATGCCCTCAATCGAATTACCTTTAAATGTGTATTGTGACAACGCTGCTTCAATAACATTTGCCAATGATCCTGGAGTCATGAAGGGCGACAAAAATTTTCCTTGACGATATCACTATGTTCAAGAACAAGTCGAAATAGATGAAATCAATCTACTCAAAGTTCATACAAAAGATAATCTAGTTGATCCCTTTACGAAGCCTTTACCAAAGGAAAAGCTTACTCACCATGCTGATGGGATAGGACTTCGTTTAGCTAGTAATTTCATGCAGATCTGTGATTAGTATTTGGATAAAGGATGTTATGAACAAATATTACTTTAATGAAATAAAATAGTTTCTATGTTTATTTTTCATTTTCTTAATATTATATCCGATATTTGCATGTTTAATCCGTGAATGACTTATGTTATTCTAAATAGTCCGTTGTTGATCAATGATGTGGGAATGTCATTGAGTTAAGACAAATCTAAGTTTTGGTAGAATATAGTTAAAGTATATTGATGCGTGAGACATACCAGATTCACATGATATTCAATGAATTGAATATAGGGAAAATCCCAACTTATCATGATTGTACTTTATGGATCTTTGTCATTAAGTAAATCATGAATGTTTATCCTCAGACTTGAGATACCATATAACTGTTATGAATGTAGTACACTTGTGTACGATAGTCTAACGCTATTCGTAACTGGTAGTAATAAGGGCAATTTTCAGAAGTGTTGCAAAGTTCATGAGTTATGCTTGTAGTCAAGAGAATTTGTTCATTTGAATTCGTTTCAAAGTATAATACTATTTTGGGCCCCTCGTAGGGTTGACAAGATGTTTGTATGGCCATAATGATTTGATAATCTTGTTCAATCAGATTAACTTATGGAATGACTTGATCCATATCCATAGTTAAATGTAGTATTAGCAATAAAAAAGGATAAATAAAAATGATAAATCATTAAATGGTTTTTTCCAGGAGACCATACTCGATTCGATCTGGGGGCATTGACGTGTTAAGCTAGACTAAACCAATGTCATTACTATATTAAGTAATATCCAAGCGGGAGCTGAAAGGTTTATGGATATTTTTAATATAAGTATGACCGGATTCGAACTCGAGACTTCGGAATTGCACACACTACGTATGAGAATTGATGTTTAGAATAATTAATATATAAATTTTATTATTAATTATTTAGTCACGAAATAAACACTTAACAAATGTTAATATTTAACGAGTTTGGACTAATGTTTGTTAAATGTAACATTAAAGGACAAAAGATGGAAATAGTGGACGAGAAGGATCTAGAACCCTTGTGGGTTCTTGTGGCCGGTCGTAGGACTCCAAAAAGCCCAAGGGGAAGTTTTCTTAGTCATCAAGTTTAGATGTGTATAAATACAAACCTCTTGTATTCATAAATCTAATCTTGGATCACCAAAGAACCCTAACTTCTTCTCCTCTCATCCCCTCTTGTTCCTTGGCCGATCGTGTAAACCCCTTCCCCAAGGAATTCGATTTTCCAACTACAAGAAACAAGTGTTTGGTTTATTTGTGATTCAAGAACCTAGATTTTCACATCAACTCGATATTAATACGTGGGTACAAGAACGAAGAACAAATACAATTATGTTTGTGGGTAATCTTGGTAATCGACCAAAAGGGGGTCGAAATTCATAAACCCTAATTTTAGCGTTTTAGGGTTTTGTTCATTGTTCTTGATATCGTATGTTCTTGAATTGCTAAATGTTGGGTTCAGTAAATACCCAAACCACTTAATCTAGGATTTGAATAGAAAATAACCTAAGTGTTTAAACCGTTAAACTCTAATGGTCATTTGGTGCATAGTCTCTTCGGGATACTCAGTATGAGGCGATGAAGAAGCCTCTCCACTTAGTAAGGCGGAACTTAAAGGGTGAAGACTAAGTCAAGAAGAATATGGTGGATTCAGTAAGTGATGAAAATAACTCACTGAATCCCTAAGACTCCTCTCCAACTATTTACACTGAAGAGAAACTGAAGTTAAAGACTAAAGGCTATAAATACTGAAGAATGAGCGGGACAAGGCGGGAAATGTTTACCCAGATAAAACTAAGTCCCTAAATGTTTACCCAGATAAAACTAAGTCCCTATCTACTAAAGTCATACTTTCCCAGAATAGCAAGCGGCTGAGATAAAGTATCATTTGTTAAGGAAAGCAGCCTAGCCGCCTACTACAAATAGAAAACTAAACAGTAACCGAATGTATCAATATTAGTGTTTACTGTGATCTATGTTTTTGTCCTTTAGGGTTAAGTTAAAACCATACTTGTATAAATAGCATAAGAGATGAGTGAAAAGATTAAGCTTGTGAATTGTAAAAAAACACACACACACACACAAGCCATCTTTTCACTCCTCCAAATACAACTTTATCCTTGAGATAGCTCAGTGGGTTCTAAGAGTTGTGCTCAACTTAGCCTGAGCTTAGAGAGAAGTCACCAACCTTTGTCATTTCAACCCCAAGTACTATTCCGCAAGTACTTGGGTAATGTATTCTTTTGATTCATTTCTAATAAGAATATAAATGTTGAAAATTTATGTGTGTTTTACTTACATTAATTTCAGTCATTATTCACTATTAGTTTGTTTTATCTTGTTTTATATGATAGTGAATAGGGAACAACAAGCGGTATCGGGGCGAGGTGATTATGAAACTTTTAAACTCTATTTTAAGTCATTGAAACGTTTTAAATCGGGATCCTATATGAAAATTGATGTACCCCAACTAGTCGATAAAGGGTGGAGCTTATTCAATTTGTTCTAGACTTGAAGTTGGAAAATTCAACAAATGGAAAAAGCGTATGCTTTGCTATTTGATTGGAAGGAACCTTATTATATCAAGTGTATAAATGAAGGTCCATTTTTTCCAAAGAAAGTCAAGGTTTACTAAACACAAGCTCGATGACTCGAGGATGAGAGAAGAGTGGTCAACGGGACCAAAGACTCAAAAGTATCATCATATCATGTCTTCACGATGATATTATGGAGTCGATTATAAGTTGTAGTACAACTAAACAAACATGGGATGACCTAGTTCATAGCCATGAAGGCCCATCGATACCAAGGAAAGCAGGATAATGGACCGAAACTTGAGTATAATACCTTCAGGGCTAAAGACTCAGAAACTCTGTCTCAAACATACACCCGGTACAAAAATCTAACTTCCTGAAATTTATGGGAAATTTGTCTATGAGGAAAACTTCATCAACAGACAATACCCTGACTTAAAGAAGTCTCAGGAAGTCAAGAAGTCCCTGACCACCACCTCACCTATATCAACTGCTTTCTTTTCTAACAATGTGGTTCAAGATTTTCAAGAAAATTCAGATGATGAGCCTGATGAGAGATCAAGTGAGGAGTACCTAAATGAAACAAAGGTTTTTCAAATGCTAAATCAAATGAGGACACTAAATTCTTTAAGTGTCACAAAAGAGGTCATTTTGCAAAGGACTGTTTTTCAAAAACAATTTCTGAACCCTCTTATAGACCATCAGGGTCTAATCAGTCCTTAGGCTTTCGCAAATTTCAACCAAAAATCTATCAGTCTTATCAAAAATTTCAAAACAAATCTGACCAAAACAAAACCATTGATTTTGAAGCTAAGTATAGGAAAATCAAAGCTAAGCTTGCATTGCTTGAGGCCAGTCCCTTAGAAACAAAAAGTGTTCAATCTGTGTAGGGTAAAAACAAAGGTCTTGTTGCTGAAACCTTCGACTGGGATGAAGAGCCAGTCTCATCTGATGATGAAATGGTGCATTTCAGAGCACTAATGGCCCTCTCAGAGCAAGTCTCATTTGAATTGAATAAGTGTAAGGATGAGTTACTTTTGTTAAAACAAAATAAACTTGAGGCTATCACCTTACAAATTCAAAACAATGAATTAGTTAAAAGAAATCAGGCTCTTCAAGATGAACTTAAGAAAGAAAAGGAAATCATTGCTAGTTGGACTGCTAAGAATCCAAGAGTCTTTGATGATGTGGGTGCCCCTAGTAGCAAAGAGAGAGTCATAGGTGAAAATCATCTCCCTGAATCTCACAACAAAGACCGGAGTTCCAAACCATTTGTTTACGGTGGCATGATTACCAAGATATATGGCGGTCCCAAGCCCGATGATTGGATTGAAAGAGTTAATTACGAGAGTAAGCTTCCTAACTTTGACTGGAAGAATTCTAGAGCACGAAAGTCAAGCTCTAAAGAGTATGCTTGACTCCACGATGTGCCCGATGGTCTTGAACACATCTCCGAGTCGAAGATGAATCTCACGCACCACTTCCACCCTTGGAACCTCTTCACGGTGTTGATCCTAGCTCGAGCTTACTCCATTACAATACAATCCACACTCTCCTAAAGAAAGGTCTAGACTTGGTAGAACCATCACGAAAGACCATCAAAACCAATCGAACAAGAATCAACCCCACTGAAACTTCCACATCCTCGGTCCCCATCGAAGCTAACCAAGTTCAAAGAATCGGCCGAACTTGTGAGAAGCTAACCGACAAGATAGATTCCAATGAAAAGGTCCATGAATCAATCATGGAGACAAAGTCGACTTCTATTTCCTCAAAGTCAAAACCACCACCAAATCCAAGCGAAATGTGATCTATGCCACTATACCACCATACCCTGAGGCATATAGAATCCTTTTTGTATGATCTCGCAAAGGATGATCATAAGCTGCGATCACTTATAAGATGTAAGTTCGCCGAGAAAGCAAACTATACAAAAATTGGTCATCAGTATGCTTCCACATCCAAGTCTGCTCAAATGTTTAGAGCAAAACCCTTTCCTCCTTGCCCACACTGTAGCTTTAATGATCATCATCCTGATGATTGTCTCATAAACACATGCTGTGATATTTGCGGAAATCCAGCTCATGAGACATCTCAGCATGATAGTGTCATCCATGCAAGGAGAAGTTCCAAGCAACCCAAAAACACTTAGTCATCCTCAGTCTCAAAATACAAAACCTGTGGTAGCACAATGCACTCAACCACTGATCATGAGTCAATTTCCAAATTCAAGCAGACCATGAAGCCCAAGCCCGCTAATAAGTGGGTCACTAATAGAAACTTATTCGGTTTACTACTTGTGCAGAGGCATGCCGAGAGCCTATCGGCATCTAGGCGGTGGATGCTCAAGCATGGTAGCGTGAAGGAATATCTCGCACAAGTATGTAAAGGAACCAGACCCAAGGTAGTATTTGGTGATAACTCATCATGTCCCATCAAGGTTATGGTTCGAGAAGCGCAACGGAATATTTTCTCTAGGATAGCTTATGTCAATGGTCTCAAATATAATCTCATCGGTGTCAATCAATAATAATGCTTACGCAGGCGTTCGGGGTTAAAGGAACTTCCTTTTTGTCGAGCAAGTTTTTCAACACCCTAGGCGATGAACCTAATCGTTGTAGTGTAGTATTAGGGTAAGCCCGAGAATTGATATCGCTCTCTAGGGAATATGAATGCTAGTAAGAAGTTACTACGCTAAGGTTGGGGTTGAGGAAGTATTTTTTTTATCTTTTATATTTTTTAGGAAATGGAAAGGTATGAATCTCGGGGTTTGGATTTGGGGGTTGGTATTTCTACCGATTACTTCTACTATCTAATTATCTAATTAACTAAGGTGTATGTAGTCTATGTCTAATTATTGTGTGCTCGCATGATAGTTAAAGATGTGTTTACTTAGGTTATCAAAATTACCTAACCAACATTTTCTCATGGTTTATTACACAAATGCAATTGGACAAAGCAAATAATCAAGGATAAGCATAGTTTCAAAGTTCCCGTTTTATTTTCCCTCCCTACACTTAAACTGAACATTGTCCCCAATGTTCCTCGAAAATATCAAAAGTTATGATAATGGAAGGTAATAAAAGATGAAAGAAACTAGTACTCCCCTGATTAGCTCGGTAGGATCCTTGTAAAGTGGTGGTTACATCTTTCTCCAAGAAGAACGTTTGCATGAAAAGCTCCTTCTCATCTTATATATCTTCTTCTTGGTAAATTAAACATGCACACTTGATGAAAACAAATAAAACCTTCGCGTAAAATCGGCGGTAATAATATATATAGGACTCTACTAAACTAGGATATAATGCTTGTGGAATGGATGTTTACTGAAATTTCGGAAAATTAAGACCGGAAAATTCAAAAATTTATAATCGGTTGTTTTGCTCCTTCCATCATCGAGGTTATCTCGAAAAAAATTGGTCTGCGATTTTCCGGAGAAAATTCGGAAAATTTACATCTTTAGAATCGGAAACATTTCATGCAAAACATCCATTATGACTCGATACAAGCATTTGACTCCAACAAACACACATGTATATCTTTTAATTAATTGAAATTCTCGTGTTTACGTTTCTTTTGAAAACGTGTAATCCTTCCTACACTTATCCTTTATGTAAAATACCTTTATATGTAATTAAGACGAGGTTAAAACAAAATAAAGCATTTTAAAAATTTAAACATGAGAATAAACAATCAATAAAAGATATCGACACACAAATAAAATGAAAACAAATACACATGGGTTGCCTCCCAAGAAGCGCTTGTTTTGTTCGAGTCACGAGCCCCGACTACCCTTATTTAACGGATAAAGGGAGGTTTTCCCCACACTTAAGTTTAAGTGTGGGTGATGTGATACATACCCTTAGGGTGGAAATTTGCTACGTGAGGAGAGGTGATGGGTGATTTATATGCTCAAAAGAGTGTGCTCCATTCATTATAACCTTACCTAATTCTATTGGTGTAGCGGGTGAATCAAATCTCTCTCTTAAAAATGGATCATCTTCTATGAACTTCAAAAGACTCTTAGTTAAGGATCCATCTTGACCTAATAAACCCGGTTTAAAACCATAATGTTTCTTGTTATCAACTATGAATGGGTGATATAAGTGTGTAAGGTCATGGGTTACTCCTATATTGGCTTCCACTCTACATGGCCGAGAGTCTACCACCTTTATCAAGCAACTACCCGGATTATTTATTTTGATGGGTGGATTGGGGCCTAATTCAATTCCAAGATTCACATCTAAAGACGGAAAATTGGGTAAGGTTTTTGGTTGAGGCTCCGGTTCATCAAAATTAGGAACTTCCCTAAGACTAAGAGAGAGGTCATGACAACAAGCATCTAAACCTACATTCTCTAGTGGCGTTTGGTCCAAAGGTTCTATATCAATCGGGGTTCCTATAGTCTCTTCTACTTCTTCCGGGTAAGTTATAGGCGATGTGTGTTCCTCAAGTGATGGTAGGGCTTGTGGGCTTGGAGTTTCCACCTCATTCTCCATTATATCTAGATCTCCTAAAGTTCATCATGTGTTTTAGTATGATCTAACCCAAATACACTCCTAAGTATCTCAAATCCATCTTTAGCCATTTCAAATTCTTGGTCCGATTCATAAGAATCATTCTCAAAAATTTGATCACTATGTTGTATTTGCCTAAAGGATTCCTCACGTGTCATATGTTTTGAAATCTATCCCACGCATGCAACTAAGCGGGTTCAACTATAACCATCTCACAATCTTGTTGGGTTTAGGTTCCATGTTCTTAAAAACTAGGTCTTTTGATCATGATGCCTAAGGTTGGATAAATCCTCCTTATCCATTTCCTCGAGTTGTGATAATTGATGGTTTATGATTAGGAGGATTTTCTCAAAAATTTTCCAGAGGGTCTCACTACAAGGAGTTGATTCTAACAATGATCATTGAATAGAAGCAACACAAGCACAAAATTTATCAAATCCATCCAACCTTACACCCGTCTCCTTTTGGATGTCTCTAAGATCACTCACAAATTCATTAGAATAATAAAAAGAAATCCAATCTGTGAAATTCAATTGTTCCTCATTTGTTAATGATTCAAATGCAACTTCACTTGCCATAGCGACAAATGAGAAGGGTTTTACGAACACAGACACAAAGAAGGGGTATAGACTACAAGGAAGCTAAAAATGAGAAAAAAAACTTACTTGATAGGAATCAAGCAAGGGAACCTAAACGAGGTGGACTCCTATCTAGCTATTCTATTCCCCGGCAACGGCGCCAAAAACTTGATAACGCTTACGCAGCGCGTTTGGGGTCAAAGGAACTTCCTTTTCGTCGAGCAAGTTTTTCAACACGCTAAGGTTTGGGTTGAGGAAGAGTATTTTTCTTTTATCTTTTTATATTTTTTTAGGATATGGAAAGGTACGAATCTCGGGGTTTGGATTTCGGGGTTGGTATTTCTACCGATTACTTCTACTATCTAATTATCTAATTAACTAAGGTGTATGTAGTCTATGTCTAATTATTGTGTGCTCGTATGATAGTTAAAGATGTGTTTACTTAGGTTGTATTACTCCTTAATTATCTCCTATTGATGGTTGAATTGTCACCTCCTTCTTCTTAATCGCGTTGTGTGTCTAAGGTCGTAGGGTATGCGTTTATCCCCAACTCTTTGAAACTACCAAAGGTTATCGCCTACAAAGTCTCTAGGATTTATAGACTTTAACTCTAAGGTACTCTTCGGATGGTTCAGCCTACAACAACTCTAGGTGTTATAAACTAAGATTCACAAAGATTAATCAAACATTAACTACACAACGGATGACTTATCGCATTACTAGATCATTAACAATTAAGATAAGAGACAACCAATCAATATTCAATAATTAAGTTTCATATTCCCTAAGCAAACACACAAGTAAATTAGCCGGACATGGGGAACATGGAAGCATAAACACAAATAATTGAAGACATAATTAAATTCTCAAGTAAAACACTTATCTTGATGTAAGATAGGGTTTAGAACCCTAAAATCTTGTACAAGACGACCTTGGTTCGGTTTAGGTTTTTACTCCAAAAGACTACACTCACGAAAACTAAAATTGGATTCTATATATAAGATTACATATGACGGCCGTCACCTTTGATTTGTGGCGCCGGTCGCCATCATTGGGTTTCATCTTGGCCACGTTAGTCTTTGCGGCGTCATCTTATGCTTGTGGCGTCGTCCCTTTAGTCTATGGCGTCGTTCGGATCAAATCTAGGCCGTCGAGTTGAGTCATGACGACTACTCTTTTAAAGCCCCGACACCGTCACTTGTAAATAAGCAATTTGGCTCGAACCGTCACAAAGTGATGAGACGGCGTCGCAGATAACACTCGACGCCGTCCCCTTCGGGCCCAAAGCAATGAGTGTCTCGATTCTTGACTTTGGTTATTTTCCACATTATATTCGCGCTTTTCGTCCGAATAAGTGTCATTCCAAAGATTTTGCCTTCAAGATACCTAAAAGTAAAAAGGAATGATATTAAGTAATAACGGATACAAAAGTGATCAAATAAGGGCTTAAACGACCCCTCAAAAAGGTACATTTTAAAACCTTATCTCTCAACTATGTGATGCTAAGTACATTGTGCAATTCAACCACAAACAAGTTACCATTTTCAATGCCAAGAAGGAAGTTTTTTGATAGCTCCTAGGAGAGATGTTGTTTATGTCTTAGACATGTCAACTCTCTCTAAAGATGGAACTTGTCTCTTTACCAAAGCCACTGAAACTATCAACTGGCTGTGGCACAAGAGACTCTCACACTTAAACTTCAAAAACATCAACAACTTGGAAAAACAAAAAAAGGTCCTTGGCTTACCATCACTGGTCTTTGAAAAAGATAAACCATGCTCAGCCTGTGAAAAAGGAAAACATCAAAGAGCATCCTTCAAAACAAAGCAAAATTTCTCAATCAATAGTTGCCTTCACCTCTTGCATATGGATCTCTTTGGACCTGTCAGTCCTAGATCAATCCAGCATGAGAAGTATACACTTGTCCTTGTTGATGAGTTTTCAAGATACACTGGGTATACTCTCTCCAAAAAGAGTCGAAAAGAAATACCATAATGTCATTCATCGTGAACATTGAAAACCGAATGACATTACAAGAAACAAATCGTAACCGACAACGAGATCGAGTTCGAAATGTTGAGCTTGAGAATTTACGTGATGAAAGGTAATCTCCCAAAAATTTCATCTCCTTACACCCCCAACAAAATGGGGTGGTTGAAAGGAAAAGCAGAACTCTCATTAAAATTGCAAGAACCATGTTAAATGGCTCACCTCTCGAAACATTTCTGGATTTGAAGTCATCAAACAACTGTTATACTCAAAACAGGTCAATCATTGTCAAAAGACATAACAAAACTCTATGAGATATTCAAAGGTAGACTTCCTAATATCGCCTACTTTCATGTGTTTGGATGTCCTGTGTTTATCCACAACCACAAGGATCATCTAAGAAAGTTTGATGCTAAAGGCGATGATGGATACTTTCTTGGTTACTCAACGATCTACAAAGTCTTCGTGGTATTTAACACAAGGAGACAACAAGTTGTGAAACATTTCATGTCACCTTTGATGAAAGTTCGAAAGCATCGGTTTTCCAACACCTCGATGAAATAGGAATTGATAACTCTTCAAGATATCCTCACGATAAGTATAACACTCGAAATCAATTCCTCATACCAAGTTGATCGACATCTCATATTATGTCTTACCTCACAACTGTCACAACCTACTATCGGTGAATTCATTGATAACCAATCAGTCCCTACTGGGATAGGAAACACTGAACCAAATGTTCAGGACCTTGTGATTCATGATCCCCAACCGGAACAAGACATCTCAACATATGTTCTTGATGATCATGTGGCTCATGCACCTGAAATCACACCTGAGTCTCTAGTGACCTCTTCAAGCTCAGATCCTAGACCACAAAGTAAATGGACAAAATCTAAGGACATTGAGCTTGTAAACATCATTGGTGAACCCACTGAGGGCATGCTCACTGATGAGTGTGTAAATACTCATCATTTTTATACCTTTTAGACTGCAAAAACATCTGAAAACACTCAGAAATGCATCAAAATGATAAAAATATCACAAATAAGTGTTTTATGTGTTTCAAATGCAAAATACCAAAATCGGATGAAAACATATTAAGTTTGCATAATTGGCGCTTTAGTCCCCAGTTTCAAAGTTGTCAAATCTAGTACACGGAATCTAAAAATGTGAAGTTTTATCATTCAAGGTCCCTGAAATATTCTAAATTGTCAAAATGGTCCTTGAATGAATCTTTGGGCAAATGGCGAAAAAGGTCCTTAACTTTGAAAATGTCAAATATAGTCCTTGGTGAGTTTAAAAAATGAAAAACAATCAAAAATAAACTTTGTACTATTCATAAATGACAAAATTGGTCCTTATGGTGAACTTTGGAGAAATTACATGTTTGGTCCCTCAAGTTTCAAAAATGACATAAAAGGCCCTTGGACGTTTAAAATGGAAAATAAATACATTTATGGTCCTTGGTTTATCATATATGTCAAAAATGATCCTTGTGTGATGTTTGGGAAAGTTGCAATTTCAGTCCTTTAATAAATCACCAAATTACATAAATGGTCCTTGTGTATTAAAACCAAACCGGACCCTTATTAATAACAACCCAAATCCAAATCCATTTAACCCAAGCCCAATACCCCAAGTCCAAAGCCCAAACCCAACTTACGGTTTAAAAATTAGAAAACCGCCTAGCACTGTTCACCTTCCTCTACCATGCCTGCATCCCAAAACCAGTGGTTTCACCACCTCACCACCACCTTTCCACCTCTCCCCAGCTCTTGCCTACCCTTCACCATCACCCTTTCCACCTTGCAAACACCCACGGTGCATTAAATGCTAATTCCCACTCAAAACCACTTTTCATAAAATGACAAGTGTCTGAATATGATGATTCAAGGAATGAAGCAAAGTGGGAAATGATCGAGAGTCGACAAAAGTTCTAGGAGGTCAATAAATAAAGAAGAAGAGCGTTATGGAGACAAGTAACTAGTGTAATTTTAATTTACTTATATCGTTTTAATAATTTAAGTTTTCCAGTGCAATTTAAAGCTTTCAAGCTCCTTGGTAAGATATTTCAGTGTAATAAAAACTTGTTTTCAGTTTCAATTTCAGTGTATGTACAAGAATTCAGTTTATGCATTTTCAAGTTCAAAAATCTAACACAATGCACTTTTTCCACAAAGTACATATGTGTCAAACCAACATAGAACCCACAAAACCATGATCACGAATCCTCCCTTTGTGTGGCGATATTGGCGATTGCGATACCTCCAATAATCCTTAAATCGATTTAATATATGTCGCTTTCTCACTCTTTCACTAATGATTCAATAATATAATATTATTGTTCTCATTCTTGTTAATGTGTTTTATCGATTCTTTTCGGAGGTGTATACTTCATTCGCAATATTAGATTTGATTCATGATATTTATTATATAATTGTTCTCGGCGTGCATAACCTACAAACAATTGTTCGGTGGTATATATCATTATCATAATATTTATTGAATCGGTGTGACAAGGTACTATTTGTTAGTCGATTATCATGATTACAGTTCATTAGTTGATCGATTACATGGTGGAGGTTATATTTTTGGTGTTATTGCTAAAACCCTAACTTTTCGTTAGGGTTTTATCTTTGATTGTCCTTGGGTTTATCTTTTTGATGCTAGTGGTTGATTGGTACTTGTTTGTGGGGTTTGGTTCGGTTGGTTGAGGTTTAAGAGGGATGGAAAAGGTTTCTTTAACAAGAATAGTGCTCGTGGCGGCACCGAGATGTGGGTCTTCTACTAGTTTGGCCGATCAAACTAGTGGTTATAATTATTGATGCACCATCTAACTCGCCGATCAAGTTGGGGTGCAAAGGATGATGAACTTGATGCGGTTGAATACAAGCAATGATGATGGGAATCTTGGTCGACGAGAGTCTTGTTGATCATATTGAATGTGATGGGGTGATAACGTGAATAAGGTTAAGGATAAGGTTGTTTTGGATGATTTGGAGCAAAGCCATGATACACACGCTCGATTCGCCTCTAATGTTTCACAACAGCCTAGTGTGGAGCAATTGATTGCTAATGCGCATCAGAACTTTGATGAAGCAATGAATAAAATTGACATTGATATTGCTAAGATGGCTTCATCTTCTTATGTGAACAATTCGAGTGGTATTGGGCTTCAATCTAAGTCGAATGGTACTAAAGTTTATTCAAGAAATACTCCTCCGTCGAGTTTTGCGTGGCTATGCAATCGGATGTATGGTACTACTCATTGTGTTACTTCGATCCTAATGCACCCAAGTTTGTTACTACTAGTGGTAATGGAGTTAAGTCGGTTTCTTCTGGTGTTGCTTCTAATGAATCCGTAAACACGTGTCTAATTTTCGGAGGCTAGAATGCGACAAAAGAAGAATGATGTTGACCTTTCGGTCCCAATGAAAGTGGTGGAAGAGGTGAACATGAGGTTTGAGAATACTCTATGGATACTTCCTTGGTCAACGCCTTGCTTTCCTGTTGTTGACTATTATGTTACGCAATCGTGGGCTAAGTATGGTTTACAAAAGGTTATGATGAACGCTAAAGGATTCTTCTTCTTCAAGTTTAATTCGAAAAAAGGCGTTGATGATGTTCTTGATAATGGTCCTTGGTTGATTCGTAATGTTCTATTATTCTTAAACCATGGACATTGAACACCAACTTGCTTAAAGAGGATTTGACTAACATTACGGTGTGGGTTAAATTCCATGATGTTCCTTTAGCTATATGTTTTCGATGGACGGCTCGGTCTTCTTGCTACATTGATTGAAATGCCCAAAAGGTTAGATGCTTTTACTAGTCAAATGTGCAAAGAATCTTGGGGCCGTAGTAGTTTTCTAGGTGTATGATTGAAGTGAAGTCGGATGAGGTTCTTAGGACGACCTCCTGTCGAGATTCCTTTACTTGATGGTGCGGGTTCGACTATTGAGAAGATCCGTGTTGAATATGAATGGAAACCGCCTAGATGTGAGAAATGTCGGTATTTGGACATACTTTGGTGGATTGTCCTAAGGTTGTGATTCCTCTTGCTCAACCTCATGGGGCGTAAGTGATGGTTTTGGTGTTAACAATAAGAAGAAGGAAAACAAGTTGGGCGAATCCGGGTCGAGGAGGTTCTACTAAATCGTGGTGGGCAAGCATTTTGAATATCGGCCCAAAAGCCTCCTCCGAACCCAAGAAAGTAAATTTCGGTAAGACGATGGCTTCAATGTGGCTAGTTCGAGTGGAACCGGGATCACTATGTCTAATCGGTATGATGCTCTTAATATGGACGATCTGAGATGTGGATAATGGTGGTACAATGGAGGTTAATGAGGATGAGTCGATTAAGATCGGTTATACATCACATGTTCCGCTTGTGGTGATTCAATAGGAACAATAGATGTTGGTTCTACTCCATAGTTGAGAAAATTGGTAAGCTTGAAAAACTAATTATTGATGGGAAAGCTACTCTTGTGGATGATGATGGTCTACCTATTCCGTCTACCTCTTCTACTAAGAGAGCTAACCCTTTTCTAAAGTGGGAGAGATTGAGGGTGTCGATTACGAAGATGAGGTTGTTGCTAACCCATTTGATGAGTCTGCTAATATATTTAGCGGTGGCGGGAGTTTGAAGATGACTATGATGAATATGACTTGATGACTATGCAAGCAGTTCGTGATCTTCACAGAATTTGGATAACTTTAATGCCATGTATGGCACAAAGTTTCAAGGTCCTAGGAAGTAATCTTATTCGTTGTGTCATTTGTTATCATTTGAGTAGTGGTTTGTTTTCTTGTTTAGAAAATAGGAAGTATCTTGTTATGTAAGCTCTATGCCTATGTAACGGGCTGATATATGGGATTTCACTCATATACATTGTACTTAAAAGTTTATTTGGTTAATATATTTAACAGGGTGCAGGATTACTCCCCTTTACCCAAAAAAAAAGTTCAAAAATATCAATAGGGTCGAATGTTGTTTTTAGTTGTTATTTTGGACTCTTAAGCTAAAATAAGCTCCTATATAGCTTATGTAAGCTATTAGATATCTTTAAATTCAGTTTAGAGCTTTAATTCAAAAATTACCAAAAATACCAAAAAAATTAGTTATAAATAAAAAATCAATGGAGAAATGATCAAGACATTGGAGCAGAGTTGATTTTGGATTGCCCTTGGTTTAGAGCTTCTTGGGAAGCTATAGGTTGTGTTCTTGCTCTTTGGTTCTCAGTCTCCACTTGAATTCCAACTTGTAAGCTATTTCTTTAAGATTTGCATTTTCTAGTATAAGTGCTTAAAACCTGTTAATTTTAGCTTAATCCTATTTAAATATAGTTAGTATAAGGTTTTTAATCATTTGCATGGTCTTAATCTTTGAAATCATTTGAAAATCTTCAAAACAGTCTAGTTAAGGGTTGTTTGGATTTGTTTAGTTAACTGTATTAGAAGGTGTTCAAGACAGTGTTCTTGGTTGATACATGTTACACTTGGTCCTAATAACTCAAAGAAGCAATAAAAACCAGTGCTCATAAGTGTAAAAGTCAAAATAGCATTTGATCATGTCTTGTTCATTAACTGTTAGGATTTAGCTTATCAAAATCACCACAGTAGCTTAAAACTTGTTAACCTAGCTTAAATTCATCTTAATTCACCTTAATATAACATAATCAATAAGTAGAATCAATTCAAAGTTCATTTTAGTCAACTAGTTAGTGTAATATTAAAAGTCAAAACTTTATCTTAATCAATTTTTGACTAAACTAAATTATTTTCTATAGGACTTAATTTTGAGTTTCAAGATTTGAGCTTGTGGGATATTAAAATTCAACTGATCATCTTTATCCTAGTATTTTTTATAATTTCTAATTAGCTTATTAAACTGCTTATTTCTTTGTATCTTTTAAGTACTTTTTCAAAAATGTCCCCTGTGCACAGTTGAGCTGGCTTTTTCATAAGCTTGTCAAAAGCTCATTAGTGAGCTTTAACTTGTGTACCTTAGCGTTTTGAGAAGCTTACCTTGTTTTCTCAAGGTTCCAGTGCTAGTTTTTCCATTTCTAGCTTATTTAATTAGCCTGCTACTTGCTTTTTGTTTTGTCCATTTAATCTAGTACAATGTTCATTCAGTATTTATAAACTTTTTCACAAGCTCATCATAAGCTCACTAGTGAACAAAACAGTGAGAGCTTTAGCTTTTTGGAAAGCTTAGTTGGTAAACTTACTACTTTCATTGTTCTTTTTCATTTCCAAGCTGATTTCAGTGCTTAAAAATAAGCTGGAAAGTGCCTAGTAACCTAAAAAGTGTCCTGTTTAACAGTAAGCTAATACTTATTTGGAGTATATTAAGTGCTTATTTCTAAGTAAATTTGCTTTTTCAATTGTCATTTTAGCTTATCATCATTTACTTAGCTTATTTTCAGTTCATCCTTGCTTAATTACTAGCTAATTAGCCACTTGGCTTAAACATGTGCTTATTACCATTTCTTGTCCTTTGTTGAAATAATAAAGCTTATTCGAGCTTATTAGTGGATTTTATAAAAGTTTTAGTTTTATAAGTTGCTTAATATCATTAGCTTAATTAGTTTGTAAGAAAAAATCCAAAAATAAAATAAAAATAAAAAAGCCGGTCTTTGGGATTCGAACTACGCCACCCACACCACACACACACACGCTACCAACCCGCCTTAGGACTTTGTTGGTTATACCTTGTAAAGTTTAATACTTAACCCTTTTGTCCATTTAGCTTATTCGTATACTTTAGCTTATTTCTGACTTATTAAAGCAAGTTGTTACACCTTTTGTATTTTTCCTAGCCTTGTATTAGTATAAAGTATTTTAAAAAACAGTTTCAGAATTTTCTGAATAGTTTTAGTATTTTTTATCATTTAATTAGTTTAAAATAGTATTTAATTCATAATAAAAAATATAAAAGTCAAAAAAATATAAACCTTTTTTCTAAAATTTTATTTTGTCATATAGTAAGTAAGAAAATTATTTTTACACTCGTAGGACTTTTATTTTACAAATTTTACGTTTTTTTCTTGCGCACTCGCGTAATTTTTACATATAACGCATGTTTTCATTATAGGTCACGTTTTTAGATAATTTAGGTTTACGTTTTAATTAAAATAGTTTATTTAAGTTATTTTGTTTTACAAATCAAGAAAAAATCAACTTTAAAAATAGTGATAGCGTTTATTTAATATAATATAGTTTTTAATTTATTTAATTTGCATTTAAGCGCCTGTAATTTACAAACTTTTTCTCTAGATATAATTATTCCAAATCATAACTTTTTCCTATTCAATATCACTCGATCACTATACGTTTAGATTTAATCATACAGCTCGTTGGGACTTAACAACCTGAGAAAACACTGTACTCTCCTGGATCTAATTGCATTTTGCTCTCAGACTGTTTGACCTTTATTACGGTTGACTATTCACAAGTGGTTGATTTGTGTGATAAAACCTGACCGTCTGGACCTGAATCAAATTTTGGCGTCGCTGCCGGGGAGCTGTGCTAACAATCTTCCGTTTAGCAGATTAGTGATTTGAGTATTCACTTTTTGTTCATACCATTTATATATATATTTTCTTATAAAAATCCAAAAATCCAAAAACATTTTAAAACATATAAAACACAAAATTATTTTTCTATTGTTTATACATATATATATAAAATAAAAATACAAAAATATTTTCCGTTTTCTTTGTTTAAATAAAAACAACTAATAATTAGTGCATGCGCACTCGTTCATCCGACCCACAAGTCCACTTCTCGAACTTGTAGATATTCCGTAAGCGTAGAGGACGTTCGCTCCTTCAACCGTGAATCGAGGCGTCTAGCACCACCACCCCCGTCAGTAATGGCGGAAGAAAAACCGATGAAAGAGCTTCTCCAAGCACCCATCGAGGGTTACGGAGATGCTATTGTTGTCCCAGCCATCGTGGCTGATACCTTCGAGCTCAAAACCGGGTTGCTTAATCTTGTAATCCGAAGTCAATTTTATGGTTTTGAGCGGGATGACCCTCATGCACATATTCGATGGTTTAACAAGATTGCATCGACCATCAAATACAAGAATGTCCCACAAGAAGCAATTAAACTTCTTCTGTTCCCATTCTCTTTAGAGGGACAAGCCCGGAATTGGCTTGAGAAATAACCCCCTCGTTCCATAGAGACATGGGAGGATTTAGTCACTAAGTTTCTTAATGAATTCTATCATCCATCCCGAACTACAAGTCTTAAAAATGAGATGATGAAATTCACTCAAAAATTTGATGAATCATTCGGTGAGGCATGGGATCGTTACAAAGAGTTGCTTCGAAAATGTCCACATCATGGTTTTTCCGATTTAATGCAAATGGATATTGTTGGGTTTTAGGTTCTTTGAGTCATGAATTATTCTAAGTACTAGAACCACGGACAAGCTTGGTATAACTGCTGATAGAAGAAGGTAACCACGGATGAAGACAACCGCGGCTAGTAGAAGAGTGTAACCACGGATAGCATAATGTAACCACTGCTAGTCTTGTATAGTCGGTTAGTTAATTGTATCAGATAAATATGGAAAAGATATTTATCTTGTAGGTTACGTATTGTATATTGTATAGGACTCCTTAGTCTATAAAAGGAGGTTCTAGGTTAGTTTAGATATACGTAAGTTTTATATCTAAGGTCGATACACTTCAAGGTTGCAAAACCTTATCTTGTAAAGAGTATTCGTATTATTAATAATATTGAGGTGTTGAATGTTGTTGTTCTTCTTAAGATTAAGTGTTAAATTCGATAATACTTAATAAGCTTTTGTTACAAAGTCGCCTTCTATATTAGATCGTTTGCTCAACTGGGATCAACAAGTGGTATCAGAGCTTGTGTGTGCGCTACTTGTGTTTGTTAAAAAAAAATGTGTATCCTTCATATCTTTGTGAGATCATTTCACTTTTGGCACAGATTCACTTGCTCTATTGTGCACAGTTGGAAGTATGTTACTATGTATCCACTGATGCGTTCTTTCTAAACGCGGATGGTTCGTTTGGATCCGCGGATAGCTTGTTGCTTTGGTTTGGATATTACAGGGGCTATTTGGTAACATTGGTAAACATATATATTTTCTCCCCAAAATCACGGATGGATCAATTCCTTTGATCTTCAAATCACTTCCAATTGGCGCACATCTTAACCCTTATCACTTACACAACCTATCATCCACATCATACCAATCATTCATCACAATGGCTGAAAAGTATTCGTCTTCACATAACCTTGTTGCTATTCTCACCAAAGATGCTCGCTCCGAAGGGTTTCATCAAATGATTGATTTCCTGGTTCGTAGTCCACTTCACTATGCTTTAACTGTTAAACCCACCATTCTTAAAGCCTACATACATTAGTTCTGGAGGAATGCTAGAATTGAAGAGGTTGATGGCATGGAGGTGTTTCGTTCTGTTGTGGATGAGAATTCTATTACTGTTTCTGAGGAAATCATTAGAGAGGTTTTGAAGTTTGATGATGCTAATGGAGTTGATAATCTTTCTGATGTAGAGATTGTTGCTGGTTTAGAGAGATTAGGTTACACACATAGGGGAGAAAAGGTACAATTCTTTAAGAGCTTGTTTTCAAAACAATGGAAATTTTTAATTCACACCCTGTTGATGTGTATGAGTAATAAGACCACAGGCTTTAATGATTTTCCTTCTAAAATTGCAACTGCTATTATTTGTCTTTCTGATGGAAGGAAGTTCAATTGGTCTAGAATGATTTATGAGGGGCTAGTTCAAAACATTAGGAAGAAAGGTAAATATTATTTGTATCCTAGGTTTGTTCAACTAATTGTGGAGAGTCAAATCAAAGAACCTGTTGAGCATGCTAGAGAATATGAAGTACATAATATGCTTCCTAAAGTTTTTGCCCATATGAGGAATCAGCCACAGAATGTTGATATTGTCGATGTTCCTTTATTCCCTTACATGGTTGCTTTGCCTGCTAGTTCTGAGGTAGAGGAAGGTTTGGAATCACACACACTTGACCCTATATCCTCTGCTGATGATAGTGATGATACTTCTGAACCCACTGCTAGTACACCTATATCCTCTGACAGTATCATCGTAACCACTTCTAGTCAAACCCAAACCCCTGTTACACCTATTTTATGGACTAGGAGAAGAAAGGGCACTAAGCTTCCTCAGGCTAGTGTTAGTGGTGTTGTACATGAGGCTGTCACAAGGAGTGTTGGTGACATGATTGGAAGGGCTTTCACTACTGAGTCATGCTTAGATGCTGCTCAGGATAATGGAAACATCAATAAGACCCAACCTTTGGCAACTTCTAATGTGGAGAGTTCTTTGGAACTCAATACAGGTGGAGGAATCCCTAGCCAAGTGGGCATTAGGTGGTACATAGATGTTCGGGCCGTGTCCGATGCTATGTTTTCTTTATCCAGATTCACCTCTCGGAGCGGTAACACGGCTCGAAGTGATGAGGATAGTTTGGAACATGCAAATGAATTGACGGATCCTACGGTACATGATGACTTTTCAATGAACCACCTCGGACCGCTTAACACAGTCGAAGTGGGAGGATATTCTTGAACGCTTACATGAATTGACGGTTAAATGTACCACTATGGAGAAGACACTTACAGTCTACATAAGGAAATTCGAAGCTTGAAGCATCGGGTCTTGGTTTTGGAAAAAGTTAAAAGACACAGGGTTGTTGTGTTGAGGTCAATGAGGAGAAAGAAAAGGTGGTTTCTCTCCACTCACGAATGTGGATGATGTATCCAAGCAGGGAGGAATGAAGGCATGAATTCCGGGGAGGCTGTGAATGTAGCTGTGAATGTATCTGCTGAGGTATCTATGAATGAAGATGATGACAGTGGAGATCAAGGGTTTTTGGTGTCTGATAAAGATGGGAATGAGGTAGTACTTGAAAATTTTAAGAATGTGGAAGGAGTGCAGACAACTATTGATAGTATAGCTGAAACCACGGCTAGTTATCCTGTAACCACTGATGCAGTTTCAGAGTTAGCTATTGTAACCACTCCTGTCATATCAATACCCACTTCCATTCAAACCACTTCCACTATTGTCACAACTTCATCCATATTACCGCCTAAGCCTAAGGAAGTTGAGAAAGAAGCTGCAAGTACATTAATCAATCTGAGCAAAACATCATATGTATCTATACCTACAATTACACCTGCTTTATCTGTTCAATCTACTGCAACAAAACCCAAAGGAAAAAGTTTAGTCATTGGTGAACCACTGAAGAAGAAAGTAGTTCAACCAGATATTGGAAAAGGAAAGGGTTCTTGAACTTGGTCAAGTTTAAAAATAAAGCGAGCAAGAAGCTTATGATGCGTAGTATGGAAGAAACTTGTTAGTCGCGGAAGAAGCGACTTTGGAGAAAAGAAAGCAAGAAGAAGAGGAAGCTAGTGAAAGATTGTTGGCTATATGGTATGGTTCACAAAATTATCTGGAAGCTTCTCGACAAATACACAATGAATTTACTGCACAAGAATGGGCATTATTGGATGATGAAGAGAAGGCTAGGTTGATTACAGAATGGGCAAGGAATATTGGTAAAACCAAGAAGCAAGTAATAAGGAAGAAGCCTCCTACTATTGCTCAAATTAGGAATGTTTTGATGAAGATTATCAAGAATTCAGGAATTTATGTTACTGATAATCTTAGCAAATGCTCATTTGAAAGAATCTTGGAGATTTATGAGAGATGTATGAGAATTAATAATGAAGATTTTTGTCCTATGAATTCTCAGAAAGAAGAAGAATGGATTCAAAGTAGGAACAAGAGAAAGTTTGAGCTTCAGGAGTCATTTGATTCTAAAAGGCTAAACGTTGTTGAAGATGTTCCTCTTGAAGATACTAATCAAATTATCTCTTATGAGTTTCATGTTCAAGATGGAAGTGAAGGTGTTTGGAAAATTCTAAGACTCAACAATGAAGTATATGAGTATAACAAGTTTTCACAGATGCTTCAATAGTTTGACAAAGATGATTTAATGAATCTTTGGATGCTTTACAAGAACAAATTTGGTGAACAACATCCAAATGATTATCATGAGAGACTGGTTTATCATCATTTGAAGATTTTGTTTGAACCTACTCATGATGAACCTGAGTGGCAAGGACTCTACAATGGACATGTTACAAGATGGTTTTTATATCAAACTTGTGGAGTTCATGTTTTAAGCTGCTTCAGGAAGATTATTCACATGCTTGTAGAAGGTGATTATCCTCGTTGAATAAGCATCCCGAAATCATTGCTCGGATGTTGAAGCCTGGTTGTATCAAGTTCTTTGTTACCCTATGATGGTCAAGCTTACCAAGCATTCTTTGAAGTATGAGAACATTTTCAAGGCTAGTAAGAGTTTGGCTACATCCTCCACTTGTGTGTTTGAGCTTAAAAGAAACTTGAGAATTCATTGGAATGTATCAAGTTTAGGGAGGATTGTTGGGTTTTAGGTTCTTTGAGTCATGAATTATTCTAAGTCTTTGGAACCACGGACGGTGCTTGGTATAATCACGATAGAAGAAGGTAACCACGGATGAAGACAACCATGGCTAGTAGAAGAGTGTAACCACGGATAGCATAATGTAACCACCGCTAGTCTTGTATAGTCGGTTAGTTAATTGTATCGAGATAAATATGGAAAAGATATTTATCTTGTAGGTTACGTATTGTATATTGTATAGGACTCCTTAGTCTATAAAGGAGGTTCTAGGTTAGTTTAGATATCGTAAGTTTTATATCTAAGGTCGATACAACAAGGTTGCAAAACCCTAATCTTGTAAGAGTATTCGTATTGTTAATAATATTGAGGTGTTGAATGTTAAGTTGTTCTTCTTCTTAATATTAAGTGTTAAATTCCGCATAATACTTAATAAGCTTTTGTTACAAAGTCAGTTTCTATATTAGATCGTTTGCTCAACTGGGATTAACAAGTATTGTGGAGTTTGTTAGGACTCCTTGAGATCGTTTTAAGCCTCTAGGGTTAACAATAACAATGACAATAAACTTGGTACGCAGCGGAATAAAACAAATCATAGTTATTGACACAAGGTTTATCTTTATAATCACTCCAAGCCTCAAATATTATTTGATCGGAATAATACGGTTACACTAAACTTGTAACAGGGATCAAAGATCCTTGAGGCTAAACCAAACAAATCCTAGGCGTCCACTTAGAGGACTTGACGCCTAGACACACACACACCTTTACTAGACTACATTATGGAAGACTTAATTAATTAAACCTACACCCCATGTCCTCTTTATATACTAGAGGATTAGGGTTTACAAATCTCTACAAAGGACTAAACATTAAATCTTCTTTTGCAAGCAAGTCCCTCCATCTTTTTGTAGGTTTCATCTTTGTCACTTTAAGTCCTTGATGTTTCATTCTTTATTGTTTTGTATCATCGAATCAATAAACCCAACAATCTTCCCCTATTTGATGATGACAAAACAAACACGGTTCTTGTACGAACTTCCCTAGACGAAGTAGCAAAAGTTGAGATGTAAACATCTCCGTGAATGAAACAATCTTGTCTTCCTGTGTCTTCCCCTTAATCCATGCTACACCACTCCAATATATCTTTCCCTTTTTGTTATCAACAAATAGAGAATTTAAGCAGTAGAAACTTCCCCTTGAGTGGTGCATGAAAATTAAATGATTCTTCAAATCTGTAAGCTCCTTGTAATGATCACTTGTGAAGAAAATCAAGTATAACGAATTTGATGAAGAAGTAAAATAACCCAAACTTGTATCTTATGTCTTGCAATATAGATGACATCGAACATATACAACCAATGTATAGGGAGACCGCAATCTCTTGACAATAATCACTGAGCACAATAACGTCACTCCTTTAAGTGTTTGTCAATTCTTCGTCACAATCATTGAAGCACGAACAAGTTACTTTTAAACGATTCCGCCGTTTAAAAATATAATAAGAACACGCATCCAAGAAATTCAACTACAACATCAAATACATGATATTCAACTGTCTTCGTAATCAATTATTCAATAAATCCAAATCTGAGTTTTTTAAATCTTTTAATAACAACTTCCAATCTTGTGTGTGTGAACCAAAATCTTTTGTACCAAAAACATATACGACTTCCCTGATTCCAAAACCTCATCGTGAGAAATGAATAACGCAAGAAACACCAAGGTGGAATTGAGATAACACTAGAAGTGGTTTCGAGAAAACACTAGAAGTGGTTTCGAGAAAACACTAAAGTGGTTTGAGAAAAACACTAGAAGTGGTTTCGTAAAACACTAGAAGTGGTTTCGAAAACACTATCGATGGTTTCGAGAATACACTATCGATGGTTTCGAGAATACACTATGAGTGGTTTCGAAAACACTAGAAGTGGTTTCGTAAAAACACTAGGAAAGCCGCTTCTAACCATAAATCATAAACACCACACAATGTATAAACAACCTCCATCAAGAATTAGAACAAGTAACACAAATTCAGAAGTTGAATATGCATTAAAACCCAAAATTGAATTATTAAACCAGTTTACTAGCCAACCGACATTGAATAACTTTTGATAGAGAGCTCGGATCGACAATCCTTCGGTGAAAAGTTAGATGAATATATAGAAGGCGATCCACGAAAATTTTGTTATGATCCAACGGTTAACGAAAAAGTTATCGCGTTTTTAAAAGCGTCATGCGTAAAAATACGAGAATTTTGATTCGTAGTTTTCTTCTTTCGCCATTCTTCGACTAATAAAACCTTGCGAATCCCTAGGTAACGAGCTCCCCAATCTCTGATACCAATTGTGGAGTTTTTTAGGAATCCTTGAGATCGTTTTAAGCCTCTAGGGTTAACAATAACAATGACAATAAACTTGGTACGCAGCGGAATAAAACAAATCATAGTTATTGACACAAGGTTTATCTTTATAATCACTCCAAGCCTCAAATATTATTTGATCGGAATAATACGGTTACACTAAACTTGTAACAGGGATCAAAGATCCTTGAGGCTAAACCAAACAAATCCTAGGCGTCCACTTAGAGGACTTGACGCCTAGACACACACACCCCTTTACTAGACTACATTATGGAAGACTTAATTAATTAAACCTACACCCCATGTCCTCTTTATATACTAGAGGATTAGGGTTTACAAATCTCTACAAAGGACTAAACATTAAATCTTCTTTGCAAGCAAGTCCTCCATCTTTTGTAGGTTTCATCTTTGTCACTTTAAGTCCTTGATGTTTCATTCTTTATTGTTTTGTATCATCGAATCAATAAACCCAGCAGATACTTTTACAATGGTCCGAGCCAAGTCGACCAAGACTCTTTAAATGCCTCCACGGAGGTACTTTCTGAGCAAAACCACAAAAGAAGCCTTACAAATCATAGAAAACAAGTCCCGTGTCCGCTCAGACGAACAAAACATATCGAGCCTCGATCTAATGCAAGACCTTCTACTTCATCTCACGTGAGTACATCTAGCACCGATGCTAAGATTGACAAACTCACGGATCTTTATTCGTGCTTTGGTTCTTGCTAACCAAAGAAAGTCACTTTCACACGCACACCATCACATGTTGAAGTGAAGAAAGTCAAGTCTGTGTCACTTGTGGTGGCCCTCATGCATACTACAAGCTGATCGCCACCGATGGTAGTCCATTTGAAGCCAATGCTATAGCGGTACTTCACATCGTGGAGGTAATCAATATCGTCCTCAAAATGAACCAAACTACCGTGCTAATACTTATCGGTGACCACCGGTTTTAACGAATCATAACATGCAAAACGGAATCAAAACCAACCTAGAATGAACCAAGGTTATCAAAACCAAGGGAATTTCTATCCCGGACCAAATCAAGGACAAAATTTCCAAAACCAAGGAAATTTTAACAGAAATCAGAATCAGGGAAATCTCAACCCAGTGTATTTTCATGGCAATAATCAAGGAAATTTTCAAAATCAAAGCCCTAATCCGAACAATAAAGGTCAGAATCTTCCTAATCAAACACAAGCCATTGTTCCAACTGGACCATCATCTGATGAGTTATTGAAGCAATTCATGAAATCCCAAGAGGAAAGGAACAGGTTGTTGGTTCTCCAGATTTCTGACATTAAGAAGTCTTTAAATGATCAAACCTCGAGCTCAGGTACTTTACCTAGCAACACGATCGCTAACCCGAGGGGCGATGCAAAGGCAATCACAACCGAGGTGGTACTTCATATGATGGACCCGCTTATTCCTACTACCTCTTTTCTTCTTTCCGAAGGTAGTGGAAAGTGAACTCGAGGCGACAAAGGACCAAGTGCAACCCACTGGTTCTCGAGCACAAGACATGTCCATCCTCGAGTTGTCCCAAAATCCAAATCCAGCCCAGGAGTTGTTTTTGAACCTCCTGTAGCTCCCGTTGAAAATCCCAAATCCAAAAATTCTATTCCTTACCCATCACGTTTAAATGAGCAAAAGCTCCGCGAAAAAGCCAATAATCAAATGGACAAATTTTTTCAAATTTTCCAAGAACTACATTTTGACATAAGCTTTGCGGATGTTATCATTCTGATGCCCAAGTTTGCATCAACTCTCAAACACATGTTAAGCAACAAAGAAAAGCTGTTTGAAATGGCTAAAACTCCTCTAAACGAGAACTCGCGGTGATCTGTTAAAGCTTCGAAAGCTTGGAGATCTGGAAAATTTCTTACCTTGTGTATTTCGGGAATGGTTGAATGCTTTGCCTTGGCCGATCTTGGTGCAAGCATTAACACGATGCCTCATTCGATATGGAAGAAACTTTCTTCCGGACCTTACTCCTACATGCATGACTCTCGAGCTTGCGAGATCGTTCCATATCCGTCCACTTGGCATTGCCGAGGACGTATTTGAAAGTAGGAAAGTTCCATTTCCGGTGACTTTGTAGTTGTTGATTTCGATCTTGATCCACGGGTTCCTCTCATTGTTGGACGAGGATTCTAAGGACGGCCATGCCTTATTGATGTATTTGAGCATGAAATCACATTACGTGTGGATGATGAAGCCGTTACCTTTAACCTCGATCAAACTCCGAGGTACTCCTCAAATTATGATGCTGAATCGGTTAACCGAATCGATGTAATTGATATTGCTTCAGAGGAGTACTCTCAAGAGTTTCTTGGATATTCTGATAATTCTGTGAGTATGGATCCAACCACATCTTCTCAACCACCTCTTCCGCCTTCTTTCACTCCATTTGAGGGAAGTGATTTCATTTTGGAAGAGATTGAAGCATACTTGTCTAGTGATTCGGTTTCACCGGAAATTGATCACGCTTCAATTGACATCGAGGGAGACATTCTTCTCCTCGAGAAGTTGCTCAATGATGATCCATCATCACCCCCTCCTCAAGAACTTCATAAAGAGGAGATCGAAACCAGTGAGAAAACTGAAGAATTTCTTGAGGTTGAACTTAAGGACTTACCACCTCATCTCGAGTACGCATTCTTGGAGGGTGACGATAAATTGCCCGTCATAATTGCTAAAGACTTGAGTAAAGATGAGAAGACTGCTTTGATAAAGGTATTAAAGTCACACAAGCAAGCAATTGCTTGGAAACTCTCCGATATAAAGGGTATCAACCCTGAGTTTTGTACTCACAAAATCTTGATGGAGGATGACTTCAAGCCAACAGTTCAACATCAGATAAGGGTGAATCCTAAGATTCATGAGGTTATCAAACAAGAGGTTCTCAAACTTCTTAATGCCGGATTAATTTACCCGATCTACGATAGTCCTTGGGTTAGCCAGGTCAATCGTGTTCGAAAAAGGGTGGCATAATCATATCACAAATGAAGAAAACGAGTTAATTCCAACTCGATTGGTTACCGGATGGCGTGTTTGTATTGACTATCTAAGTTGAATGACGCCACCCGTAAAGACCATTTTCCTCTACCCTTCATGGACCAAATGCTTGAGAGAATAGCGAGGAACGAATACTATTGTTTCCTTGATGGTTTCTCGTGTTATTTTCAGATCCCCATTGATCCACAAGATCAAGAAAACCACATTCACCGCCCATACGGAACTTTTGCCTACGCATCGTATGCCTTTCGGCCTATGTAACGCTCTGGCACGTTCCAACGATGTATGATGGCAATTTTCCACGACATGATCGGGGATACAATGGAGGTGTTTATGGATGACTTCTCGGTCATTGGGGACTCATTTCAAACATGTCTCTCCCATTTAGAAAAAATGCTCAAACGGTGTGAAGACACCAATCTTTGTCTAAATTGGGAGAAGAGTCACTTTATGGTCAAAGAAGGAATTGTCCTTGGCCATAAGATTTCAAAAAATGGGATTGAGGTTGATAGAGCAAAAGTCGATGTTATTGCTAAGCTACCTCCTCCCACTACTGTCAAAGGTGTCAGGAGTTTTCTCGGGCATGTCGGTTTCTATCGAAGATTCATTCAGGATTTCTCAAAAATAGCCCGGCCTATGACCCATCTTCTTGAGAAGGATTCTCCTTTTATCTTCTCACCTGAATGCATCGAAGCTTTTGAAACATTAAAGAAAAAGCTTACGGAAGCACCCATTCTTGTTGCCCCCGACTGGGATTTACCCTTTGAACTCATGTGTGATGCAAGTGATTTTGCTATCGGTGAAGTCCTGGGGCAACGAAAAACCAAGCATTTTCAGCCTATCCACTACGCAAGTAAGACTATGATCAAGCTCAAACTTATTACACCACTACGAAAAAGAATTATTATTAGTGGTGTATGCGTTTGAGAAATTTCGCCATACTTGATCTTGACGAAATGTGTAGTGTATATGGATCACTCGGCCTCAAACATCTCTTTGCAAAACAAGATGCAAAGCCGAGATTGCTCGTTGGGATCTCCTCCTACAAGAATTTGATATCATTATACGTGATAAAAAGGAGCCGAGAATCGTCACGATCATCCGTCCGTCTAGAAAACCCTCACCGGGATGTTTTCGAGAAAAAGAAATAAATGAAACATTTCCTCTCGAGACACTTAATGCGGTTACTTTTCATGGAAACTCTAATACCCCATGGTTTGTCGACTTAGCAAATTACCATGCGGGTAACTTCATAGTGAAAGGAATGTCATTGTGAAAAACAAATTCTTCAAGGATGTTAAACATTACTACGGGACGACCCTACTTATTCAAAATCTGTGGATCAAGTCATCCGAGCGGTGTGTTTATGGGACGAAGCTATGGACATTCTCAAAGCTTGCCATCTGGACCCACCGGGGGACACCATAGTCCAAACTACACTGCCAAGAAGGTGTTGGATTCCGGGTTTTATTGGCCCATGATTTACAAAGATGCCCATGAATTTATTAAAACATGTGACGCTTGTCAACGTCACGGAAATATCTCACAAAGAAACGAAATGCCACAAAACGCCATTCAAGTGTGTGAGATATTTGACATCTGGGGCATTGACTTTATGGGGCCATTTCCATCATCTCGAGGAAACAAATACATACTTGTGGCTGTTGACTATTTGTCAAAATGGGTTGAAGCGAAAGCTTTACCTACCAACGATGCCCGAGTTGTTGTGAAATTCTTAAAATCTCTTTTTGCTAGGTTTAGAACTCAAGAGCTATAATCGGTGATCGTGATACGCATTACGCAATGACCAATTTGATCGAGTCATGCAAAAGTATGGTGTAACTCACCGTCTCTCTACTGCGTACCATCCCCAAACAAGTGGGCAAGTGGAAATTTCCAACCGAGGTATTAAAAGAATTTTGGAAAGGACAGTAGGCGAAAACCGTGCCTCTTGGTCGGATAAACTAGATGACGCACTCTGGGCCTTCCGTACAGCTTATAAAACACCAATCGGGTGTACGCCATACAAGCTTGTATATGGAAAGGCATGTCATTTGCCGATTGAACTTGAGCACAAAGCATACTGGGCCTTGAAACATGCCAACTTCGATATTCAGACAGCTGGTGATCATCGGAAAGTTCAAATGAATGAATTAAATGAACTACGTGATCAAGCATATGAGAACTCTTTGATCTACAAAGAAAAGACAAAGAAGATTCATGACTCCAAAATCAAGAACCGCGTTTTCAACATCGGTGATCGAGTCCTTCTTTTCAATTCAATATTGAAGATTTTCGCGGGAAAACTCAAAACCCGCTGGTCTGGACCATTTACCATCACTAAAGTATTTCCTTATGGAACCATTGAGTTATCTCAACTTGATGGTCCAAATTTTAAAGTGAATGGTCATCGATTGAAGCACTACTTTGGAGAGGACATTCCACCTATGGTTGTCCCGGATCTACAAACTTTCCCCATGAACCAATGAATGCGGGATCGAGTCAAGCTAGCGACTCGGGAATCAAAACAAGAGCACACAATATGGGTTTCACCCGTATTTCGACTTCTTTCTACTTTCTACCACCCTAGTGTGGGGAGATGCCCCATGTTGTATATAGATAAAAAAATGCATGAAAATTGTAAATATTAAAAAGAGAATAGTTGTTGTGTTTCCATACTTAGCTAGCAATGTTATCTTTTACGTTCAAAGATTCGGCATAATAGCCGGACTTTGAATATTGAGACGATATTCATTTCTAAGTGTGGGGGGAAATTCGCGAATTTAATCATAAATGTACCCTTTAGTCCCTTTTTCCCCAAAATGGCCAAATTAAAAAAAAAATTAGTGGAAGTACTATGTACTAAACACAACAAATGGTAATCAGTCCACCATGTCTAACCCACACAAGGATTGGCTAATCCAGGAGCAAACGGCTCTTGGTAAAGATTTATCAAATCCGTTTATGGCTTACAATTTGCCTAAAATTGTATGGTAATCAACTCCCCATATCTTTAATTAGTTAAGAGTTGGCTAGTCCATAATCAAACGGTTTCTGGTAAAGACAAATCAAAACCGTTGAAAGCTGGTGATTTGCTCAAAATCATTTGGTTATCAGTGTACCATAGTTCTTACTTGAACTGAAACATTTGGCTACTCCAGAAGTAATGGCTTTTGGTAAAGAGATGAAACCCATTAATTTTTCATAAAAGATTTCTAGGGACTAGCAATATCTTAGTGTGGGGGATGAATGTGTAAATACTCATCATTTTTATACCTTTTAGACTGCAAAAACATCTTAAAACACTCAGAAATGCATCAAAATGATAAAAATATCACAAATAAGTTTTTTATGTGTTTCAAATGCAAAATACCAAAATCGATGAAAAGCGATCAAGTTTGCATAATTGGCGCTTTAGTCCCCAAGTTTCAAAAGTTGTCAAATCTAGTCCACGAATCCAAAATGTGAAGTTTTATCATTCAAGGTCCCTGAAATATTCTAAATTGTCAAAAATGGTCCTTGAATGAATCTTTGGGCAAATGGCAGAAAAGGTCCTTTAACTTTGAAAAATGTCAAATATAGTCCTTGGTGAGTTTAAAAAATGAAAAATAATCAAAAATAAACCTTGTACTATTCATAAATGAAAAAATTGGTCCTTATGGTGAACTTTGGAGAAATTACATGTTTGGTCCCTCAAGTTTCAAAAATGACATAAAAGGCCCTTGGACGTTTAAAATGAAAAATAAATACATTTATGGTCCTTGGTTTATCATATATGGCAAAAATGATCCTTGTGTGATGTTTGGGAAAGTTGCAATTTCAGTCCTTTAATAAATCACCAAATTACATAAATGGTCCTTGTGTATTAAAACCAAACCGGACCCTTATTAATAACAACCCAAATCCAAATCCATTTAACCCAAGCCCAATACCCCAAGTCCGAAGCCCAAACCCAACTTACGGTTTTAAAATTAGAAAACCGCCTAGCACTGTTCACCTTCCTCTACCATGCCTGCATCCCAAAACCAGTGGTTTCACCAACTCACCACCACCTTTCCACCTCTCCCCAGCTCTTGCCTACCCTTCACCATCACCCTTTCCACCTTGCAAACACCCAAAGTGCATTAAATGCTAATTCCCACTCAAAACCACTTTTCCGACAAAATGACAAGTGTACAAATATGATGATTCAAGGAATGAAGCAAAGTGGGAAATGATCAGAGGTCGACAAGGATTCTAGGAGGTCAATAAAGAAAGAAGAAGAGGCAGTATGGAGACAGTAACTAGTGTAATTTTAATTTACTTATGTCGTTTTTAATAATTTAAGTTTTCCAGTGCAATTTAAAGCTTTCAAGCTCCTTGGTAAGATATTTCAGTATAATAAAAACTTGTTTTCAGTTTCAATTTCAGTGTATGTACAAGAATTCAGTTTATGCATTTTCAAGTTCAAAATCTCAATAGGAATCGAATGTTGTTTTAGTTGTTATTTTGGACTCTTAAGCTAAAATAAGCTCTATATAGCTTATGTAAGCTATTAGATATCTTTAAATTAGTTTAGAGCTTTAATTCAAAATTACCAAAATACAAAAAATTAGTTATAAATAAAAATCAATGGAGAAATGATCAAGACATTGGAGCGAGTTGATTTTGGATTGCCCTTGGTTTAGAGCTTCTTGGAAGCGATAGGTTGTGTTCTTGCTCTTTGGTTCTCGGTCCCACTTGAATTCCAACTTGTAAGCTATTTCTTTAAGATTTGCATTTTCTAGTATAAGTGCTTAAAACCGTTAATTTTAGCTTAATCCGATTTAAATATAGTTAGTATAAGGTTTTTAATCATTTGCATGGTCTTAATCTTTGAAATCATTTGAAAATCTTCAAAAGCAGTCTAGTTAAGGGTTGTTTGGATTTGTTTAGTTAATCATTAGAAGGTGTTCAAGGCAGTGTTCTTGGTTGATACATGTTACACTTGGTCCTAATAACTCAAAGAAGCAATAAAACCGATTGCTCATAAGTGTAAAAGTCAAAATAGCATTTGATCATGTCTTGTTCATTAACCGTTAGGATTTAGCTTATCAAAATCACCACAAGAGCTTAAAACTTGTTAACCTAGCTTAAATTCATCTTAATTCACCTTAATATAACATAATCAATAAGTAGAATCAATTCAAAGTTCATTTTAGTCAACTAGTTAGTGTAATATTAAAAGTCAAACTTTATCTTAATCAGTTTTTGAATAAACTAAATTATTTTCTATAGGACTTAATTTTGAGTTTCAAGATTTGAGCTTGTGGGATATTAAAATTCAACTGCTCATCTTTATCCTAGTATTTTTTATAATTTCTAATTAGCTTATTAAACTGGTTATTTCTTTGTTTCTTTTAAGTACTTTTTCAAAAATGTCCCCTTTGCACAGTTGAGCTGGCTTTTTCATAAGCTTTTCAAAAGCTCATTAGTGAGCTTTAACTTGTGTACCTTAGCTTTTTGAGAAGCTTACCTAGTTGTCTCAAGGTTCCAGTGCTAGTTTTTCCATTTCTAGCTTATTTAATTAGCCTGCTACTTGCTTTTTGTTTTGTCCATTTAATCTAGTACAATGTTCATTCGGTGTTATAAACTTTTCACAAGCTCATCATAAACTCACTAGTGAACAAAAGCAAGGAGAGCTTTAGCTTTTTGGAAAGCTTAGTTGGTAAACTTACTAGTTCCATTGTTCTTTTTCATTTCCAAGCTTATTTCAGTGCTTAAAAATATGCTGGAAAGTGCCTAGTAACCTAAAAAGTGTCATGTTTAACAGTAAGCTAATACTTATTTGGAGTATATTAAGTGCTTATTTCTAAGTAAATTTGCTTTTTCAATTGTCATTTTAGCTTATCATCATTTACTTAGCTTATTTTCAGTTCATCCTTGCTTAATTACTAGCTAATTAGCAACTTGGCTTAAACTTGTGCTTATTACCATTTCTTGTCCACTGTTGAAATAATAAGCTTATTCTGAGCTTATTAGTGGATTTTATAAAAAGTTTTAGTTTTATAAGTTGCTTAATATCATTAGCTTAATTAGTTTGTAAAAGAAAAAATCCAAAAGAAAATAAAAATAAAAAAGCCGTCTTTGGGATTGAACTCGCCACCCACACCACCACACACACACGCTACCAACTGCCCTTAGGACTTTGACTGGTTATACCTTGTAAAGTTTAATACTTAACTCCTTTTTGTCCATTTAGCTTATTCGTATACTTTAGCTTATTTACAGCTTATTAAAGCAAGTTGTTACACCTTTTGTATTTTTCCTAGCCTTGTATTAGTATAAAGTATTTTATAAAAAAGTTTCAGAATTTTCTGAATAGTTTTAGTATTTTTTATCGTTTAATTAGTTTAAAATAGTATTTAATTCATAATAAAAATATAAAAGTCAAAAAATATAAATCTTTTTCTAAAATTTCCTTTTGTCATATAGTAAGTAAGAAAATTGTTTTACACTCGTAGGACTTTTATTTTACAAATTTTACGTTTTTTCTTGCGCTCGCGTAATTTTACATATAACGACGCTTTCATTATAGGTCACGTTTTAGATAATTTAGGTTTACGTTTTAATTAAAATAGTTTATTTAAGTTATTTTGTTTTACAAATCAAGAAAAATCAACTTTAAAAATAGTGATAGCGTTTATTTAATATAATCTAGTTTTTATTTTCTTTAATTTGCATTTAAGCGCTTTGTAATTTACAAACTTTTCTCTAGATATTATTATTCAAAATCATAACTTTTTCTATTCAATATCACTCGATCACTATCGTTTAGATTTAATCGTCATGACTCGTTGGGACTTAATGACCGAGAAAACACCGTACTCTCCTGGATCTAATTGCATTTTGCTCTCGGTTATTTGACTTTTATTACGGTTGACCATTCAAGTGGTTGATTTGTGTGATAAAACGACCGTCTGGAGCGAATCACTCACTAGAAGCATGGTACGCTAAGTTAGCTATGACTTTAGCTAATGAATGTCTATATGTCGATTACCTATCGATATAGAACCTAAAAGTGTCAATGAGGCTCTAAAACACCCATCTTTGGGTTCGGGGCCATGCAAGAAGACTTCAGCAGTTTGATAAAACAAGGTCATGACCTTGATCAAATGTCCTCATGATGTCATAGTCATAGGAATGAAGTGGGTTTCGAAACAAAACTAATGAAAACAAAGACCGTCATTAAAAACAAAGCCGGACTTGTAGCCAAAGGTTCTGATCAACAAGAAGGCATCGACTATGATGAGACATTTGCTCTTGTTGCAAGAATGGAAGCCATCGGGATCTTCCTTGCATATGCTACCTACATGAACTTCAAAGTTTATCAAATGGATGTAAAAAGTGCATTCCTAAATGGTGAACTCAAGGAAGATATGTATGTTCAGCAACCTCCAGGCTTTGAGAGTAGTGAATTTCTGACTATGTCTGTAAGCTTGATAAAGCCCTTTATGGACTAAAACAAGCTCCTAGGGCATGGTATGAAACTCTCTCAGCCTTCCTGATTCAAAACAAGTTTGTAAGAGGAAAGATAAACAACACATTGTTTTATTTATAGGACAAAACAAGATGTGACACTGGTCCAAGTATATGTTGATGACATCATCTTTGGCTCAACAAACTACACACTTTGCAAACAGTTTGAAAAACTAATGACAAAGAAGTTTGAAATGAGCATGATGGGTGAACTCACATACTTCTTTGGACTACAAATCAGGCAAACTGATAAAGGCATCTCCATCGGTCAAGAGAAATACACAAGAAATCTCGTGAAGAAATATGAGATATCTGACTATGCCTCAGTGAAGACACCAATGGTTCCTCCTAATAACCTTGGACCCGATCTCATAGGCAAGTCAGTCAATCAAACTCACTTGGAGGGATTGTTGGCTCATCGATGTATCTCGATCGCTTCGGACGGACATACAATTCTCATTTTGTCTTATAGCAAGATATCGGTCAATCCCAAAGAATCCCACCTCAGCAGAGAAAAGAATTCTCGTGTACCGAAGGGAACCCCAAGCCTTGGTCTCTATTATCCATAGTGCTCGTGATTTGATCTCAAAGGTTACTCGATTTCGATTATCTTCACGCAACATGGACAGTAAAAGTACCTCGTGATCCTGTCAATTCCTTGAGGAAAGCGGTTTGTTGGAGTGCTAAAAGCAACAATCGGTGGCTATGTCTTCACCGAAGTCGAATACGTTGTTCTTTGCAGGATGTCTTTGTGCAAATGTCTTATGGATGAAAAGTCAACTCGGTGACTATAACATCCATTACAAAATGATACCCATCTTACGTGACAAACCAAACCGCCATTGCAATCTCCAACAACCCCGTCCTTCATCAAAGAACCAAACACATTGATATCCCAAATCACTTCATCAGGGACCACATAATGAAATGAGACATAGAGCTTCATTTCATCCTCATCAATATCAACTTGCGATATCTTCACCAAACCCTTGGATGAACCTACCTTCCGGAGACCGAAGTCGAATTGGGAATGCTAGATATTGAAAGTCACCTTTTGAAAACCAATCTCGATGAAGCCACCGAAATGGTTCCTCCTCACTGAACGTAACCCATAAAAATATATCTTACTGAATGAGTAAGACTCATTCAGGGACCCTGACTCTCGACATCTAGCATTGAATGAGAAACTAAATGCATCAAGTATTAGTTACTTAAATATCCTAGGGTGGAAATCACACCAATTAAATATAGGAATATATGTCTTTGTATCTTGCTGTCAAGGGTCCCTCACATCCCACCAGGCATTAAATGTCTCCTCACATAAAATATCCTGTGGATATTTTAGTACCGCAAAAAGTGCACTTGTCTTTGTGGCGGCTGCAATCGTTATTTTGAAAAGCAGGATTTTATGCGGGTAGTGGAGTAGTGGCATTAAATGTGGAAATTCAAAACGTTTTCAAAAACGACTTTACAAATCCACAAGTATGCACAAAAAACCTCTACACACTCTATAAATACCCTCACAAAATCCTTATAACACACACAAAAGATTTACGCTAACAAAACTCACAAAATCTCTTTTCAAACCCGTAAATCTTTGTGTTCTTCAAACCTTTTTGTGAAAAACTTCTCGTAAACCTTTACAAAAGTTTTTCATCACAACTTAAGAGATTCAAAACCTTTGATTGTTCTTGTCAAGAATTTTTTTTAAAACCCTAAAAACCTTTTAATGGAAATGGAAAAAACACAATCTCTTCAGTTTGCTTCATAGTGGGTAGGTGATCTTAGCAATGTTGAATTTAAAACAAATAATGTCATAGGAAATTTTGAATATCCTCAAACTGTTCCAGCCTATAAGGACATTATGAAATTTTTGCATAACTGCCCACCAAAACGGCCTTTGTTAAGTGTCCTCAATCTGCACTCAAAACCTCCTCGTGGAGTTTTGGGCAATAGCTAGGCCTTGACCCGACACCTCTCGATGAGAACAACCTTAGACCACTCACGGAATATCTCATCGTTCGGTCATAACGGGGACAATTCACCCTTGATTATAAAATGTTTTGCACTTCAAAGGTTATACTACAACAAGGAGTGTATGTCGCCCATCCCGAACCCTCCACGTGAAGGATGGGTTAAAACAAATCATTTGGATCCAACATTTTGGACAAGATCCCAGCCACCAAGAGTTCATTCCCGTGGCTGGAGGATCCTATTCACTTTTGTGATTCGGTCCTCGTGAGAACCACTCATCCACCGAACAAGTTAACTCTATTCGCTGATGATGGCATACCGCTTGATGAATGAGGTCACCGTCGACATAGGGAGATTATTTCTGATGATCTCGTAACCAAGCTACTGAGCAAAACTAGGAGGAGAGTCTATTGTGGCTATGCATCATAGTTCTAGCATTGTTTGATTTGTGGATCATAAAGTAGGTATCCTTGATGAGTAGGGTAAATGAGCTTGCAGTGGTAATGCATGTTGTTAGGAATAGAGAGCCATGAAAGATGGGGCTTCTTGGTCTAAGCATTGCATTGCTTGGAGGATAGGTTGATATCTCATTGAGGGTGTGTGTTCCCTGTATAATGATGCCTGACTCTCTTATCTTCTGAGCTATATGTAGTGAGGATGTAGTTGCTATGTGTAGTCATGAGACTATGGTAGGGGATTGGGGGTGAACAGTGGTGATTTGAGTTGCTTAGATCACATAAGTGGTGTTCTAGTTCTATCAAATGTAATGTTTCTAGGCTTCTCCGAGTTCCTTGTATATTGTGTCCGATATTTATCAGCTCTGTTTTTGAGCAACTTAGTTTGTTAGTTGTTGAATAATGGTTCGGGCATGTCCATCAATTCTTTCTTGTAATTGTGGTTGATTAATATATGTTCACCTTTCATCAGAAAAAGAAATTGAAAAATTAAAGCAAAACACAAACAATGTTTTAATTAATATAGGTATTTATTGTAATCAAAGACACTTCGAACTATAATCATCATCCTTAAATCCCTTTCTTCAACTTCTGACCTTGTGTCCTGAAGATCAAAATCCAGGAACATCTTAGGTCAGGGTCGGACCTCGCTAATACATAGGGTATGCACGTGCATATCTTCTAAAAATACACTACAAACCTGTGGGCGCAAACTCTTTAAAATACTGCAAAATTATCAGTGCACACTCCTACATTCCGAAGAAAAGAGAAACTAAAGAAGAAGAAAGAAAGCTCGACTGATACATTGAGTATTGTCGGTTGTGCATTGAAGTAGATGAAGGTCAAAAAGGTTCAATGAGGTTAATGTTATTTAGTTAGTTATAAAGTTAAATTTTGATCCAACCAATTTTTCCTCCCTGAGGCTCAAGCGTAACCCACTCAAAACTATACAGCTTTACTATTTGCATATCAGTTTTATAATTTTAAGGGGTGTTGGCTTGAGGGTATGGAAATGAAGGTATGACTTCCATTCCCAATACAATTATTTGTTTAGTGGTTTTGCTATTGACAATGGGTATCAAACCCACAAAAACAAGCATTTTCTAAACGAACGATAGAAGTTGGGTTTACAAACCCTTTCCCATACCCATACCTATAGTGATTTCGTTTGACAACCAAGCCCCCTTTACTTGTTTTGTGAAGTGTTTAATTCTATAGTTGCAAAAATCAAGGTCTTATATTTTTACTTTGTCTTATTAATAATTAATATGTCTTATATGTCATAAAGGTTAAAATTAATCTATAATTTGTCCTTTTACATGTTTCTTAGGTTTGTTTTTATATAAGATTGCTAGATGCGAAATTGTGAACTTGTAGTTTATTACAGTAGTATTTAGTACCAAATTCACAAAATAGCACTTATTGTTGTTGATTATTATTTTTGTGTGACTTGACCATAGTGATTAGACCCTAAGGCTAAGCACAGAAGTGACCATGGACGACTTTATTTTACCTGTCACATCAACTTTCTCTCTCCGACGACCTACATGTGACTTTTTTGCACAATATGACAACCTATAATACAAAAAATATACCTCACAAATATTATTTTTTAATTAATTCACACACACACAAAACATATACAAAACGATCGTGCAGACGATCTAAATAAACAAAAAAACACCACGACCAACACATGACCACATGCCACAGTAAGGGCGACCAACTCCCAACTCGGTCGACCGAATTGCCGATCGACTTACTGTGACTAGCCTAAGAATATAAGATCATATGATTATAACAAAGTAATAGATGAGCTATACTTTTGATCTTATAAGATTATCACCATAGCTAGTCGTAATAAAATTAGTTGAATCTGAATAACAATTACAATCTCGTATATCCCAAATCTAATAAACCAAATCAATTGTTGTAACTCGGATAAATTGAAAAAACAATCGCGCATAATTGTATTGCGAAAAATCTGACCTCCAAAATATAACCTGAAAATCCAATTCTATAAAAATTTAGATACAAACTCTACTAAAAAAGTGCATATCCTAATCTGAAAGCCTCGAGAATGCCTTTTATTTCTTTCCATTATAATGTTTACTCTTAAAACGGGTAAAAGATTTGATGTCCTCGACAGATGCACCATCAGGGACACAAATTTCGTCTATAAATAATTTCTCCTCCGCAATCACGGCATTAGATGGAGCTGTTTGCAGTTGATCTTGAACCATTCTAGTGATAGTTACTTTGCCTGTTGTCTGTGGTTTGAGGATGAATGTATTTGGTGTTACGTAGAGTTGAGGATGTGACGTTTTGATAACATATGCGGTATGAAAATCAGTGTTGTTAATGAACGTTTCGTCCCACATAATTACTTTCGTGGGATTGAACTTGAGTTTTTCTTCAAAGGAATAAATCAAACCATAATCTGTTGATGCCCTGAAGCACAATGTCTTCTTGACAATCGCTGCATGTACATATATTCCACAAGATTGAAGAAGTTATAACGCTTTATCAACAAGTAACAACGATGAACGACCATAGATCATTAACGTAACTTCCACATTATATGCTAGTAATATAATAAACTAATCAGGTTTTATTACTAGTACTAAATCCTTCGAATTATGCACTAATATCCTTATATCTCCGTTTGATCATATTAAGTTAATTATGAACTACGAACAAGCATAGCAAAACTCCCAAATTCTCAGAAATCATGATATGCTCTTTAACTTCTAAGACCATTAACCAAAAGTGCTGCATATAAAATATTTTTTCATATTACACACATTAATGGTTATAGATGCTAAGCATGATTTACATAATGTCCGATTGAACTTTTCATCATCGAAACGCAGAAGAACTTGTTCATGAAGAACGAGAACAAGTTAGAATCTGGCTGCTAGGAAGCAATAAGAAGACCATATATTTATAGTTGTGTATTAAATTTATTTTGGTAACAGATCGACTTTCTTTTGATATATATTTATAGGGTCCACTTAAATTTTAAGTACTTTTGTTATGATATTTTGATTATATTTTTTTTGGTGCATATGTCTAATTCATCGTCATTCGTGTATTGAATTTATTTTGGTAACAGGTCTTTACCGACGGACGTTTCTGTCGGAAATCCGTCGGTAACAACAGTTTCCGACAGATTTGTGATAGAAACTGTCTGTCGGTGAATCCTGGTCGCTAATTTCTTTCCGTCGGAATTCTGTTGGAAACACTGACGAAAACATGCGTTGGAATTCTGTCGGTAGATTTTCCGTCGGAAGTCTCTCGCTAAAATATCTGTCGGAAAATCGTCGGAAACAATTATGTCGTAAATCCGTCGAGAAGTTAGTCGATAATGGGCCACAATTCCGTCACTAAGATGCATATAATGTCATATAGCTTAAAGCTCACATTTTGTAATCATGTATCTTAAATAGCTCAAAAGAAACTAATAAATAAAAGGAATAATTCAAAACTAAATAGATCAATAACCAAAATTTAGGATTCAAATCACAAAGTTGTAGCCAAATCAAAATCCAAATCGACCCATTCAAATTGATATGACATTATTGAACTAAGGAGAGGGGCGTGAATCGAGAAACTTCTATAACACCAAGTTAATGTCATTCATCCTTTGTTGGCATTGTCTTTCTCGACTTGTTCACGAGCATTCGCCTCAATCCGTTGTTGCGTGTGTTCTTGCACTTGACATTCCACTTCTTGTTGTAATCGCACTTGCATATCTCTTTCGAATCGTGATCTCATTTGTGCATTGTCATCTTGCAATCTTCCTATAGTCTCTTCCAAAGTTTGTACCGCATTGTATGAAGTCCCATCAATTGTTGTGGTGATAAGTGAAATATTATACAAGAATATAGAATTTTTTGGTAACACAAATTTTGATTAAGAAATTTAAGTTGACAATCAACAAATATTTGATGATAAGAATGATGGTTATGCACGGATGTACTGGATTTTATATATGCAAACTGTATCTTTAAATTATATGGAAATGCCTACATCATAAGGGTTAGAGAGACTCAAAGAAATGTCTACTTTATTTTAGTTAATGGTATGTTTCATTGAAAATGTGTACATAATCAAGTAATGCATATAATATTACCGTCGGAAATCTGTCGGAAATAAATGTTATTACCGACGGATTTTCGACGAAAATATTAAAAGTTAATAAATCATAAGAAATTAAAACATTTCCAACGGATTAAAGACGGAAAAGCATGGATGTCGGAATGGCGTCAGAAGTTTGATGGTAAGTTATGTATATTACTAACAGATTTCCGACAGATTTTGTATCCCTCGGAAACCCGTCGGAAATCAGTCGGAAATATATAGTCGTCGCTAATGTGTCGGAATATTGTCGATAATTACCGACGGATTTGTATTCGTCGGAAAATCCGTCGGTGAAAGTCAAGTTTCTAGTAGTGTAACATACCTTAAATATATATCTAATAGTTAAATTTTAAGTACATTTGTTATGATATTTACCTAAATCTCTCTAAATATCAATTTACATAAAAATTAATATTTTTGGCAACGTAGACCTAAATCTCTCTTAATATCAATTTACAAACAAATTAATCTTGGGCAAATGTTTTAAAAGTTACATATTTGACACCATTTGTTTTTAGTAGCGAACAAAATTTTTGGCTTTTAGAGGTATTTTTCTTTCAAATTGCCTTTCTTAAGATACTTTGTGACATTTTATCTTTCGGGAAAAAAAATCGTATTAGTCATGAGAGGTCAAATTGTCACAAAATTTCGCAAAATACTTAAAAATGCCGAATTTGAAAGAAATGTACCTTGTAAGCCAAAATTTTGTTCGTTAAAAAATAAAAATAAAATTGATGTCAAGTATTATATTTTTAAAACATTTCACCATTAATATTCATCAACTTTCATTCCTAATGTTTCCTTTTCTCCTTAACTCAAAATTTTCCTTTCACCACTTAACTTTCTTTTCAGGTAAAGTTTGGAGCATAAATTTGAAATGAATAGTATTTTGACAATCTAATGACTTTACCGGTCTGACCCACTCCAAATAAACATATACCAAATTGACCTATTCATATGTATAAGGGTTGAGATTAGTAGCCGACATGCTAATGTAGACTACACAAATTTATGTCATATTATATATCTTACGCCGTTCGTCTCTCGCCACTCTAGTGACCAACCATTTCCGTGGGACCGCGCCTCACACAACCTCATCCCTTGTTCATTACCTCAGACCTATATCGTCACTCATCATTAACAGCTTCTCAGCACTTGCTTTCACCTCATGTAACGGTATTTATGCTAATTTCTTACACGCCATGTCATGCATTGACTCGGCACCTTTATCGCCATGCAGCAGCCATGATGACAAGTTCGTAATATGCACTTTAGGGAAAGACTCTGAACTGGTTGACAACACGTTTATAAATATGCTTTGCAGCAACCATCATAGAATCACGCTTGAGGTTTATATGCCAGAAGGACTGGTGGGGTTGCTTGGGTATGGATATGGTAGGAAAGTGTTGTGTCTTATGCCACTTGTGGTGGGATTGGAAGAATCGAAGGTTGTCCCAAATTTCTTTCGCGAGTTGGATGGTGTCGGAGTGTGGGGTACGGTGGGGCTGTTAGGAACTCATAAGGTGGATGCCATTGTGTCTGGATGTGGTGAGTGCTAAGAGCACAAGGTATGCAAGGACCTAATAACACGTTGTTGGTATGCTACGTCAGCGCCACATCATACACCTCCAAATAACACACCAATCATTCAAACACCTCCTCACAACACACCATTAACATGTTATTGGGTCCACAAAATACCCCACTAAAAATATCCACTCATTCACAATACTAAAAAAAAAAAAGGTAATACCTTTTGTTGTAAAAACAACCCTAAAACGATTTTCTCTTTGGCAACTTGTACGAATCCTTTATTCCCTAAATATTCGATCACATGCCTGCTCAAATCGATTCTCTATTGTTTTAATATGTTTTAATTCAGTGATTCATTCGTGGGTTACTTGATTGATTCATCTTATTGCAATCGTTTTGAACTGTGGGCTTCCTGTTGTCGACTTTTAGGGTTTCGCTATTCTGATTTCAATTTAATTATCATTTGTACTAAGCATGGCTGGATTTGGTTAGTTTCATTGTCTTTGAAGCATGTCTTAACATTGTTAGGACAATCGAATTGAAGAGTGGCGTAGTTTCTTCGTGTTTTATTAGTGGTTTTTATGTTTCGCTTTTAGGGTTTTGTTTCTTCGATTTGGGTTTCTTCTCAATCGCTTATTGTTTGCTAATTCTTATGGCGAATCTTGGTGATGGTACTGTGGATGTGGATCATGATGCATCTACTCATAACACGCTTTGAGGGTCATGATACTTTATTGAAAATTCGTGCTATTGAAAACAAATATTTGATGGTAAACTTGTTCTTGTGGGTGATGATGGGCAACCATTAAAACCGGTCGTGTTGTGGATGCTACAACTTCTACTGGGGCTAATCCATTTGAGCATCTTAAGGTGCCGCATCACAAAAGGAGCTAGAGGATATGCTTGTCGCTATTGGTTATTGAAACCTCCTCATGATACGAGTGGTCCTATGGCTTATAATGTTAATGGCCATAATAATGCTAATGATAAGGTTGATTCGAATGCTCATGGGGATGTTGGTATTGAGAAGGTTGGTGTTTTGAAAGAACCTTCTTCATCGTATCTTGGTGTTACTTCATCGAACCAAAGAAACACACGTCAAACTTTCGTAGGTTGGAGTGTAGTAAGAAAGCTAATGGCGTGGATCTTTACGTCCCGATGAAAGTGGTTGAAGAGGTGAACACTAGGTTTGAGAATACTTTGTATGGGTATTTCCTTGGTCAACGCCTGCTTTCGTTGTTGATTACTTTGTACGCAATGTGTGGGCTAAGTTTGGTATACAAAAGGTAATGATGAATGCAAAGGGTTCTTCTTCTTTAAGTTCAATTCAAAGAAAGGTGTTGATGATGTGCTTGAAAACGCCCGTGGTTGATTAGAAATGTTCGATTATTCTTAAACCATGGACCTTGAACACCAACTTACTTAAAGAGGATTTGACCAACATCCGGTGTGGGTTAAATTCCATGATGTTCCTCCGCTATGTTTTTCGATGATGGCCTTAGTCCCTTGCCACATTAATAGCACGCCTAAAGGTTAGATGCCTTTACTAGCCAAATGTGCAAGGACTCGTGGGGCCGTAGTAGTTTTGCAAGATGCATGATTGAAGTAAAGTCGGATGAGGTGCTTTGGGACAGCCTTACTGTTGAGATACCGTTACTTGATGGATCGGGTTCGACTATTGAGAAGATACGGGTTGAATATGAGTGGAAACCACCTCATTGTGATAAATGTAAGATTTTTGGTCATACTCTTATTGAATGTCCGAAAGTTGTTGCACCTACTGCTCAGCCTACTTTGCGTGTTAATGATGGTTTCAAGACGGTCAATAATAAGAAGAAGGGAAAGCAAGGTGGTTCTACTATTCCGGGTCAAGGAGGTTTACTAAACCTGTTGTGGGTAAGCGCTTCAATATCAACCCAAAAGGCTCCTCCCGAATCAAGAAAATGGAAGTCACTAAGAAGAATGCTTCGATGTGGCTAGTTCGAGTGGTACTAAGATCTCTACATCTAACCGGTTTGATGCTCTTAATATGGAATCTACGGATGTTTCTGGTACTCCTCCTAATGACACCAACAAGGATGTGGATTCTGGTCGTACAAAGGAAGCTAATGAAGATAAGTCTACTAAGACAGTAATCGCATCACAAGAACCCCTTGTGAGTGATTTGAAAGAGATGGAGTCGGAGTGGCTCCTACAACTAGTGATTCTTCTATTCCGCCCTCCTCTTTACTAAGAGAGTTAACCGTTTTCTAAAGTGGGAGATATCGTGGTGTCGATTAGAAGATGAGGTAATTGCTAACCCATTTGATGAGTCGCTAATCTATTCGGAGGTGCCAAGAGTATGAAGATGAGTATGATGACTATGACTATGATGACTATGCGAAGGTGTTTCGATCTTCCGGGAATTTGATGCCTTTAATGCCATGTATGGCACCAAGCTTCAAGGACCTAGGAAGTAATTTGTTTTGTTATGTCCTATGTTATCATTTGAGTAGTGGTTTGTTTGTTTGTTTTCTTGTTTAGAAAATAGGTAGTATCCTCGTTATGTAAGCTTTATGCCTATGTAACGGGCCGAGATATGGATTTCACTCATATCCATTGTACTTAAACGTATTTTAGGTTAATATATTTACCGAGTGCGGGATTACTCCCTTTACCCAACAAAAAAAAAAAAAAAAAAAAAAAACGCACACACACACACAAACTTACATTTGGCGTAAGCCACTTGAATGGCTCAATTTCTTTTAACATGAATTTGGCACTTTGCATGGTAAGGTAAATAACACGCCAAAAGGGAAAAATGGTGTATTTGGCATGTTAAAGGTCTCCTTTCCTTTGTTCTAAGTTTGGTAGTTTTGATGGCGTTGTAGATGCTCTTGATCGCTTTTGGAGCAAATAAGGTACTTCTCTTAGCTTCTAAATACAATTGTTTTGTTAACTTAGTATATGATGATTTCTTTGTTTAGAATCTATTAAAAAAGGTGCTAGCTACTTTGAGTCAATTCCCATTGAACGCTTGTTTTTCAAAACTTGGACAACACAGTGCTTGTTTATATATGTCGTTCTCATTCTATGCTTTTCAATTATAAAAAAGAGCTTCTCTCAAAATATATCTTTCAAGTGTATTTCTTTTTGTCCTTTTTCTCCCAATTTCTTTATTACTCCCTCCGTCTCAAATCTATTGTCCATATTTCCTTTTTGGGTTGTCTCAAAATGATTGTCCACCTTCCATTTTTAGTAATAAAAAGGTAATTTTGTGAGGGAATATTCTATTTGTGTGGTTTAAAATTGTAGTGACCCCACTTTTATTAAACTTTGTGTTTTTTGTCTCCTGACAATAAATTTGAGACGGAGGGAGTATCATTTTAGATTTCATTTATTGTTGAATTACAAAATGGGCATTATGTCATTTATATTTCATTCATATAATTATTCTAACCTTCTATATTTCTCATTATATATATATTCAATTCTTTCGTTAAATTGAGTCATTTATAGTCTTACGTATAGTAGAAAGCAACATTATTAAATTATCAATGTAACAACTTCACCTACCAAATTAATTGTTCCAAGTGATCTTTATATTGCTCATAATAAATTGTCCCAACTCTCCTCCAAATATCTCTTTCACGTGTATTTCTTTTTGGTCCTTTTCCTCTTAAATTTTTTATTATCATTTTAGACTTCATTTATTGTTGAGTTACAAAATGAGGATTATGTCATTTCTCTTTCATTTATCTGATTACTTTAACCTTCTATATTTCTCATTATATATATTTATTGCTTTCATTAAATTGAGTCACCTATATCCTTACACAAATTAGAAAGCAACACTATTGAATGACAAAAGTGCACATGTGGTAAATGACAAACTCACAGATTTCCTTGTATCAATGCAATTGCAGTTTATCGACATGGAAGAGACAATCCAATCACTCTTGTGAATGAGATTTACACTACTTTAACTTTTAGAAGTCAATATGATTCTAATTTTCAGACTCTCCCTCATGTTGATTATTGGACAAATCCTAATTGACAGATTAAAGCTGATAACTCAATACTTTCTATTAGTCGTCGTAGAAGACGCGAAAAGAGGATGCAAAATGATATGGATCAACGTTATCGTAAAGAACAAAAGAAGTGTGGAATATGCCGCCAAAGCGGATATCAGGAGGAATTGTTCAACATCATAAGCTAAAGATGTTGCATGATGTATTTTGTTTTTTTATTTTTATTTTAATGTAATATTAGTTTTATGTGTTGTGTTTTTAATGTAATATTGTTCAACAGTCATCAAGTATTCTAAATTTCTAATATTTCTTGTTTTCTTCTTTCTCTTTTCATTTAAGTTAAAAAAAAAAGCATAGAATAAGAATACTAGATATAAACAAGCATAGGTTTGGAAGAGATTTAAAAACTAAGCATAAAGAGGGAAAAAACTCAGCTACTTTAGTTGTTCGATTACATTATTATAAAGGTAAATTAGTTGTAGGATTCTTTGTTGTAAGCCAAACAAGAGAAAAGCATTGACGAATTACACTCCCATTAATCTCAATCGTGTGTTACTGCAACGTACTAAGGGTGTTGTCGGGTCTACAAAGCCAAAGCCCCCTTGTAGCAAAACACTCCAATCCTTTTCATTTGGTTGTTCAAACAACTATTTGGCCCATATGGAGATATAGAAACCATGTCGTCTTTTATTCAAAGCAACAAAATTAGAGCTTCTTCTCAATGAGATGAAGCATAAAGATCTCGTCATTGTATTTTCCTTTATTTTAAAGTATTCTGTAGTACAAGCATACCGTTGGAATAGATGACAGAAACAAGCATACATTTGGCCATAATCCCAAAAGAATCATACTCTTGGAAAATCTCAGTTAAAGAAGCAATATCTTTTCGGCTTTCATTTTGTTCATTTGACGTTGTAAAGGGCGCCTCTCGATCAAACAACACAAGACACACATTGAAGATATAAAACATGATCCTTAATATAAAAACAAAAGGATTTCGAACATAACTAAAGTTACAAAATGAAGACTAGCGGAGATATCCGTAACAGCTCGAGATATCCCACTTTAGTGAATCTTAAAAGAAAACTAAGATGTAAACGAAGAATAAAGGATCAAAACATAGCCAAGGATAATCATTAGCATAGGAACAAAGATGAGGGCAAACCCTAACCATAGGAGCCTACCCGGGTACCCGGCTTCATGAGGCCGCATGTTCGAAACCAAATAGGCTCCGAGGCCAAATCCAAAAAGGACACCAAATTGGCCGAGCGAAAGGGCAACCGAAACATTATGGGCACGGCTATCAAAAATCTTGCTTGGGGATTCCTCCGCCGAACATCATCGGTAACAACTCTTATTGCGGGTGTGAATGAGCGTATTAAGAGAAACACAACAATTACTGTTCCCATCACCAACAAAAGCTTGCTGTAAATATAGGGGGGGAAAAAGATTAGACGGAAACTTTATCTAGATTTATATCTTATGAAATTTAACCATCATACCTGTATTCTCAAGACATGCTAAATAGAAACATTTGACCTTTTTTTATTTGTTTACAAGAATGACATGATAATTAAACACTCAAATATCTAGTTTGTGCTTAAGTAATTTCCATTAATATTCTTCTCACATTTGACCACCTCGAATTGATATTCTTCTCACACAGCATGAGATGTTTGAACAACATAGCGGGATGCGGGCGGTAAAGCTCAGCATGACCATGGACTCGACCTCGATTAGGATCTCCCACGAGGGCCTTTGTGAGTAGCAAAGGAAAGAGCTCGGTCGGCTTTCACAGATTGATCATCGAAGGACCCGGCAAGCCTTTTAATATGGGAAATGGTTGCTGTGGGTTCTTAGTAGCGAAGGGAGCTTTAGAGCCGAAAAACCGCTCATTATCCCCAAACGAGGCGACAACGGGGATCGAAGATTGCAGTCATCATCCATCAAGACGTGAATATCGTCACTCTTGGCAACAACTATAAGACAACTTGCATTTCCAAGGTCGAACCAATGAAGTCATGTATGCAAGGACTACTAGCTCATTGCTCGCTTGTTTTTGTGATGGTTCAAACCATGACTTCGTTGGGTTCGACCTTGGAAATGCAAGTCGCCTTATAGTCATGCCAAGAGTGACGTGATTCACGCCTTGATGGATGATGACGCAATCGTGTCGCCTCGTTGGGGATAATAAGCGTTTTTCGTTCTAAAGCCGCTCCCTTCGCTACTAAGAACCCACAGCAACCATTTCAAGATTAAAAGGCTTGTCTCAAGGTCCTTCGATGATCAACTGTGCGACATGGAGCTCTTTCCTTTGCTAATCACAAAGGCCCTCGCGGGAGATCATAATCGAGGTCGAGTCCATGGTCGCTGGAGCTTACCCCGCCCGGATCCCGCTATGTTGTTCAAACATCTCAAGCTTGTGTGTGAGAAGAATATCAATTCTGAGGCGGTCAAATATGTGGTCGGTACCTCAAAAAGACATAGTAACTAGAAAGATATACTCAGAGGCGGAGCCAGTAGGGTGGTTGAGCGAGCCACCCCCAACTGGCCTTGATTGATCAAATGTTTGTTTAGCTTTCCTAAGATTGACAAGTATTCACTAGATGAATTAAGGTTAAAAAATGATTAAGAAGTTGCAGGTTCAATATATGAAGAAGAAGATGTAAATGTGAGAGAGTGAGAGAGAGTAGACAAGAGACAGGTGTGTGGTGAGTACTAGCTTGTTGTAGTACCAAGTACTAGTATTTATCTTCACGATTATTTTTTTTTTGTCTAATATGTGGACAATTGTAGTACTCAGTATTACATAACACTTAAGTGTTCTACATATATTTTGTATTCTTAAATGTTCTTCCATCTTTTCTCATGTTAGAGTTCCTATTTTTGAATGATGAGATTAGCGTAAGAATTCAATATCATGTGTTTAAGATTGATTTGAGCTTTAATAGACATTCTTGAACTATTTGAATTCTATTATATCAAATATATTTTATCTATGATGTTTTGATATATATATTCAAGCTACAATGCTAAGAATTTTCACCAAGGTAGCAAAACATATGCATAAATGGTTGTTAAGGTATCGAAAAGCCAAGTACAAAGTTAGTTCAATACTGGTGGACTCAAATGCTAAGCCAATTCTTGTGTCACAACGGATGTTTGTGATTGCTTATTTTAAAGTACTTTTGTACTTTTAAAATATTTAAGCACACACCAATCTACTTATTTTGGATGTTTTTCTTATTTTTGGATGTTTTCACTTATATGCATACTACCTCCGTCTCAATTTAATACACATTACTATTTTACCTTTCAAAGTGTGGGTGAAATTTGTTTCGAGGTCGTCTTGTATAATTATAAAATACTTTTGTATCTTTCATAGGATTTAGAAAACATTTCTATGTTTGAGGAATAGTTGTTAAAAGGAAAAGAAGGTTCTGAATTTCTTGATTTAGCAAAGTGGATACCTACTTACGGAGTAAAAGTTTGTTGACAATATAGAATTTAATTGATGATTTAAATTGTTTGTTGATTTGATAGCAAGGTAGTATTTTATTGATGATTTAAAGTTATATATAAATAAAGACCTAATTGTAATTTCATATGTGTTGTAACTCGGTCTAGATGGTTGCACCATTGAACCCGCTAAGATAACCGCTCCATGAAATGTATGTTATTATCCAAATTATTTTCGGCCCCCCTTAACACAAATTTCTGGCTCCGCCCCTGGATATACTTATCAAACAAACACAAACATTTGGGTTTTACTCTATTGTGCATGGCTTAAACTTATACTCTAGCAATAATGGTCAATTTAGGGTACCTCATCCTGTCATCACCACCATTGTGAGTGTTTGGTCTTGCCATTTTTGGTTTAGTGTGTTGTGTTCTAGCTAGCTTGGTGAGTGTGTGGCTTGTCAAGTTGTTTGGAGCTAATAATTATATAGAGAAAAGTGTTTTCAAATCATTTGTCCACACATGAATTTGTCCTATTCTTACTTGCACATTACTATATTAAGCAAGTCTGATCGAGTAAACACCATATACAGAGGTAGTGAGAAACTACTCTTATCAAGTGTTAACATCCTATCCTAAGGTGTAGGTGATCATCAATGCATCCAACTATAAACAACAATACTTCAAACATGGCTTTCATAAAGAAGGTATACAATTTGGTGACTCACCTCGAGATTGAAGTTGAATTTTCACTACTATTAAAACAAAACAAATCAAGTCTAGTCGTTTCTACGAGTACATATTAAGTGATGGTTGTCTAGTCGTTTTATTATGTGCTTCCAAAGGGCACAATAAGCACATAAGATCTTAAGTGAGAAGTCCTAAACACACTCTTAGTTGACAATTAAGCAGCCAAAGTGAGGGAGATAAAGAAAAACATCATTTGTGCCAGTCATATCAGTGAATGGATTGTTAATTTCCTTCCAAAAGTAAAGCTAAAGTTAGAACATGCTAAAGTTAAGGTTGGCTTGATTCATGTTTACTACCTAAAATGCGCGCGTTAAATGGGTATGCTTTGGATATTTCATCAAAATATATAGGCACGGGTCATATGGTTCGAACATGTAAAGCAGTTAAAGTTTTTGTGCCATAATGCATATGCAATGCATTATCATTTTCTTTGTTTTCAAATTTAAAGAAAATCCGGCTTATTAGTACTGAAAGTTCAAAGTAACTATACTCAAATGTTGAGAAGTAATTAGCAGAAACCCATTTTCACCAATACCCAGAAACAAGCATGTCCAATTTGCAACATAAACATAAACATAAACTGGATTACTCCCCTTTACCCAAAAATTTGCAACATAAACTAACAATGTATCAATGGATGCTATATCTTTAAATAGTTATAACAAGAGTAAACTCCAAAATACATCCCCGTGATTTACTCTGTTTTGCACCATACATCCTCTCATAAAAGTTTCACAGATACATCACTCCGTTAGTAAAGTTAACCTATATACATCCTCGGTTAAAATAAGGACTAACGGTGCAAATTATTTCTCCGTTATCTCCTAACGAGATATAATATGTTTACACTGGTAGTCCTCTGGGTTAACGGTATTTGCACCGTTAGTCCTTTTAATGTTTTCGCCCGTTTTTTTACGTTTTTGTCCATTTTTTTTACGTTTTTATCCCTTTTTTTAAGTTTTCGTCCGTTTTTACGCTTTCCGCTTTTGTAGCTTTTTACGTTTCGCGGTTTTACGTTTTCGTCCATTTTTTACGTTTCGTCCTTTTATTTACGTTTTGCCCCTTTTTACGTTTTCGTCAATTTTTACGTTTTCTTCGGTTTTTAACGTTTTTGTTCAATTTTTACGCCGCTTGTTTTTACGTTTTCTTCGTTTTTACATTTCGTCAACTTTTATACGTTTTGTCTTTTTACGCTTCGCTTTTTTACTTTTCGACCGCTTATTAACGCTTTTGCCCTTTTTACGTTTTGTCCGTTTTCACGTTTATATCCGTCTTTTACGTTGTTCGCTTTTTACGTTTTCTTTTTTTCGTTTGTCCTTTTTACGTTGTCCCATTTTTACATTTTCGCTTATTTTACACGTTTTTCGTCTATCTTTTCGTGCCGTCCTTTTTATGTTTTCATCTGTTTTTATCGATTTTAAATCACGATTTTGACCCTTTCAAACAGAAATCGTGATTTAAACGTAAGAAAATGGATGAAAACCGCTCTAGATAAAACGAAGAAAATGGATGATTTCAACGATTAAATGGATAAAACCGCTCTAGATAAAAACGTAAGAAAATGGATGATTTAAACGATGAAATGGATAAAACGGATAAAACGTAAGAAATGGATGAAAACGGGAATAATCAAGGAAAACGAAATAAAAGTGTATGAAAATAGATAAAAAGTAAAAAATAGACGAAACATAAAAACATACGAAGCATAAAAAAGAGATAAAAACGTAAAAGATAGACGAAATGTAAAAAATGGACGAAAACGAATTAAATGCGAAACGTAAAAACGGACGAAAACGTAAAAACATAAGAAAATGTAAAAACGGACGAAAACGTAAAAAGGCAAAACTTAAATAAACGGACGAAAACGTAAAAACGGACGAAAAAAAGATGAAACGTAAAAGGGACAAAAACGTAAAAAAGGTAGACGATAATGTAAAAACGAATAAAACATAAAAAAATGTAAAAAGCGGACGAAAACATAAAAACGGACTAAAACGTAAAAAAATGGCAAAACGTAAATAAACGGACAAAAGGTAAAAACGGACGAGAACGAAGAAACGGAAGAAAACGTAAAAACGGATAAAACGTAAGAAACGCATAAAACATAGAAAGCAGACGAAACGTAAAAATGGACAAAAACGGACGAAAACATTAAAAAGGACTAACGGTGCAAGTACCGGGAACCCAGAGGACTAACGGTGTAAATATTTTATATCTCGTTAGGAGATAACGGAGAAATAATTTGAACCGTTAGTCCTTATTTTAAGTGAGGGATATATATAGGTTAACTTTTACTCACGGAGTGATGTATCTGTTGAAACTTTTGCGAGAGGGATGTATGGTGCGAATTAGGGTAAACCATAGGGATGTATTTTGGAGTTTACTCTTATAACAATCGAAAAGAAATGATAACAAATCCAAAGAAGCGCCGTGAACTTATGACAAACTTAAACGATCCTCGCACGGTTGTGACAAATTAGGATACATCTGCGTTATCGCCATGGTCAGATATTATTATTATCCCCATGGTAGCATCATTTCCTATGGGAGAATAATTGTTGAAGATGCCATTTTCGAGTGTTAGTGTCCACGTGAGTGTTGGGTTATAGTGTGTTTTGGTATGTGTTATGTTTTAGACTTTATTAACATTCAAATTGTTATGATATTCAAATCTTGTTTGATTGTGTGTTTTGGTGTGTGTTATATTTTAGACTTTATGGTGTGCGTGTCGTGGGCCAAGTATGGTATTCAAAAGGTTATGATGAATGCGAAGTGGTTTTTATTCTTTAAGTTTTCCACCGTAAAGTTGTTGAAGATGTTTTGGAAAACGGACCGTGGATGATTAGGAATGTGCCTATTATACTTAAATCTTGGACTTTGAATACTAATCTGCTTAAAGAGGATTTGACTAACATTCCGGTGTGGGTTAAATTCCATGATGTTCCCCTTGCTATGTTTTCTGATGATGGTCTCAGTCTCCTAGCTACATTGATTGGTACGCCAAAAATGCTAGATTCTTACACTAGTCAAATGTGCATGGAATCTTGGGGTCGTAGTAGTTTTGCTAGGTGTCTAATTGAAGTGAAGGCGGATGATGTACTTAAGGAAAGTCTCACTGTTGAAATCCCCTACTTGAGTGGAAACCGCCTCGATGTGACACGTGTAAGCTATTTGGTCATACTCTGGATAACTGTCCTAAATTTGTTCCTCCTCCAGTTCAGGCTGCACAAAAGGGTAGTGATAGTTTTAAGACGGTCAATCGCAAAAATAAGGGTAAGAATGGTAGCCAAAGTGGTCCGGGTAATGGTTTTATTAAACCTGTTTTTGGGTAAAGGGAGTAATCCGCACCCGTGTTTTATTAAACTGTTGTGGGTCCTAAGTTTAGGTATCAACCTAAAGCGCCCCCCGAACCCGAGCGGTGGATACTACAAAGAAGAAGGCCTCACGATGGAGCTAGTACGAATGAAATGAAGGTTGCTACATCAAATACGTTTGAAGTCCTTAATATGATAGATTGTGATGAATGTGGCATTCATACTGATTTCGTGGCTAAGGATGGGGCAGAGTTGGATTCTGGCACTACAATGGAAGCTAAGGAGGTTTGTCCTACTCCTATTGTTGAGAAAATTAGAGAGCTTGAAAAGTTAATTATTGATGGGAAAGCTACCCTTGTGGATGATGATGGTCATCCTATTAAAAAGGTTGATTATCCGGGTAATACAAAGGAAGCTATGATGGATGCGGCTCCAAAGACTGGTAATTTATCGCAAGAACCGCTTGTGAGTGTTGTGAAAGAGAAGGTGCAGGCCGCGGTTAGTAAATCTAGTTCTGCTTTTTTTCCATCTACTTTTTCTACTAAGAGGGTTAACCTATTCTCTAAGGTGGGAGAGATTGTTGATTCCGACAGTGATGAAGAGGAGGTTGTGAACACTTTTGATGAGTCAATGAACGTATTTGGTGGTGGTCATGACCATGAAGATGATTATGATGACTATGAGTATGATAACTATGCGGATCAGTCTCACGATCTTCCGGTGGAACTTGGATGCTTATTGTGACATGTATGTACTAAGCTCAAAGGCCTTGGTAGGAAGTAATTTTGTTTTCATACATGTCTAATGTTAGCTACTAAGAAGTGGTTTATTTTCTTGATTAGGGAATAAGAAGTATCTTGATATGTAAACTTTCCGCCTATGTAACGAGCTGAGATATCCTTTGTACTTAAACGTTTTTTGGAGTAATATATTTACCGGGTCTGTTGACCTTTTACCCAAAAGAAACATTCAAATACTGTTTACAACCAAAAAAATGAGTAAGTCTCATCAAGTACACACAATGTATATGGAATAGTGAGATACGTATAATCATCAAAGGTTGATCTCCTCATCATTTTAAGAATTTTGAGCAAGTGATTTCTCCTAGTTTTGTCCTTAATTGCCACTCTAAGTAAAGGAAAATAAAACATTGGAAATGAAGATTGCTAATCGAGCAATTAAGCGTAAGCTAAACCTGCACCATAGGATCTTGCACATGTGATCGTCTTTACGCGCCGCTTATTCCAAACCGTAAAGGCCCCAAGGCCAATCCCAAAAGCAATGCTAAGTATGGTGAACACATGGCAAACCGAAACGACATGTTGGTCATAAACAAGGCGTCGGGATTCATGTCCCGAATATCATTGGCGATTGCGGTGATCTCGCAGAATCGAGTCTCGACGAGTCAAACCAACTACGCCCATGACCCATGCCACAGTAGCGGTCAAGTGTCTGTAAAATATAAAAGAGAAGCACACGATTAGAAGAAAACATTACAAAAAGCGTAACATTTTAGAAGAAACTTTATATATAAAATCTTAAGCTAAAAGGAGGCATTAAAGAAACAAATCAATACCACTCTTCTCTAACAGGAGTGCCATTTAAGGCAATTGCTGGGGACCTTAATTTGTCTCCTTAAACACATTTTGCTTTTACACTTATAGCACTTACCTTATTTTCATTTATGTTTATTGGCTCTTGAACTTTGCTTATCGGGACTAATAATATACAAATTTGACTCAGACTCTAAGTAGGGGTGAGCATCGGGACGAATCCCACCCGTCCCGACTAATCCCGATCACCGACAATGGGGAATAACCCAAACCGACTCCCAACCCAATAATGGTCCCGAATTGTCCCGAATCCCGATAATGGTCCCGAATCGTCCGAATCTTGATTTTGGCTGCGTTTTATCGGGACCGTCCGACTTCCGACCGTCCGAATCCCGATTACCGAAAACGCAAACCAAATCCGACCCGATTACGGTGAGGATCGGTATCGGAAGGAGTCGGTGTCGAGATCGGGACGGAGTCGGTGTCGGTCGGGATTGCTCACCCCTAACTCTAACAAACAAACGATGAGCTTTGATCTTCTCAAATTAACCAAACTAGAAAGACATGCCAATATTTTTTTTTTTTTTTTTTTTTTTTTTTATTTACAATACAAGAAGACACGCTAAGCATACAACAAACACAAAATTCAAGTAAAAAGTAAAGTAAAGTAAAGTAACGCCCAATGCCGTCTTTCACGGGTTATGGGTACCCAATATCGTTCCGGTGTATGGGGAGGTTAAGATGTAGACAAACCTTACCCCTACCTAAGGTAGAGAGGCGCTTCTGCTTCTACCAAAGGTAGAAAGGACCTCCGGTCTTTTGTAGGGAGTGAGGATCGAACCCCGACCTCTCGGTTGAGAGGCAAGTGGTTTTCCAACTAATCCAACCCTACTTGTTGAACACAAAATTCAAGTATGTGTTTTAAATGATTTTCATTACCCAAAAACAAATGTTGAGAAGTAATCCACATTAAATAACAATGCATCAAGAGATGCTAGATCTTTAAGTAGTTATAGCAATCTCAAAACAAATGATAACAAAACAACACAATACAACTCCACTTTATTACAAACCATGATACAGTACTAATTTTCATAAGAGAATTATGTTTTTAAGCAAGAGTACTTGATAAAAAAAGATAGCAAGCCAAGATCACTAGTTGAGCAAAAATCCCGAGACAAACAGCCATAATTAAGAACTTGGCCATGTGATCGACTCTCGCGCCGCTTGTTCAAAACAAGGTAGGCCCCGAGGCCAATCCGAAACCAACGCTAATACCAGTGACCACATGGCAAACCGAGACAACCCTCGACACCATGTTCAAAAACATGTTATCAGGTTTCTTGTCCAACTCGGAAGAGCTGCAAAAGAATTAAACACCAAAAATTATTAAAGTCATAATGTATACATATTATATTCCGTATAATCAAGAAATATTACGTAACACAATATTTTGCTTCCAAACATTACATTTAGGGCCTTAACTTATCTAAATTAATTATGTCCATTCACTCTTGAACATACTGTTAATTTATAGTGACTAATGATATATTTATTTGACTTTAATTCTTCTCAGATTTACCACATGCTAATTAATGAAACAGTTTACTTATTTATTTACTTACAAGAAAGACATGCTTAGCATACAACAAACACGTACAAAATTGTTTTGAGTGATTTTCATTATATTATCCTAGAAAAAACATTATAAGCAAACAAACTAGAACGACTATACTGAGCATACAAACTCAAATATTACTAGTAATAAAAATTCTAGTTTGTATTTTAAATGATTTTAATTAGCCCAAATAAACATTCTAAGCAAACAAACTACAAAAACATGCAAAGCAAACAAACACAAATATTTGACAATTTGCTTCTCCAAACCTCCATTAAAACACAAACTGAAGCTCCATTTTCTTATAGTGGCTTCAAAATTAGACTCTAAAAAATAAATCTTATCCTATGAATTATATACACTGTTGTTGCCACCAGACTAGAAACGAAACTTCATAGCTTGTAAACCTCCAAAATTACTTTTGTTAGGATCAGGTAGGGATAATCAAATCAAAAGAGCAGACCATACCAGCACACAACAGCAACACAAGTTGTAGAATAGGTAGCAATAGCAGAAGTTGACAAGTTGGAAGCAAAGGCTGGTGGATTTTATTATCAAAAATCTGATTAAGTTACAAGTTACAGATACTACTCTTTATAAGAGTGAAATAACCGACTAAAAAGAACCGACATACAAAAGGGATTTTCTAGATACTTAAATAACTAATGCACCTAAATTACCAAACTGCCCTTAGGAGGTCAAAGTCAAAACCAACTAACAATCTCCACCTTGACTTCAACTCCTAAGTAACACCATATTTCAATTATTGATATTGAGCAATCCAAACAAAGGACGAAACTTGCTCAAAGGAACCGGTTTGGTAAACACATCCGCAGGATTGTCTTGAGTGCCAATCTTCTTCACTTTTATTCTTCTTTCGCACGAAGAAAGTGATAACGAACATCAATGTGTTTAGTCCGGTCATGGTATACTTGGTCTTTAGCCAAGCAAATAGCACTCATGCTATCACAAAACACGTTAGCTTGATCTTGAGGAAACCAAGATCTTCAATCAAACCTTTCAACCAAATTCCTTCCTTAGATGCTTGATTAAAGCCATGTACCGGCCGGTAGTAGATAAAGCAACCGATGGTTGTAATGTAGCTTTCCAACTTACAACCGAAGTCAAGGATCTTCTTGCATCAAGATCCGCAGCATAATCCGAATCTGAATAGCCGGCAACCAAATATTCACGTTCACCACCGTAAATAAGGCCAACATCAGATGTCCCTTTCAAATAACGAAAAATGCGTTTTACCGCATTCCAATGCTCTTTTCCGGGATGAGCCATATAGCGTGACACTACACTCATCGCGTGAGCTATATCCGGCCTTGTGCAAACCATAGCATACATCAAACTCCCAACAACACTAGCATAGGGTATTCGGGACATATACTCTATCTCTACTTCACTTTGAGGTGAACAAGCAAGAGATAAACGAAATTTGCCGAGGAAGGAGTAATTACCGATTTTGCCGAACTCATGCCAAAACGAAATAATCTTCTCGATGTAACTTTTCTGTGATAAGAAAAGCTTACCATGTTTTTGATCTCGAATGATTTCCATACCCAAAATCTTTCGAGCTGCTCCCAAATCTTTCATATCAAATTCTGTGTTGAGAAGAATCTTCAACTTATTAATCTCGTCTATGTCTTTAGCCGCTACGAGCATATCATCAACGTACAAGAGCAAGTAGATAAGTGATCCAGACGCTGCCTTTTTATGATAGACACAACAATCATAAGCACTTCTACTAAAACCATGCTTTATCATAAAGTCACAAATCTCTTGTACCATTGTCTCTGATCGCTTTCAAACCATAGAGATTTTCGAGCTTGCAAACGTAGTCTTCTTTTCCTTGAACAACGAAACCTTCAGGTTGGCTCATATAAATTTCTTCCTCAAGGTCACCATGAAGAAATGCGCCTTTACATCTAATTGTTCCAACTCCAAGTCGTGATGTGCTACCAAGGATAGTAACACCCAATAGATGTATGACGTACTACCGGGAGAAAATCTCATTGTAATCGATTCCTCCTTTTGGCTATATCCTTCGCGACCAAACGTGCCTTGAATCTAATGATGTCCGAGTTCGTGTTCGGTTTTCATCTTGAAACCCACTTACAACCAATAACTTTCCTTCATTCTGTAGTTTCACCAATTCCATGTATTGTTCTTATGCGAGATTCTATCTCTTCACCCATAGCCGCAATCCACATATCGCCTCTTTAGAAGTAATAGCCTCGATAAGTAGCCTACCAAGAGACTCCACCTCTTCACTACTTGCAATGCGTGTCTGACGTAGTCCTCAAAACCAAATCTACTAGGGCTTTTGCATTTCACGAGGTCTATCATGGGCTATAGACCTATCTTGGTCATTTTCCAAATGTGGTGAACTTGGTTGATCATCCGTATCAACCATCGTGAGGTAGCATCGTGATCCATATCTTCTAGAACAACGTGTTCCACTGCTTAGGAACATCCTCCACCTTTCGGGAACACCTCTTGAAGCTTCGATTCACCGGACCTTGTTTTACGAAACAAGTAATCCTCATCAAATGTCACATCTCGACTAAGAATAACTCTTCTTTCGGATGGTGACCAAATTGATAGCCTTTAACCCCATCACCGTATCCCATGAAAATGCCTTTCTTGGCTCTCGGATCTAACTTTCCTTCACTAACATGATAATACGCGTGGCATCCAAAAACACGAAGCTTCGAATAATTTGCGGGCTTTCCAGACCAAACTTCAATCGGAGTCTTACAAATCAATTGAAGTGGCAAGAGATCTATTGATTAGATAGCAAGCCGTATTGAGTGCTTCAGCCCAAAAGCTTCTATCTAATCCGGCATTCAAAAGTAGGCATCGAGCTCTTTCTAATAGAGTCCTGTTCATTCGTTCAGCTACCCCGTTTTGTTGAGGAGTGTAACGAACCGTATAATTCCTAGCAATTCCTTCATCTCTACAAAAGTCATCAAACACTCTTGAACAGAAGTCCAAACTATTATCAGTGCGAAGACGCTTAATCTTCCTTCCAGTTTGGTTTTCAATCCGAATCTTCCAATGCTTAAATTTCTCAAACGCCTCACTCTTGTGTTTCATCATAAACACCACGCCATTCTTGAGAAATCATCAATGATTGAGAAAATATCGAGCACCACCGAGAAGGTACCGAGAAGGCCCCCAACAATCCGCATGAAGATAATCAAGAGTCGCCCGTTCGATGAATTGCCTTTGAGAAACTCACTCGCTTTTGTTTCCGATGACACAATGCTCACAAAACTCCAAGTTAGCTACCTTGTGGCTATCAAGTAGTCCTCGCTTACTCAATATGACCATACCTTTTTCACTCATGTGGCCAAGACGCATATGCCACAACATGGTCAAATGTGAATTACTTTTCTCTGAACAAGATATGTAGCGAGTAACTCGTGATCGTTTCACCCGTAAAGTGTAAAGAAGAAGTACCTTTGTTGCTTTCATAACCACCAAAGCGCCTTTCGAAACACGAAGTACACCATTCTTACTAGTGTATTTGAAACCTTTCGAGTCCAACATACCTAGTGAGATCAAATTCTTTTTAAGATCCGGAACATGGCGAACAATAGTGAGTGTTCTAACAACTCCATCATGCATCTTAATCTGAATTGTTCCAATGCCAACAACTTTGCACGGTGAATCGTTACCCATGAAGACATACCCGCCATCAAATTCTTCATATGTCACAAACCAATCCCGATTGGGACTCATATTAAAAGAACAAGCGTAATCCATAATCCAAGCAACGGTGTACCTTTATAATCAACTATCGAGAGTACCACATCGCTCCGAGCTAGAGTCATCTTTAGCAACGGCCGCACCGACCTTTTCCTTAAGTTTAGGACAATTGTACTTCCAATGGCCTTCCTCTTTGCAATAATTACAAGTATTTCGAGGATTTGACCTCGAGGTCTAGACTTCGATCTATCTTTATATCTACCTTTCCTTTGCCTTTTGTGTTCGATGTTCACCCTGTCATGGCTTGTATCATGACTTGTAGGCGATAAGCCGACGGGTTGAGATTCGAAGTTCCGATGCTTGATGACTAAGCTCTCGGGAATGCAAAGCAGATCGAACATCTTCTAATGTGATAGTTTCTTTACCAACAACAAAGGAATTCACAAAGTTCTCAAACGAGGAGGTAACGATACTAGAAGAATAAGAAAGATCTTCATCATCAATCATGACATCAACATTTTCAAATCCATCGATCGAGTTCAATGCATCAAGATGATCTTTTAATGCCGAGCCCTCTTTCATTCGGAGTGAAAACAAACGTTGCTTCAGTAGCAACTTATTCGTCAACGACTTTGTCATATAAAGCTTTTCTAACTTTTTCCATACACCCGTTTCCTCATCAGCAACCTCGTAAAGAACTCCGTCAGATAAAGATAGCAAAATGGTGGAATGCGCATTCTCATCTTGGGAGTTATATTTTGCATCGGTCATATCAGCCGGTTTGGGACCGTCTAGAGGTGCCCAAATACCTTGTTGTTTCAATAAGGCTCGAACTTTAATTCGCCATAAACTAAAATTACTTTTGCCATTAAACTTCTCAATACTACTAATTGGTGATTGTTGGGTTTGAGAAGACATAACTATTTTTAAACGGGTTTCTAATGGGTTTTGCTACTTTTCCAAAACCAAACACTCCGCAACAAAATTCTAACAAATTATGATTATCCTAAATTTCAATCAACAAACACCTTCAATCTAACAAACAAGAAGCAACAATCGATTGAAGAATAACAAAACAACAAACCCGATACTTGACCAATCGAATCAAGCTGACCACCAAACACAAACCAAAAACTCCAACGAGTTCAAGAAACCGATTCTTGAAATAAACCAAAAGAGGTGAATCCAACCAACACAAATGGTTCAATAACCCACAACGATTGTAGCTTGCTTCAAGTCCATCGAATGGCTCGATACCAATTTGTTAGATCGTAGGGATAATCAAATCAAAAGAGCACCATACCAAAGACACAATAGCAACACAAGTTGTAGAACAGTAGCAATAGCGAAGTTGACAAGTTGGAAGCAAAGGTCGGTGGATTTTATTATCAAAAGTCCGATTAAGTTACAAGTTACGATACTACTCTTTATAAGAGTGAAATAACCGACTAAAAGAACCGACATACAAAAGGGATTTTCTAGATACTTAAATAACTAATGCACCTAAATTACCAAACCGCCTTAGAGGTCAAAGTCAAAACCAACTAACAACTTTTATATATTAGTGATGATCAGCTAACAAAATCTAAAGGTTAGTAACAAGATATAAATGTTAACAAGAAAAGAAAGTGAGATTATACCTTTATTATTTCCAAGAGCACCTAGTTCAATAAGAAAATTGTCGTTTTGCTCTTGTATCGTAAAATAAAAGCCAAAATAATGTAGGGTTTTGACCATCTCTTCGAGCAAACATATTAACCGGCGGTGATTTTGCAGAAGTAACATGGTTGATGTTGGTAAGAAAGCAGTGTTCGCTGCTGCGAAAAACCATCATAGAGTATAACCGATTTGTTATCTTTGTATGGTGTTTGTGTGTGTGTTTAAAACCCAGCAAAAGCAAAAGCATAAATAAGCTTTCTTGGTGATGAAGTGAATAATGGTAAGTTGTATGAGTTGTTGAGCTCTTTATTAGTACTATAGTATAGACATATAAAAAGCTAAAAGATTTCTTTTTTTTTTCTTTTTTTTAATAATAAAGTTAAACAACAATTAAACACTTAACCATGACAAAAATGTTTGTTTACTAAGAATGCTCAAGGGGCCAATAAAGAAATAGAATGTCTAATGCCCTGAGTAGCTAATTTATTCTTTCAGTGGGCCAATAAAGAAATAAATTTTGGGTTCGAAACACATTTGGGAAAGTGGTTATCGATGTATCGAACTACTTGCAACATGCATCCCAAAATAACGAAGCCATAAATGTACCGCCCTTCCTCTATTCGATAACTAATGATGTTGAATAGTCTTCGATGGTTTCATGTAATTTCTTGATGCAGATTACGAAGACCTGCATTGGTCCAACTGTTACCGTTTTAATAAAATAATGGGCCTCGAACAAACTTGCTAAAGACGATATAAGTTGCAGGAAACCAAAGACGATAAACCTTGAAACTTATGGCACAAGATAAACAATCTATCCCTAGGTATTAATTGTAATCAAAGAGACCCAAAACTATAGCCAACGTCCTTAGATCACTATGTTCAATTTCCGACCTTGTCTCCTGAATCATGGGAGCGATCAACTTAAATAGATGCAACTTGAGCGTTGTTGCGCAATCCAAGTCCTCAACGCTCATACAAGACTTGAATATGACGAGTATTTATGATGTCACACAAGTACATGAATGAATATTTTTTGCAAATAAGTAGAATATATTTTCACGTAAATTTTGAAAGTGTTCCTCAAAATTAACCTTGGAATGAATAAGCTTTTTTCAAGAGTCACTGAAGATAATAAAGATCTCAAGATAAAAACTAGTATTGCATTAGTAATGATGGATATTTTCATCCATACACATTTTAAAGAGGAAATTACCGATATGAATACTTTATAAACGTATATTACGAAACCGGTAATTTAATTCGTATATTACGAAAATGGACTTCCCGCACGGACCAAGCGCATTTTCATTAGATAGATGACACGTGCCTTCTCTTTTAAATATTACAAATAAGAAGACCTTATGTGCCCAAGGCGTGCGTCTGTTTATGCATGCGTGAAGCTTGGCGCTTCTTGTATCTATATAGAATTTAGAGTCAAGTTCCATGTTAGTTGCTCGCTTCATAAATAATATGTGCGCTACACTAAAAGACAAATAAGATAATGCCACGAACCACAATGCGCGATCCAAGCTCGCACAGATATATCTTCACGTGTCAAGCCTCCATGCCTCACAGAACTCTACGTACATGCAAAACACCACGTATGATGATAACCTGAGCACTATATTTAGACGCACTTCGTGTAATATATGATGACCCTGGTTTTCACAAAGTTAAGGAATGTTCACTTTACTCTATTTAATATTCATGTGACCGATAGTTGACAAAGTTAGGACATTAGTTTTCCGTAAAAATCCTCATTTCCATGTTTACTCATTTTTCACGATATTTAAATATCCTTAGTTTTCACGTTTTTCATACATCTCACTTTCCACGTTTTTCACACTATCTCATTTTCCACTTTCTTCATACATCTCATTATCCACTTTTTTACTATATTCTCATTTTTCATGTATGGTATAGGTCTACTTTGGCAATTTATTTCATTTAGAAGCTGGAAACTATAATCACAATCACACTACTTAATAACAACATTTGGCTGTTAATTTGAACTTAATACCTACTTAAACGCCAATGCTTCATTGATGTAAAAAAGAAATAATATTAATAATAGAAAAGATGGATCCAGTTTAGACTTGATGTTTTCAAACGACAAATTTCATAATTTGACTGAATGTTCAATCCAAACCAAACCAAACTAACATTAAATGTCAAAATTCTTAATGAATTTTGAGTAGATAGGCTAGAGGCTTTTACCTATGTCTAATAACTTGTGAGTATTTTTCTGCATTGTAACATCCCTTTCAATGTAAGATCAAATTTTATGAAGAATCAATGTGGTATTTTCAAAAATCAATAAACCACCACAGGCACACTAGTCACATTTTTATCATTTATGTCACTTCCATTTTATGATAGTGTAGTTGGTATAGTAGTACAAAGAGTGCACACAATAACAAAGTCAAAATAGTCTTTTAGTATATCACATTAATTAAAGGACTTGCTCTTTATATATGAGCGAGGTAGTTGTTGCCTTTCAGGTGAGAATTAAATTTTGAATTTGAAAGACAAATTTGGAGAATTCACAATGCTAAGTTAACCCTTATATCACACATTGTGGAGATTTTCACAGACAAATACTTTAAAACTAAAATACAAATAGTACGGAGTACAGAATATAAAAAGATTATCAAAAATTCATGGTTGATGATATACTGTGATAACTCCAATAATAGTGTAGATTTTACAGTAAGTTGGTTCACTAGCCAACCCTAACACATGGTAAATTTTTAAATCCGATGCAATCTTTACCCGAAGAACTCACCTCTTGTTATATTCACATTTTCCTTGCCACCAGGGAGAGTTGCGATTAAACACATGACGATTTTACAAAAGGGTTGGTAATTAATACAATTCCAAAATTGATAACATAACTCAACTTGTGTCATTACCCAGAGCTAAAGACTTATATAAGTTATAAACTGAAACAAAAGAGAAATTTATGTGAACATGTTGAATGATATATCAATATCTAAGAGGGAGGGAGTGGCATCGTTATGGCTTCGGTATGGCTCTGTATTGCGGTACAACCGTCCAGTCATTTGGGTACTTGAAATCGGGTATCAATTTGGCTTCATGTCGATCGTGAAATGTTCCCACTACTCTCTATTTTTTTTCTTTTGTGATAGGTAGTTTTGGGTAAGATTGGGTACCACTCCTCCATTTGGGTAGTTTTTTAGTAGAATTTGGTAGTTTTGAGTTGGATGGTTTTATTGGATAGAGATGATGTGGCAATTTGGGTAGTGTTGGGTATTTGGGTTCCATTCCTCCCCTAATGTGATTGCTTGAGAAGAGTCAGAAGTGTTTGGAGTATGTTTTACTCCCTCCATGTCCAACACCCTAAAAAACCCTCCTACACCTGGAACTGTTCCTCTCATCACGTGTGAATCTCGCATTTTCATATTATGTAAAGGAATATTGATCCACACCAATGCTTGTGTTGTAATGCAGCTAGTGTACTAACCGGTTAGGTCGATGTCCATTTGGTTTCTTTTCCTAATCGTATAAAACAATCAAGTAAAGCAAGCGAAATGAGTTTTGTATATGTCATGAACAAAAAAATTAAAAATTGAGTAAACTTTTCTTGAGGTTGGTCTAGCACTAAAATGTCTAGAGTCTTATAAGATATTATGGTTCAAAGCACGTTATCAACATCTTTGGCTGTCCGTGAAAAGTTGAAAACGGCAGCATGAATAACAATTTATCCGCGATATCATAAAAAATGCTCGGATTCCATTCATAATCTCTAAACATACATCATTCTTTTTTACTCGGTTAAAATATCGAGTAACAAATTTATAGACGTGTTTCTTTCGTCGACTAATTTACTACTTGTTTATGTTACTCGTAAAACTTAACACTCAAAAACTTGTTTTCTATGATTAAAAGTCATATTTATTAATCAATAATGGTTTTGCATGAACAAGGTAGCATTAATAAGTAATCCTGAACACCCCCTTTCTACTTGTTTATGTTACTCCATAAAACTTAACACTCAAAAAACTTGTTTTCTATGATTAAAAGTCATATTTATTAATCAATAATGGTTTTGCGTGAACAAGGTAGAATTAATAAGTAATCCTGAACACCCCCTTTTTACTTGTAGCCTAATGTGTAGATCGAGTATAAGAATGAGGGGAATGAGTTCATTATATTTCTTAGAACTTAGAAGTAGAGTAGAAAAAATAAGTATTCCCAAACACCCCTGTATAACTTGTAGGCTGATGTGCAAGAGTATAGGAATGAGTAATGACTTCATTATCTTCCTCTCGGATGAGTGAATTCTTGCAGGCTGAATTTAAGTTTACAGCTTTGAAATTGAGTTACTTCCAATATTGAGTTGGTAAACATCGACCTCAATCTTTGCCAAGCAGATATGACAAGCTATAAATTTTTAAGCACTTTGAAATTAAAGCTTACTCCTTTTCATATAAGAAAGTCCTCATTTAAGGCTTGCTGACTTGCCTTCAAAAAGAAAAATTTCAGACTAAACCCTAGATAAACAAAAATCTATGTTTGCTAAAAAGGGAAAGAAAACTAAATGCTGGTCAGAATGCAACGAAATATGGTTTATGCTCTAGATTTTACTCAAGGGCAATCCTTGATGGCTTGATGCTTAAAAATTAGTTTAAAAGAAGATCACATCCTTGTTTAAAGTTATGTAGACGAAAATCTTAATTTGTTCTATTTTAGTGGTACTACTCCCATTGGGCTAATGTATTTAAAATGTATCTTACTTGTCACAAATTTCAGAGTATGTGTAACAAACATTTTTTCTGCAAATTCATGTATAAACTTTCAAATTTCGTCACTGTTGTATTTTCTGACCATTTTAACCCTCCCCGATAAAAGGAGTCTCAATAAATTAAAGGGTAAAATGGTTAGAAAAGATACAGGAGTGATGGAATTTGAAAGTTTAGTATATGAATTTGCAAAAAAAAAAATAATAATAATAATAAAAGGATTGTCACACAGACCGATGAAATTCTTCTCAGATTTACCACATGCTAATTAATGAAATAGTTTACGTAATTATTTACTTTCAACTTACAAGAAAGACATGCTTAGCATACAACAAACACATACAAAATTGTTTTGAGGATCTTCATTATATTATCCCAGAAAAACATTCTAAGTAAACAAACTAGAAAGACATACTGAGCATACTAACTCAAATATTAATAAAATTCAAGTTTGTATTTTAAATGATTTTCATTAGCCCAATTAAACATTCTAAGCAAACAAACACAAACATTCGACTTTTTGTTTCTCCAAACCTCAATTAAAACACAAACTTAGGCTCCATTTTCTTATTGTTGTTACTAGAAAAGAAACTAAACTTCGTAGCTTATAAACCTCTCAAATTACTTTTTTATATTAGTGATGACCATCTAACAAAATCTAAAGGTTAATAATAAGATACAAATATTAAACAAGAAATGATAATGAGATTATACCCTTAGTATTTCCGAGAACATCTATTATAACAAGAAATTGGTCGTTTTGCTCATGTATCGCAAAATAAAAGCCGAAATAATGTAGGGTTTTGATCATCTCTTCGAGCAAACATATTAACCGGTGGTTATTTTGCAGAAGTAACACGGTTGCTGTTGGTAAGACTGGCTGCACTAATATTTTATACATATAAATAGCAATGCTTTTAAGGGAAGATGTTTAATAGTTTGTGTAAGAGGAAGGAACCGGACTTTAGAGAGTCAAAACTAGCAATGACCTTTCAATGCAATGCAACCAGACGTACATGAGCTCCCCTAGATCAAAGATTTTCATGATAGTGAATGTATCACCGGAAGCATCGTCTCATAGAGAGTCCATGGAGTCACTAAAAGTTTCTGAATGGGTGGATCCTAGCGAAGGACACAATATTATGAGCCCAAAACCACAAAGCAAACTTCAATTGATGAGCTCCTCAAAGCCACTCCACTCACGAAGCCTGGGTCGATGCTGAAAAGAAAGAAACAGGTTACTTTCAGTGCATGAGGTTTTATATTTGTTTAAAATGAAGTAGAACTTTCCTGTAGGAAGACTCCAAAAGTATACATGCAATGCTTAGACTCCAAAAGTATTATTCACCCAAAAAGTTTATAATTAGTTAACTTGTGATTTTTACAAATCATTTTGGTAAGTTATAGATGTTGTTCTTCTTAAACTTAATTTGGAGACTAGGATCTCTTGGGCATGTTACAACAACAAATCAACCATATCTAATATATTGTGTCCTTTCATTTTTTGATGCAGGTGATTCGATGTAATAAACTTTCGAGTGGAAGACAACTTCATACTAGATGATATATAAGCCCAATAGCATATATTAGTAGTGAATACAACATTGCCCCACTGCTAGCATCTTTATGTTTTCTGCCCGGTTTTGTGCCTAGGGGTGAGCATTGGTCCCGAACCGGACCGGACCATGACCGAGACCGAATTAGTCCAAAAGCCGAGACCGAGGATTATACTGTATGTGGTCGGTCTGGTCAGGTCCGGTTTCGTGTCGGTCGGTCGGGTCTAACAAGGCAAAATAGTCGGTTTGTGGTCCGGACCGGTCCGACCAAGACCGAGACCGAGGACCGGACCGAATGTGGTCGGTCCGGTCCGGTCTCGGTCCGTCCAGCGGTCGGTCCGGTCCGTTCGGTGCTTTGCTCACATCTACTTGTGCCTGGTCAAAAGCCCTTGAAAAATCCGTTGTAAGGATCATAAGCATAAATGATCCCGAGCAGCTGTTCTCATGGCATCAACAATTTGATCAACGGTAAGTGGTGGTGATGGTGTTGTGGAAAGATTGGCTGCACTAATATTGTATACATATAACTCCCTATAAACACATATTGCTTCCAAACATTACACTTATAGCACTTGTCTAAATTTATGTTTATTCACTCGTGAACACTGTTTATACTTTTTAGTGACTAACAATATACAAATCTGAGTTTTTACTTTAAGAAACAAACTGATGAGCTTCGATCTTTTCAAATTAACCAAACTAAAAAGACAAGTTAATTAATGAAACATTTTACTTATTTGATTATTTACAAGAAAGACACGCTAAGCATACAACAAACACAAAATTCAAGTCTGTCTTTTAAGTGATTTTCATTACCCAAAAAAAACATGCTAAGCAAACATTTGGTTCTCCAAACTTACCCTCCATTTTCTCTATTGTGGCTTAAAATTTTATACTCTAAAAGAAAAGAAACAAAACTTTATAGCTTGTAAACCTTTCAAATTACTTTTTGATACCAGTGATGATCAACTAACAAAATCTAAAGGTTAATAATAAGATATATTAACAAGAAATGATAGTGAGATTATACCTTAGTATTTCCGAGAGCACCTATTTCAATAAGAAAATCGTCGTCTTGATCTTGTATCGTAAAATAAAAGCCGAAACAATGTAGGGCCTTGATCATCACTTCGAGCAAACATAATAACCAGTGGTGATTTTGCAGCAGTAACACGGTTGCTGTAGGTAAGAATGGAGTGTTCGCTGCTGCGAAAAAACATCATAGAGTATAACTGATTCGTTATCTTTGTATGGTATTTGTGTGTGTGTGTTTAGAACCAGCCAATGCAAGAATATATATAAATAAACTTTCATGCAAGTGCATTAAATATTGGTAGATGAAGAAAATGAAGAATTAATGGCAAGTCGTATAGGTAGATGAACTTATAGAGTTACTAGAGTATTTTGTAAATTAGTCCAAAGTATAAGGACTAATATTGTAAATAGTTTGAAATGCGTTAGATAGTTATGTATATAATCTTTTCTCTTCATTTTGTAAACATAACTTTCACTAATAACAAATCACTATTCTCCCAATCTACTTTCCGCTTAAACTTTGATATGGTATCAGAGCACCAGGCCGCTCGATCCTAACCGTTTTCTAACCGTTTTCTGTTCTTGTCAATTTTCCCCAATTAAACCCTAATTGATCGATTTTGTTAAATTGATCAAATTGATTGTTCAGTTTCATCAAGAAACTTGTTCTAATCAAGGTTTTATCAATGGCGAATGGAAATAATGGTTCTCGTGGTTCTGATGATCATAACGGCGTTAATGGTGGTAATAATAATCAGTTTCCAGAAATGAATGCTAATGATCCGTTGTATTTGGCGAATTCTGATCATCCTGGAATGATGTTAACTACTACGCCCTTCAATGGAAGCAATTTTATGGGATGGAGTAGAACAATTAAGATGGCTTTAGGGGCAAAGTTGAAATTAGGGTTCATAGATGGATCCTTGCCCAAACCACCAGTGATTGACAATAATTGTCAAAGATGGATTAGATGTGACTATATGGTTACATGTTGGATATTGAATTCCATGATTGCTGAACTTTCTGATTCTTTTTTGTATTCTTAATCTGCTAGTGATCTTTGGAAAGATCTTGAAGAAAGATATGGTCAAAGCAATGGTCCTTTGATTTACCAGTCGAGAGGAGTTAAGTAAGGTGATTCAAGGAAATTTAATCGTTGTCGCTTATTTTACCAAATTGAAGAAATTTTGGGATGAATTGCAGTCTTTGAATGGTATTCCAGTTTGTTCTTGTGGTAAAATGAAGGAGTGTACTTGTGGTATTACTGAGAAATTCATTGAAATTGATAGTAGGTCCAAGTTGATGCAGTTCTTGATGAGGTTAAATGATGACTTTGAATCAGTTAGGAATCAGATTTTGTCAATGGATCCATTACCAAACATCAATAAGGCTTACTACATAGTACAGCAGGTGGAAAAATAGAAGAAAGTTACTCATTATGTGGCTGATCCAACTGCTTTCTTTGCTAATACTGGTTCTAAGGGAAATCAACGGCCAAGAAGGGATAGCAGGGAAGTTAGAAATGATAAGAAGTATTGTACTCATTGTAAGCAAGATGGTCATTTGTTTGAACAATGTTTTGAGAGGTTGGGTTATCCCGATTGGTACAAGGGTAAAAGAACAAGAAAGGAGGAAGAATGGTGGCACAAGTCAATGCCGATTTTGAGTCTTATATGCGAGATGATACTCCATTTGATTTTGTTGGTGAGAATGATGTCAATGGGGTAAAGGTGAATTGGATCAAAGGATGGTAGCTGCAGTTTGTCGAAATGATGAAAATGTTTAAGGGTAAAGGTGTTGATCAAAGCAACATCGCTAGTACTTCTAATGCACATGCGGTACTTATTTTATGGTCGCAAACCTCGCTTGAAAGTGTCTTTTCATGTATCTTTAAATGCATTAACAAGATACTTGAAAGTAGACATTGAGTTGATTGGATTGTGGACACAGGGCTTCGATCATATGTCACTCCACTTGCATTTGTTTAAGTGTGTTAGAATACTTAAGTGCCCAATAAGGATTAAATTACACGATGGAACTAGCAAACTCGTTACCAAAGTAGGCAACATTCAAATCAACACCACTTTGACTCTTTACAATGTGTTCTATGTGCCCGATTTCCAAGTAAACTCAATATCGAGGAAAACTCCTTAAAACTCGAGTCTCATTGCCATGTTTCTCCCACTATGTTTTTCTTCCAGGCCCTTCAATTAAACAAGTGCTTGCTTCGGAGAAGTGGACACACAATCTCTACATCCGCAAACCTTCAACTTCTCGGATCACAAAATCTATCTGCTTTTCCTACTAATTCGCTTTATCTTCATTTGTTAATAAACCGCACTTCCTAGTGATGTAACAGTTGATTTGTTTCATTCTAGACTTGGTCACACCTCAGATCAAAGATGCTTCATGTAAACAAATGTAAACATGAAAATCTTTTCAATTCAAATGTGATACATGTATGCTAGCTAAGCAACATAGGTTGCCTTTTCCAAAACTAATACAAGATCTTCGGCCTTTTGAACTCTTACATGTGGATTTATGGGGTCCTACAAAGTCCTCGCATTGAATGGTGCACACTATTTTTCACCATTGTTGATGATAACTCTAGATGCACTGGACTTATTTAGTTCATACTAAAGATCAGGTGTTGTCTATTCTATCTGACTTCTTTGCTTACATTGGTAACCATTTTGATGCTAAGCCTAAATTTGTAAAATCAGACAATGGTACTGAGATTGTTAACAAGGAATGCTTGGCATTTTTAAGAAAGTGTGGTATAGTTCATCAAAGGTCCATGGTTTACACACCTCAACAAAATGTTGTGGTAGAAAGAAAGCATAGGCATTTGTTGGACACTGCTAGAGCCTTAAAGTTTCATGCAGCTTTGCCTGATAAGTTTTGGGGGGATTGTGTTTTAACTGCCACTTTTCTGATTAATAAAATGCCAATGGAGATCTTGGATTGGAAGACACCCTTTGAAATTTTACATGGTACTCCTCCTAGTTATGACAGTTTAAGAACTATAGGGTGCTTATGTTATGTCATTGTTACCAAACCACATAAGGACAAGTTTGCACCTGAGGTATTAGATGTGTACTTATAGGGTATCCTCCATGTCAAAAGAGCTATAAATTGTATAATCTTCACACAAAGGAACTATTCAGAAAGGTGGATGTTATTTTTCATGAGACAGTGTTTCCTTTTAAGAAAGAGGTTCAAGTTCCTAATTCTGCTGAAAAGCTTTGGCCTGATTAAGAGGTAATTGAAGAAGATGTGGTTTTGGATAGTTATGTGCAACATAATGTGGGAAATTCTGAGGTAAATGTTGTTCCTATTCCTGGTTCTATTTCTGCTGACAACACTGAAGCATCAGCAATACCTCAAGCTGAGATACCTACTTATGTTCCTAATCAATCTTTTGAATCATCAATTCCAAAAAGGAGATCTGCCAGGTCTACTACTCAACCTGCATGGCTAAAAGATTTTGTTATTGGCAAACACAGAGCTTCCATGGCAACAACAGTTAAACATCCAATTTATCCTTTATTTAATGCTAAGGATTTTGATAACTATCCGTAAGATTATGTAACTTCTTTGGCACATGTCTTAGCCGCCTAGAACCCACTCATTACTCACAAGCGATTTCAGATCCAAATGGGTGAATGCCATGGATAAAGAATTACATGCTTTAGATGTGAATGACACTTGGGAGCTCACTTTTTTACCAGAAGGGAAGAAAGCTATTTCTTCAAAGTGGGTCTATAAGATCAAGTTTCTTCCTGATGGTACAATTGACAAATACAAAGCAAGGTTGGTCATTAGAGGTTTTGATCAAAGGGAAGGACTTGATTACAAACACACCTTTTCACAGCTACTATTAGAGTTCTTATTGCTATTGCCACTGCCAAGGGATGGCCTTTACATCAATTAGATGTGAACAATGCCTTTTTACATGGTTATGTGGAAGAAGACATTTACATGAAGCCACCTGAGGGGTATACCAAAGCTTTGCCTGGTCAAGTTTGCAAACTCAACAAGTCCCTTTATGGTCTCAAACAGGCTTCAAGACAATGGAACCAAGAGGTTTCAAGATTTCTTACTTCATTGGGGTATGTACAATCAAAGCATGATTATTCTCTGTTTGTTAAAGCACAGGGAGAATCATACACAATGGCTTTGGTGTATGTTGATGACATTATACTTACTGGAAATTGTTCTCAAGAGATTACTGATACTAAGTTGGCTTTGGATAAAAAATTCACAATCAAAGACTTAGGTTTGGCAAGATATTTCTTGGGAATTGAGATCTGCTCAACAGATCATGGTACTCATTTGCATCAAAGAAAGTATGTTCTAGATCTTCTCAAGGATCTTGGATTGATCACGCAAAACCTACCGCTTTTCCTCTTCCATAGAACTTAAAGTTATCATTGGACAAAGGAGCTCCTATTTCCGATCCGTAATCATACATGTAAGGCTTGTTGGAAGACCGCTTTATCTATCCATGACAAGACCGATATATCTTATGGAGTTCAACATTTGAGTCAATTGTATCTTCACCTAAAGAACCACATATGCAAGCAACTATGCATTTACTAAGATATCTCAAAGGAACAATCTCAAAGGGTCTTTTCACCCAGTACGATCTAATTTGAAAGTTCTTTGGGTTTTCGAGATGTCGATTGGGCTTCCTGTTTAATGACTAGAAAATCCTTAACAGGGTATTGCATCTTTCTTGGTCATTCTTTAATTTCTTGGAAAACAAAGAAACAAGCTACAGTTTCTAGGTCTTCTACTGAGGCAGAATACAGGAGTATGGCCACAACCACCTGTGAACTTGTTTGGTTAACCTATTTGCTAAAGGATCTCCATATCCCAGTCCAGGTACCAATCACTTTGTTCTGTGACAACAAAGCAGCTCAGCAAATAGCAGCTAATCCTTGTTATCATGAAAGAACCAAGCATCTTGACATTGATTGTCATTTTACTAGAGACAAGGTTCAAGATGGCTTCTTACAGACTGCTTACATTCCTACTAATCTACAGCTAGCTGACATCATGACTAAAGCTCTGGGAGCTGCTCAACATACTTATCTGTCTGACAAGTTGGGTCTTCAAGAAGTTCCAACTTGAGGGGAGGCTATAGAGTTACTAGAGTAGTTTGTACATTAGTCCAAAGTATAAGGACTAATACTGTAAATAGTTTGAAATGCAGTTAGATAGTTCTGTATATAATCTTTCTCTCTTCATTTTGTAAACATAACTTTCACTAATAACATATCACTTTTCTCCCAATCTACTTTCCGCTTAAACTTTGATAGAACTCTTTATTAGTGCTATAGTATAGATATTTAAGAAAGCTGAAAGAAAAAATTGTAATAAGAATGCTTAACCATGACAAAAATCGTGTTTACTAAGAATTAGAATGTCTAATACCTGATTAGCTAAATTTATTATTTCATTGGGCTTTTAATGAACTTTTTTTCTTTTTAATAAAATTGGGTCTCAAACACATTTAAGAAAGTACTTATCGAACTATACTTGCTACATGCATCCCAAAATATGAAAGGTGTTGTGTTAGTCGTGATTGAGTTCAACTGGGTACATCATAATTACGACCAAATAATTTAGTGCAAATGTGTAACCTCTATCCGTTCTTTAATTTTGGTATGCTTCAAGTCGGTAACAGTCACTTGATCGACTATGGAAAGCTAGTTACTAGTCATAAATTTGACATAGAAGACTTTACGAGTTTGCATATTATTGGATCCTGGATTTGTCCTAGAAATTTTTTATTAACCAAGCGACAAATGTAAGTATCTTTAAATTTTGATAATGTTCCTTAAATACACACCCTATTTCTACACGATAACTAATAATGTTGAATAGCTTATGATGGTTTCATGTAATTTCTTGATGCACATTACGAAGAGTCGTGTTGGTCCAATGCATACTGTTTCAATAAAATAATGGGACCCGGCAAACTTGTATAAGTTATAGGAAACTAAAGATGATAAACGATGAAAATTTATGGCACAACATAAACAATCTAGTAATCAAAGAGACTCAAAACTATAGCCAACGTCCTTAAATCACTATATTCATTTTCTCGACCTTGTCTCCGAAATATGGGAGCGATCGACTTAAGTAGATGCAACTTGAGCATTGTTACGCAATTATACAAGTCCTCAACGCCACAAGACTTGAATATGATGAGTGGTTAATGTTGTCATACAAGCACGTGAATGAATACGCTTTCGAAATAAGAGCATTTGGCTGCTAATATAAACTTAAAGATAAAAACTGGTATTCCATTAATATTTCCACGCTACACATTTTAAAAGCTCGAAATTATAATCACAATCACAAGACACAATCACACTATACAATAACAGCATTTGGCTGTTAATTGATGTTTTTTAACTACAAATTTCATAATTTGATTGAACGATACTGGTTCAATCCAAACCAAACTAACATTAAATATCAAGGTTCTAAAACCTACTGCATCACAGTTCATATTCAAGTGCGTCATGGCGTCATGCAAACAACCAAAAATATAAATATATTTACGCACATAATGCAACCTACACTTAGCCTAATTCATCCTTATACATGACAACTCAACACTTACTGCACCACGATACAAAATCAAGTGCGCCAGACATGCAATAAACCATACAAACACACTTATGCACATAACGCAACCTACGCTTAGCCTAATTCATCATTATACATCAGAACTCGACACCTAATGCATCTCAATTCAAATACGAGTGCATCAGGAAAACAACCAAACATACAAGACATTTATGCACATAACGCAACTTTCCTTTAATCTAAAACATCCTTATATGCCACAAATGAACACCAACTGCATCTCAGTTCAAATTCCCGTGCATCACATATACAACCAAGCATACAAAAAAATTATACACTAAAACAACCTACGTATAGCCTATTTCATCTTTAAACGCGATAACTGAATACCTACTGCATCTCAGTTCAAATTCCAATTGCATCGATATCACCCAAACACACAAAAAAAACCTACTGCATCATAGTCCCATGTTCAAGTGCATCACACAAAAAACCAAACATACAAACAGATTTGTGCACATAACGCAACCTTAACTTAACCTAGTACATCCTAATACACGAAAACTAAACACTTACTGCATCATAGTACAAAATCAAGTGGATCTCATAAATAATAACCCATCGATGCATTACAATATGAAATACAATCGCATCAAGATTCAAAACAATCGCATCACATTGTAAGCTTAGCGCATCACGCTTATAAAGTCTAGTTGAGACATTTTTTCAAACACATTGTATGCAACTTTCTTAAACACGTTTTTATTTGTTTTTTGCTACATTTTGCTCCAGATCTAGCAGAAAACATGCATAAGCATACACAAACATACACCTTTCAACAGATTTAAAAGTCCATTTTTTATACTTTTAAAAACAAGATCAATGACTCTATTACTCTTTGTAGTTGTTAAATTTATTAAGAAAAACATGATTTTAGTATAACGAAATCAAGAAACTGATGCAGTAAGAAAATATGATTAGAAAATCTACTTACGAGGCGGTGCAAGATCTAGGAGATTCATCCTCACCATCATTGATGCAAGAAAAGTTTTTGAATGGTGGATTGAAACTATAACAAATTGATCCAGTAACAATCATTGACGCAGAAAGTTGAGTCGTTGATGATGAATTAAGATTTTGGAATGAAATAATTAGGGTTTGTGTGTGAACCACCGTGGTTTTTTTAGAGAGGTTTCTCTTTTTTGATATGAAAAAAATGGTCCCGAACTGAGATGAAACAAAAGTAGTGTAAATTACACTATTATACAATTGCCCCTAAAGTTTGCATAATTTACCATCATGCCACCGCACTTTTGATCTAGTCAACCGATCCAATGGTGGAGATGGCTTCCATTCTTTTCATTTTAAACATCTTTTATTTTAACCTACCTATATATATATATATATATATATATATATATATATATATATATATATATATATATATATATATATATATATATATATATATATATATATATACTAGTTTAAGTCACCAATGGGCGGGCATGACTTGTAATTTTATTTTGATGGTGTTATTTAACGGAAGATTACTTTTAAGGATGTGGTCATGAATTGTAATTATGGTTTATGGTATTTTGTTATTGTATTAGTTTCATTTAACGGTAAATTATTTGTAATGACGGATATTTCATTGTATATTTTTATTGTATTAGTTTACGGTTGAAAATATTTTTATTTCGTTTTATTTTGTTATTGTATTAGTTTTTGTTTGAAATTTTTTAGAGAATTCAAGGTGATAATCCTAAGAAAATATTTATTTGCATTTCTTTTTATTTACGATTGAACTTTACTAATGTGATGCACGGGTCTTGTGATTAATAACTCACTTTACTATTATAACTTTCAGTTTAATGGCCGACATTCACTTTGCTATAATTTCATACATTATCACCTCTTTGAGCCTCTTTACATTGGGTTTTAAAGCATGCTCACTTCTTTCAACTTCAGTATATTTTGTGTTGTTTCTATTGTTAATGTGTTTTTAAAGTGTCAAATATAAAACATGGTCCAAGAAAAGTAGATGTAATTGGGTGTGGCCAAGGCTTTGTGTGGGCTTGACTCTTATCATCATGTGTGCGTGTTAGCGATATGAGGAGGTGATTCTTTTCAAGGAGACCATCATGATCAAACGAAACAAATGTGTAGACCTTGGATACACAATTTACTACCTACATACTCACGCTTATGATCTTGTTAAAGATAGCATATTCCTTTGTATTTTATGTTACTAAATGATGGTCTTCCATATACCCGGTCTTGATTAGTCTTTCTTAATAGAATCATAGATTTTTTAATCATGCTAGTACGCATGTACATTATTATAGGTATTTATAGAAGTGATACATATGTAGCATCTTTTAAACAATCACAACATATCTTGCAATATATTTATGTATTTACTTTAATCATCTCGATTTTTCAATTGGCGGGCATGACTTATAATTATTTGTTTGTTGTTTTTTGTTAACTAAATTACATTTTTTAGAATTGTCAAACAATATTATAAAACAATTGTCTCTAAGAAACAGAGTCATACTTAGGCCTCTAATGTTTAATGCTACCCGCAGATTTCAATGTCTTTCTTGTAAGTAAATAAATAAGTAAACTGTTTCATTAATTAGCATGTGGTAAATATGAGAAGAAGTTCCTCAGTCTATTTGTTAGAGTACAAATTAAAGTCAAATTTATATATCATTAGTCACTATAAATTAACAGTATGCTCAAGAGTGAATGGACACAATTAATTTAGATAAGTTAAGGCCCTAAAATGTAATGTTTGGAAGCAAAATATTGTGTTACGTAATATTTCTTGATTATACGGAATATAATATGTATATATTATGACTTTAATAATTTTTTGTGTTTAATTCTTTTTGCAGCTCTTCCGAGTTGGACAAGAAACCTGATAACATGTTTTTGAACATGGTGTCGAGGGTTGTCTCGGTTTGCCATGTGGTCACTGGTATTAGCGTTGGTTTCGGGATTGGCCTCGGGGCCTACCTTGTTTGGAACAAGCGGCCGCGTAGAGTCGATCACATGGCCAAGTTCTTAATTATGGCTGTTTGTCTCGGGATTTTTTGCTCAACTAGTGATCTTGGTTTGCTTTTTTTTTATCAAGTACTCTTGGTTAAAAACATAATTCTCTTATGAAAATTAGTACTGTATCATGGTTTGTAATAAAGTGGAGTTATATTGTGTTGTTTTGTTATCATTTGTTTTAAGATTGCTATAACTACTTAAAGATCTAGCATCTCTTGATGCATTGTTATTTAATGTGGATTACTTCTCAACATTTGTTTTTGGGTAATGAAAATCACTTAAAACACATACTTGAATTTTGTGTTTGTTGTATGCTTAGCGTGTCTTCTTGTATTGTAAATAAAAAATATAAGTATTAGCATGTCTTTCTAGTTTGGTTAATTTGAGAAGATCAAAGCTCATCAGTTTGTTTGTTAGAGTACAGAGTCAAATTTGTATATTATTAGTCCTGATAAACAGTGTTCAAGAGTCAATAAACATAAATGAAAATAAGTTAAGTGCAATAAGTGTAAAAGCAAAATGTGTTTAAGGAGACAAATTAAGGTCCACAGCAATTGCCTTAAATGGCACTCCTGTTAGAGAAGAGTGGTATTAATTTGTTTCTTTAATGCCTCCATTTTAGCTTAAGATTTTATATATAAAAGTTTCTTCTAAAATGTTACAGTATTTTGTAATGTTTTCTTCTAATCGTGTGCTTCTCTCTTTATATCTTACAAGACATTGACCACGCTGTGGCATGGGTCATGGGCGCTATAGTTGTTTTGACTCTCGTCAGAGACTCGATTGCGAGCGAGATCACCGCAATCGCCAATGATATTCGGACATGAATCCCGATGCCTTGTTTATGACCAACGTGTCGCTTCGGTTTGTCATGTGTTCACCATACTTAGCATTTTTTGGGATTGGCCTTGTGGCCTTTCCGGTTTGGAACAAGCGCGGCAGTAAAGACGATCACCGTGCAAGATCCTATGGTCCGGGTTTAGCTTCGCTTAATTGCTCAATTAGCGATCTTCATTTGCTATGTTTTATTTTCCGTTACTTAGAATGGCAATTAAGGACAAAATTATGTGAAATCAATTGATCTAAATTCTTAAAATGTTGAGGAGATCAACCTTTGATGATAATAGGTATCTCACTATTCTATATACATTGTGTGTACTTATGAGACTTACTGCTTTTGTTTTGTTTTTTTTTGTTTTTTAAACAGATTGAATGTTCATAAAGTTTAAAACATAACACACACTATAACCCAACACTCACGCGGACACTAACACTCGAACCGGCATCTTCAAACAATTCTTCACCCATAATAAATGATGCTACTTGTGATGGTGTTACTGTATATCGGAAATTCCGTTGTCCAATAATGATAATACCGACCATGGCGATGACGCGCAGAGGTACCCTTATTTTTCACAGTTGTGCCAAGGATTGTTTCGGTTTGTCACGAGTTCACCGCACTTGGCGTTGCTTTTGGGACGGGGACTTTCTAGTTTGGAACTAGCGGTCGCAGAAAGCCGGTCTCCTGTGCAAGATATAGGGGATAAACAGTAACGAACACAATGGATATGCTTAAATCTCTGAAAGGCATGTGAACACTTTCAGACCGAATCAATTCGGTGGTTCTGCCGAATTATTCAATCGGATACAATTCAGAGAATGAGAATTTTCTGTATGTTTTTTGTTTGAGATTTTGTGAACTAGTAAGAAGAAAATAACGACCAAATAACCATATATCATGAAGATACGGGGTAACTGCCAAAAGGTAGTTTTCAGGTTTCCAACTTGTCAAATTTAGTCTCTCAATTTCCGAAAAATTAATTTTCTGAGGAATTTTTGACATAGCAACTTAGTGGAAATAAAATATTTTCCACTGACTGCCAGGCGCCGCCTTGACCCGCCAGGCCGCCTTGCCTGGACCACTACTGAGGCGCCGCCCGGACCCTGTCTCTGGGGCTTCCCCTAAGATCATAATAAATTCAAGTAGTGTGCACCGCACCTCCAAGCCTAAATGATGTCTTATTATGATGAAATTGGTCAAACAAGTTAATCCAATTACACTAAAATATCCAACATCCCTCCCATATTTTAGTGCAATCCTTGATTAACTAAAAAGGTAATCAAACAATCAAACTTTTGCATAAATGAAATGTCGTGATGATTGAATTTCACATTAGTACATTACACATTCCAAATATTCAATACCTGTGGTGTCGCTTAGGATTGAACCCTCGAATTCAATATGAATACACGAAGATAATGTACACAAATGTTTACATACATAGTAGTTCTATCTTGACACATGTTTTACTAGCCTATGTCCAGTATCCTTCATAAGCATGTCAAAGCCAAGTCCCGCCTTCTTGAAGCGGCTAAACTTCATGCTCATATAGGTAGCTCTTTAGTCTTGCACCTACAACACAATTTTTAAAAAGAGCTATTAAGAATATATTCATTCAACCTCCCTAACTTGTAGGTCCGAACACATACCTGGGATGAATCTTCTAATGTGTTCCAATCTCTAAATATTAAGCCTTCCACATTGAATTCAAAGACCTAGCGTCATACTAGGTGGAATTGGGTATCTTGATATCGAGATTTCGGTGGACTTTAATCCCATCCCTATAGCCGAATTTTTCACGAGATCTCTATTCAACCTTTGGTTAAATGATCGGCTAAATTGTGTTGTGTTTTCATTAAACACCACGATATCACACCATTTGTAATAAGCTCACGATTATGCTATGTCTAACACCTAAGTGTCTAGACTTCCCATTATATACTTGACTATATGCCTTAGCCAAAGTAGCTTGACTATCACATCTAATAGAAATGGGTGATATCGGTTTAGGCCACAATGGAATTTCATAAATTAAGTTCCTTAGCCATTCAGCTTCTTTACCAGCTGCTGCTAATGCCACAAACTCATATTCCATTTTTGAATCTGTTATGCAAGTTTGCTTCTTAGATGCCCAGCAAATGGCACCACCTCCAAGTAGGTATACCTAACCACTTGTGGAAGAATGATCTTCCTTATTGAAAATCCAACTTGCATCTGAATTACCTTCAAGAACAGAAGGAAATCCAGTATAAGTCAAACCATAATCCATTGTTCCTTTCAAGTACTTAAATACTTGATTAATTGCTCGCCAATGGATTAAACCTGGATTGTGAGTATATCTACTCAACTTTCCAACAACAAAGGCTATATCCGGTCTAGTACTAATCATGGAATACATGAGAGATCCAATAGCCATTGAATATTCAAATTGATTCACAGCAACACCTTTATTAGGCACAAGTTTTGTTGTGGTATCCATAGGAGTACCTATTGGAGAACAATCTTTCAGATTAAATTTATCCAACATCTTCTTAATATAATGTGATTGAGAGATAGTAATGCCATGTTCTCCACGTATGATCTTAATGCCAAGAATCACATCAGCCTCCCCCATGTCCTTCATCTCAAATTTAGAGGACAAGAACTCCTTAGTTGTATCAACTTGATCTTGGTCAGCACAAAGATCAACATGTCATCAACATACAAGCAAATGATTACTCCTTTACCGTAAGCATCAAACTTGTCAGATACACACTTGTCCGCTTGGTTTAATGCAAAACCATTAGACAAGATAACATCATCAAATTTCTCGATGCCACGCTTGGGAGCTTGCTTCAAACCATAAAGAGACTTAACCAATTTACAAACCTTATTTTCGTTACTGTGCATGACAAAACCTTCGATTGTTTTATGTAAATCTCTTCATCCAATTCACCATTCGAAAAGGTCGTTTAACATCCATTTGGTGAATTACAAGATTATGTATAGCCTCAAGTGCTAACAATAATCTAATGGTGGTAATCCTAGCAACAGGAGCATAAGTATCAAAGAAATCAATACCTTCTTTTTGTCTAAAGCCTTGATAACCAACTGCTTTATACTTGTCTATGCTTCCATCTACCTTCATCTTCCTTTGAAGATCCATTTACTATTCAATGGTTTACAACCGTGTGGTAAATCGACGGTTTCAAGTATTATTGTGCATTATAGAATCAATCTCATCTTGGATTGCCTCTTTCCAAAATGCAAGATCCTTGAAGCCATAGCTTCACCTGTAGGTCTAGGATCTTCATCAACATTGAAACAATATTGATATTGAAATTGAATTTCATTCCTTGATCCTTCGACAAAATATATTTGGAAATCATCACCAAAAGATTTGGTTTTTCTTGCTCTTACACCTCCTAGGCTCATAAGGCTCAGAGGAGAAGCGATCACTTGGTCAATGTACCAAAGTTACTAGAACTTGCAATCATGTCTCGCAGTGTTTAGGTAAAGATGTAAACCTATCCTCATTGCTAAAATCAGATCTCGTGACTCAATAACGAGTGCGGATACATAATCATTAGGTTCTATGACATATAATCTATAGCACTTAGAATTCTCGTGATAGCCAGTGAATACACAATCTATACCTCTTTGACCTATATTATTTATTTTAGGATCACCAATCTTACCACGACTCTACAACCCCAAACTCGAGATAACTCGCTTTGGTACCTTTATGCCAAAGTTCATAAGGGGTTATCTTGTTCCTTTTATTAGGAACTCTATTTAATAAATAACAGGCTGTCAACATAGCCTCACCCCAAAATCCATCACTTAGGCCAGAATAGCATAACATGGAATTAACCATTTCTTTTAATGTCCTATTCTTTCTTTCAGATACACCATTTTGTTATGGTGTATATGGAGCAGTGGTTTGATGTATTATACCAGTAGATTGAAAATATACTGGATCATAATACTCGCCTCCCCTATCAGTGCAAAGTGTTTTAATCTTCACACCATGATAAAGCTCTACTTCCTGTTTATAAATTTTAAACTTATCAAGAGCTTCATCTTTTGTATGACACAAGTAAACATAACAGTATCTAGTAGCATCATCAATGAAAGTAACTACATACTTTTTATTACCAAGTGATGGAGTTGAATGAAAATCACATAAGTCACTGTGTACAAGTTCTAATACCTTAGTATCTCTAATGACATTTTGGCGAAAGGTTGTCTAGTAATCTTAGTCAACATACAAGTTTCACACTTTTCACCATTCAATTCAAAAGCAGGTATTAGACTCATTTTTGACATGTATATCATTCTCTTGTAATGTACGTGTCCTAGTCTAGCATGCCATAATTCAGATTTACCATAATCATTGCTAGAACTAGTAGAAGCCATGCAAACATAATTATTAACAAATATCCAAAGCCAATAAAGGTTCCATGTCTTGACAATATATACTTGTCGCTTTCCAAGACTTGCTTGTAGCCAAAATTTTTTAATACAATATCATATACTAAATTCTTATGAATTCTGGTACATACACAACATTATTTAAAAGTAAAGAGTTTCCGTAGTAAAGACTAGATTAATGATCCTAGTCCTTTAATTGGTTCATTGCAACATTGCTTATCTTTAATAGAAAGATCCATCTTCAATTGGCTTAAAGTCCTTGAACCATTGAAGATTTTGCACATGACATGTTGCTCCCGAATCCATCCACCATGATAAATCATCATCCCGCACATAGAATGTTTGTAAATTATTGATACATAATTCTCAACAAGATGATCGAGAGGTACCAAAAACCCGATTGCTTTCCGGGATCCTTGGATCCACTTGAACCAGCATCGTTTTTCCCTTTACCTCCATCCTTTCCAGACCTGCAATCTTTCTTAAAGTGTCCAGGTTTCCCACACTTCCAACAGGTTACTTTTGGTTTCTTATCAGAACCTTTGTTGTTATTGCTTTGAAACTTTCGTTTCCCTTTACTAGCCTTAGAGGATTCACCCTCCTCCACCATGTTTACAGAAGAACCAACCATGGTTTTAGTACCAACAACACAACCCTTTTCCATATCATGTATGGATTGTTCAATTTGGAAATGACTTCCACGTTCAACCAGATTCAATTCCTCTTTCCTATGTTTTAGATTGTTCTTAAAATCTTTCCAAGAGGGGGGCAGTTTATCTATGATACTAGAGACAGAAATTGATTCATCCATTTTCATATCATATTGCGCAAACTGTCCTAATATCCTTTGCAATTCATTGTACTGTTCCATGACAGGCCTAGTGTCTACCATTTTATAGTTATTAAAATTACCAACAAGGAATTTCTTACTAGACGCATCTTCTGCCATATATTTGGCTTCTAAGCAATCCCATAATTCTTTTACAGACTCTACGTTTTGATAAATATCAAACAAGGAATCAGACATACCGTTAAGAATATGACCACGACATATGTAGTCTGCGTTTTCCCACTTTGAACGATTTCGAGTCTGTTCCAAGGTTTCATTCTCAACAACCTCAGGGCATGGGGTACTCAGAACATACACCACTTTCAAATTCGTGAGATAAAAATGCATCTTCTTCTGCCATCTACGAAAATCCCGCTTTAAAACTTCTCCAACTTTGCAAACGCCTTATTCATATCTTTCATGTAATCGTGGTTCGTCATCTTAGTTGATTCGATCTTTATAGGGATAAACAAAGAATCGAACACAATGGATATGCTTAAATCTCGAAAGGCGCAGAACACTTTCATATCGAATCAATTCGTGGTTCTCCGAATTATTCAATCGGATACAATTCGTAGAATGAGAATTTTCTATGTTTTTGTTTGAGATTTTGTGAACCAAGAAGAAGAAAATAACCACCAAATAACCATATATCATGAAGATACGGGGTAACCGCCAAAAGGCGCTGTGTTTCAACTTGTCAAATTTAGTCCTCAATTTCAAAAATTAATTTTCCGAGGAATTTTGACATAGCAACTTAGTGGAAATAAAAATTTCCACTGACCCACCTGTGGCCGCCGCTTTGACTAAGGCTGTGGGCGCCGCTCGAACCCCCATCCTTTAGGGCTTCGCCCTAAGATCATAATAAATTCAAGTAGGTGTGCACCGCACCTCCAAGCCTAAATGATGTCTTATTATGATGAAATTGGTCAAACAAGTTAATCCAATTACACTAAAATATCTAACACAAGATCCTATCGTCCCGGTTTAGCCTCAACTTTCTTGCTCAAGTAGTGATTCTCTTTTGTTATATTTTGATAAAGTATTTTTTGTTTGAATCAAAGTTCACTTTTATTTAGTATCATGGTTTTAAATTATTGTAATAAAGTGGAACGTAAATCTCCCCAACTTGTAATTTTATTTTCTTTTAGTTGTATTGTGTTGTTTTGTTATCATATGTCATATATTATTTCTTGTTCTTTTTTCCTTTGGTTTTATCACTTCTTTTCAAATTGTTATAACTACTTAAAGATCTATATCATCTGTTGATGCATTGTTATTTAATGTGGTAAATTGGACATGTTTGGTTATGGGTATGGGTGAAAATGGGTTTTTGTTAATTACTTCTCGACATTTGTGGAAACATTTATCTACAAAACTAATTTATTTGATGAAATTGGGTGGGTTTTTTTTTTTTTGAAATTTGAAAACATAGAAAATGATAAAAGCAAATTACGAAAATGAACTATATACATACTCATATTACCAAAGTGAACCTTTTTCCTACACTTTACCAAAATGATCAAAACACGCCATTTTCGTACATGTCACAATCATTGCCTCACAACACTTTTATAAACGTCACAATCATTCATAGCATAGTTGGTATTAATATTGGCTGACACATAAAAACATTATTACCACACCTACCAACATTACTCTCAAATCAAATCCTTTTAAAACTAAAAACATTTCTTCCACACTTAAAAAAAATTACTTTATCCAGATAAAAGCAACCATTCTAATATTCTACATCTTCTTCCTCAGTACTCTTTAATCCTGTCCATGTCCGACGGTGAAGTTTCTTATTTTGTTTCTCTTTTTTCTTTTCCTTCTCGTTTAGTCCAGATCCAATGTGGTTCCTCAACAATTTCTAAAGTAGGTCCTAAGAAAATTCATGTATCGTTTCTAAAAGAATGTGTCATCCAAGGTGGTTCCCGGGAACCACCTTACTAGCCCTGGGTCCGCCTCTGCACAGAGATATGTTCCTTCACGGGCTGTAGTTCTTTCATATGATGATAGCACATCATACATCATCCTGTTTTAGACCAGCATAAACTACATCAACTAACCTCGCCTAGGCCCATGCCTAGCTCACTTTCCCCGCCTTAACTCACACACACCGCCCGGACATACGCCTGTGCCCTCGCCTAGCTCACCCTTCCTCACCTAAGTCCACGCCAGCCCACGCCGCCCACGCCCTTGCTCTCGCCACGCCCAGCCAGCCTAAACATGTTATCGCCTAGTCTCTCGCCTGTGCCCACGCCCAAGAATTCCTTATACACGGTACGGTTTAAAATTATTATGGTACTAATCTAACGCTTAATATTGAAAAGTTCATTTTAGATAAATGTATACGCGAGGTTTATATCTCGTAGTAACATAGAAAGTTCGTTAAGAAATTTTTCAAATGATAATGCATCGCATATACATTGTGACACAAAAGTTTAATTGCTTTACATGTTCGAACCATATGACCCGTGCAAATATATTTTGACGAAATATCCAAAGCTTACCCATTTAAAGTGCGCATTTTAGGTAGTTAACATGAATCAAGCCAACCTTAACTTTAGCATGTTCTAACTGTAGCTTTACTTTTAAAATAAGCAATCACAAACATCCGCTAGACACAAGAATTGGCTTAGCATTTGAGTCCACGTATTGGACTAACTTTGTACTTGGCTTTTGATACCTTAACAACGCTTTTATGCATATGTTTTGCTACCTTGGTGAAAATTCTTTGCATTGTAGCTTGAATATATATATCAAAACTCGCTATAGATAAAATATATTTGATATAATAGAATTCAAATAGTTCAAGAATGTCTATTAAAGCTCAAATCAATCTTTAACACATGATATTGGATTCTCATCGCTAATCTCATCATTCAAAAATAGGAACTCTAACATGAGAAAAGATGGAAGAACATTTAAGAATACAAAATATATGTAGAACACTTAAGAATGTTATGTAATACTGAGTACTACAATTGTACACATATTAGACAAAACAAATAAAATAATTGTGAAGATAAATACTAGTACTTGGTACTACAACAAGCTAGTACTCACCACACACTGCCTCTTGTCTACCCTCTCTCACTCTCTCACATTTACATCTTCTTCTTTATATTGAACCCGCAACTTCTTAATCATTTTTAACCTTAATTCATCTAGTGAATACTTCAATCTTAGCGAAACCTAAACAAACATTTGATCAATCAGGCAGGTTGGGGGTGGTGAGCAACCGCTAGCCACCCCATCGGCCCGCCTTCGAGTATATCTTCTAGTTACTATGTCTTTCGAGGTACCGACTATATTTGACCACCCCGAATTGATATTCTTTCAACAAGTTGAGATGTTTGAACAACAGTCAGATCGACAGTAGCACCAGCGACCATGGACTTGACCTCGATTAGATCTCCGCGAGGGTTTTGCAGTAGCAAAGAAAAGTGCCTGTGTCGGCTTTCACAGTTGATCATCGAGAGACCGGCAAGTTTTAATCATGGAATGGTTGCACTGCTGGTTTTAGTAGCGAGGAGCGGAAGATCGAAATCGCTCATTATCCCCAACAAGATGCAACAGGATCCAAGATTGTCGTCATCATCCATCAAGACGTGAATCGTTACCTTGGCACATAAGATAATCTTGCATTTCCAAGGTCGAACCCAACGAAGTCATGGTTTGAACTCGTCACAAAAACAAGGTGCAATGAGCTAGTAGTCCTGCATACATGACTTCATTGGGTTCGACCTTGAAATGCAAGATGTCTTATAGTTGTTGCCAAGAGTGACGATATTCATGTCTTGATGGATGATCACGGCAATCTTCTCGATCCTCGTTGTCGCCCTCGCTTGGGGATAATGAGCGTTTTTCGTTCTAAAGCGGCCCTTCGCTACTAAGAACCCACAGAAACCATTTCCCATATTAAAAGGCTTGCGGAAGGTCCTTCGATGATCAATCTGTGAAAGTCGACCGAGCTCTTCCTTTGCTACTCACAAAGGCCCCGTGGGAGATCCTAATCGAGGTCGAGTCCATGGTCGCAAGTGAGCTTACCCCGCCCGCATCCTCGGCTATGTTGTTCAAACATCTCATGCTTGAATGGTGATGACACCATGTTGGTCGTGATGTTGGTTGCGGATAGAAGAGCTGAGTTAACGATAGTAATGTTGGTCACCATTTTATTTATTTTTTATTTTTTTTAGCGGGAAATTTTTACATCCTACACCACCTGTCTTGCAAATTCTATCTCACATGTCTCCAACAAGACTTGAACTCGCAACCTCTAGGTTGATGGGTTACTCACATACCCCTGGGCCAAAAGGCCTTTGGTAATGTTGGTCACTATTACCACCAGCGTAATTTATCATTTTAGAGGTGTATTAAACACCAAGGTGCTTATAAAAAAAATGATGGGTTTTATTGCAATTCTCCTAGTTGCCATGGAACATGTGAATATAACCTAAGGTGCATTCTTCGAGGAAAGGTTGCTCCAGATCTTAAATATAACCCAATTTAGGGTTGCTCAGTCATGTGTTTTGGTCTTCTCAAAAATTGTCTTTGAATTCAACATTTAAGTGTCACCTAAAAGCCAACTACTAGCTCATAAAGACTACGTCCTTCAATTAATGGGATATATTAAAAGACTTCTTTAGCTTTGTTCTTGTGTGCACTCTTTGTACTAGTATACCAACTACTAGCACTAGGATTTATATACTTTCATAGAAAGGAAATGATTTAGATGACTAAAAATGTGACTACTATTGTGACTAATTATAAGTGTTGTCGGTTTATTAGTTTTTGAAAATGTGAGTCCTTATGCTCTCACTAACGAAGTGGTGGCACATAGATTAGCCATACTAATTAGTCATGCAAAACAATGATCTTCATAAGAATTTGATTTTATAATAAAGATGCGGGTTTTTACACAGTTAATCTTTATAGCCATTAGATTTTTTAAGGCAAATGTACTCTTGTGGATTTAAATACTGGGGTGAAAAAGATGGGACAATTTTAAAAATACTCCCAAGTTATTAGACATAGAGTAAAAGCCCAACTCTAGCCTATCTACCTAGTTAAATTTATTAAGAATCTTCCATAAAGAATCTTGATATTTAATGTTAGTTTGGTTTGGATTGAACCAGTATCGTTCAGTCAAATAATGAAATTTATAGTTAAATTGCAAAAATCGTCTGTGGTTTGGTCAATTGCACGTTGTTTTAGTGGTTCATTAATGCAATTATCGTTGATTTGGCACCGTTACGCACACTTTGGTCCTTCAACAAGTGAAATTTGGCAAACCACAAGGACGTTTTTGCAATGATGGAGGACCAAAAGTGCACGTAATAATGCCAAACCGGACGATATTTGCAACTTAATGAACCACAAGGACTAAACGCATAATTTGACCGAACCACACGGACGATTTTTGCAATTTACTCTAAAAAACATCAAGTCTAAATTGGATATGTTATATTTTTTTTCTTTACATCAATGAAGCATTGGTGTTTAAGTAGGTATCAAGTTTTAATTAACAGCCAAATGCTGTTATTGTATAGTGTGATTGTGATTATAATTTCGAGCTTTAAAATGTGTAGCAGTGGAAATATTAATGGAATACCAGTTTTTATCTTTAAGTTTATATTAGCAGCCAAATGCTCTTATTTCGAGAAACGTATTCATTCACGTACTTGTGAGCGTTGAGGACTTGTATAATTGGCAACAACAGTGTATATAATTCATAGGATAAGATTGATTTTTTAGAGTCTAATTTTGTAAGCCACTATAAGAAAATGGAGCTTGAGTTTGTGTTTCAATGGAGGTTTGGAGGGAAAAAAAAAGTCAAATATTTGTGTTTGTTTGCTTTGCATGTTTTTGTATTTGTTTGCTTAGAATGTTTATTTGGGCTAATGAAAATCATTTAAAATACAAACTAGAATTTTTATTACTAGTAATATTTGAGTTTGTATGGTCAGTATAGTCGTTCTAGTTTGTTTACTTAGAATGTTTTTTCTAGGATAATATAATGAAAATCACTTAAAACAATTTTGTACGTGTTTGTTGTATGCTAAGCATGTCTTTCTTGTAAGTAAATAAATAAGTAAAGTGTTTCATTAATTAGCATGTGGTAAATCTGAGAAGAAGTTCCTCGGTCTATTTGTTAGAGTACAAATTAAAGTCAAATTAATATATCATTAGTCACTATAAATTAACAGTATGTTCAAGAGTGAATGGACATAATTAATTTAGATAAGTTAAGGCCCTAAAATGTAATGTTTGGAAGCCAAATATTGTGTTACGTAATATTTCTTGATTATACGGAATATAATATGTATACACTATGACTTTAATAATTTTGTTGTTTAATTCTTTTGCAGCTCTTCCGAGTTGGACAAGAAACCTGAAAACATGTTTTGAACATGGTGTCGAGGGTTGTCTCGGTTTGCCATGTGGTCACTCGATTAGCGTTGTTTCGGATTGGCCTCGGGCCTACCTTGTTTGGAACAAGCGTCACAGAGAGTCGATCACATGGCCAAGTTCTTAATTATGGCGTTTGTCTCGGGATTTTTGCTCAGCTAGTGATCTTGGTTTGCTTTTTTTTATCAAGTACTCTTGGTTAAAAACATAATTCTCTTATGAAAATTAGTACTGTATCATGGTTTGTAATAAAGTGGAGTTATATTGTGTTGTTTTGTTATCATTTGTTTTGAGATTGCTATAACTATTTAAAGATCTAGCATCTCTTGATGCATTGTTATTTAATGTGGATTACTTCTCAACATTTTTTTGGGTAATGAAAATCACTTAAAACACATACTTGAATTTTGTGTTTGTTGTATGCTTAGCGTGTCTTCTTGTATTGTAAATAAAAAAATAAGTATTAGCATGTCTTTCTAGTTTGGTTAATTTGAGAAGATCAAAGCTCATCAGTTTGTTTGTTAGAGTACAGAGTCAAATTTGTATATTATTAGTCATGATAAACAGTGTTCAAGAGTCAATAAACATAAATGAAAATAAGTTAAGTGCTATAAGTGTAAAACCAAAATGTGTTTAAGGAGACAAATTAAGGTCCACAACAATTGCCTTAAATGACACTCCTGTTAGAGAAAGAGTGGTTTTAATTTGTTTCTTTAATGCCTCCTTTTTAGCTTAAGATTTTATATATAAAAGTTTCTTCTAAAATGTTACAGTATTTTGTAATGTTTTCTTCTAATCGTGTGCTTCTCTCTTTATATTTTACAGGACAATGGGTATAAAAAAAAACCCTAACCTAACCGATTTCTCTCTAGGCGAAAATCCTAAACCCTAACATCCCTAAATCGTTTTCTTCAAATCTGCCTATTCCTTGAGATTCTTTGCTTCTAACTAATCTTGATATCTATTAATCCTTTGTTAATTGGTTCTTGATTGGTTTTAGGTGTTGTTTTCTCCTGATTTAGGCTTTTTGAAGAATCGCTATTCTTAGGGTTTACTAGTTTCGTTTTTTCTGGTTGGTTGTAGTTGGTTTATTAATCGACCTGGTACTTCCTATCATTCTTCTATTTGATTTGTATTATGGGATAGGAGCTGTTCAGGTGTGGTTAAAACCCTAACGTCAGTTAGGGTTTTCTTTGATTCTGTACGTATTGCTTATGCGCTGGTTTGCTTTCTTTTTGTTTGTGTCGTGTTTCTGGATTGGTTGTGGGGTTTTAGAGAGATGGAAAGAGGATTTTTGGATAAGGAGGGGTCTTCGCTTAATGCTGCATCTGCAGCCACCAACTTGGCCGATCAAGTTGGCTTGAACAAGGACTCGAACCCGTATGCTTCCCTTGCGTTGGAAGCTAGGTTAAAAAGGCTTAAAGGAGATCATGGAATCGATGTTAATCCTGCTGCTACTGAGCCACGTAATGCTGCTAGGGTTCTTCGAAACCCTAGCACACAAGATGGGAATCATGGTGATGATGGTACGCATGAATCTGATTGGTTTAATGAAGGGCTGAATTCGACTAATGTGATCCATACTGGTGTGGGTTCTTGTTTGAAATCGAATGTGTCTACTATTGCTGCTGATGTGTCTACTTCTGGTCCTAATGTGTGTTCTACTTCTGGTCCTAATGTGATTGGTAGTGAAAATAACGAAGTGAGGTCATTTGCTAATGTTTTAAACCCGGAACGTGTCTCTAGGAAAGTTAATTTTCGTGCCTTGGTGAATGAGACGCGCATTGATAATCATGATACGGTAAGCCGAGAAAGTTGCTATGGAGGTGTATTCAACCGGTATGAAAATACACTTGTTGGCTTCTTTGTTGGCAAGAATGTTGCTTTTCCTTTGGTTAAGAACTACGCTCCAACACGGGATAAGTTTGGTTTTCGAAACTCATGAAGAATGATGATGGTGTTTTCTCTTTAAATTCGATTCTAAAGAGGGTGTTGAGAATGTTCTTCAACGGGGCCCCGGATTATTCGCAATTCTCCTCTCATTCTCACTAAATGGACTCCTGATGTGCTATTGTCTAAAAGTGAGGTAACTAGAGTTCCCGTTTGGATTAAATTGCATAATGTGCCATTACTTGCATATTCGGAAGATGGGTTGAGCTTAATTGCTACTCAAGTGGGTAAGCCGATTATGTTAGATGCTTTTACTAGTTCCATGTGTGTTGATTCATGGGGTCGCATTAGTTTTGCACGTGCTCTTGTGGAATTATCATCTGAATCTGAGCTTAAACATGTGGTGACTATGGCGATCCCTAATAAGGATGATAGTGGTTTTACTACGGCAAGTATAAAGGTGGAATATGAATGGAAGCCGCCACACTGTGTGGAATGTAAAGTGTTTGGGCATGATACTGCTTGTTGTCCTAAGAGTATTAAGGAGCATAATGATGTTCCTCCCAGCTTAAATGTGGACGAACCTGATGATGGTTTTAAGGTGGTGCACAATCGGAAAGCCAAACCTAAAGGTACGAAGATGACTGGAGGTATTAATATGGGTAAGGGTCCTAGATTTGCACCTAGGAAGCAGGTTTATGTTGCAAAGACGAAGACACCGGCAGCTGCAAGTGGTAATGCTAAAGATACACCGATTACTACGTCTAACTCTTTTGGGACTCTTGAGGTGGAAGATGATTTGGGCAACCCAAGTACTGTGGCTGATTCTTCTACTAACAAGGTCAAGACTGGGAAGTTTTCTGGTACTACTAAGGATGCAGGTATTGATGGATCTCGGGGGACGGACTCTTGTATTGGTGAGGCGTCTAAGCCTCCGGAGACTGGGACTTATTCTGCTGCAAAGCTTGTGAGTGATTCAATGGGAACAATGGATGGTGGTTCTACTCCATAGTCGAGAAAATTGGTAAGCTTGAAAAGCTAATTATTGATGGGAAAGCTACTCTTGTGGATGATGATGGTCTTCCTATTCTGCCTACCTCTTCTACTAAGAGAGTTAACCCTTTCTAAAGTGGGAGAGATTGAGGTGTCGATTACGAAGATGAGGTTGTTGCTAACCCTTTGACTGAGTCTGCTAATATTTTTGGTGGGGCCAAGAATTTGAAGATGAGTATGATGATTATGACTTCGATGACTATGCGAAACAGTTCGTGATCTTCCGTGAATTGGATTCCTTTAATGCCATGTATGGCACAACGCTTCAAGGTCCTAGGAAGTAGTTTTATTGTTGTGTCATATGTTATCATTTGTGTAGTGGTTTGTTTTCTTGTTTAGAGAATTGGAAGTAACTTGTTATGTAAGCTTTATGCCTATGTAACGGTCGAGATATGGGATTTCACCATATCCATTGTACTTAAACGCTTATTTGGTTAATATATTTACCAGGTGCAGGATTACCCTTTACCCAAAAATATATTTTACAGACACTTGACCGCTACCGTGGCATGGGTCATGGGCGCTAGTTGGTTTGACTCGTCGAGACTCGATTATGAAGCGAGATCACCGCAATCGCCAATGATATTCGTGACATGAATCCGACGCCTTGTTTATGACCAACATGTCGCTTCGGTTTGCCATGTGTTCACTATACTTAGCATTGCTTTTGTATTGGCCTGGGGCCTTCGGTTTGGAATAAGCGGCCGTGTAAAGACGATCACCGTGCAAGATCCTATGGTCCAAGTTTAGCTTCGGCTTAGTTGCTCGCTTAGCAATCTTCATTTCCAATGTTTTATTTTCCTTTACTTAGAGTGGCAATTAAGGACAAAACTAGAGAAATCACTTGCTCAAAATTCTTAAATGCCGAGGAGATCAACCTTTGATGACTATACGTATCTCACTATTCCATATACATTGTGTGTGCTTGATGAGACTTACTCATTTTTTGGTTGTAAAGATTTGAATGTTTTTGGTTAAAGGTCAAAAGACCCTGAAATATATTACTCCAAAAACG
>CM040244.1:279614750-279656591 GCA_022545495.1 Chrysanthemum lavandulifolium
AATGGTAATCACCCACCATGTCTAACCCACACAAGGATTGGCTAATCCAGAGCAAACGGCTTTGGTAAAGATTTATCAAATCCGCTTATGGCTTACAATTTGCCTAAAATTGTATGGTAATCAACTCCCATATCTTTAATTAGTTAAGAGTTGGCTAGTCCATAATCAAACGGTTTCTCGTAAAGACAAATCAAAACCGCTGAAAGTCGGTGATTTGCTCAAAATCATTTGGTTATCGATGTACCATAGTTCTTACTTGAATCGAAACATTTGGCTACTCGTAAGTAATGGCTTTTGGTAAAGAGATGAAACCCATTAATTTTTCATAAAAGATTTCTAGGGACTAGCAATATCTTAGTTGGGGACGAATGTAAATACTCATCATTTTATACCTTTAGATCGCAAAACATCTTAAAACACTCAAATGCATCAAATGATAAAATATCACAAATAAGTTTTTTATGTGTTTCAAATGCAAAATACCAAAATCGATGAAAACGATCAAGTTTGCATAATTGGCGCTTTAGTCCCCAAGTTTCAAAAGTTGTCAAATCTAGTCCTCGAATCCAAAATGAAGTTTTATCATTCAAGGTCCCTGAAATATTCTAAATTGTCAAAATGGTCCTTGAATGAATCTTTGGGCAAATGGCGAAAAGGTCCTTAACTTTGAAAATGTCAAATATAGTCCTTGTGAGTTTAAAAATGAAAATAATCAAAATAAACCTTGTACTATTCATAAATGAAAAAATTGGTCCTTATGGTGAACTTTGGAGAAATTACATGTTTGGTCCTCAAGTTTCAAAAATGACATAAAAGGCCCTTCGACGCTTAAAATGAAAAATAAATACATTTATGGTCCTTGGTTTATCATATATGGCAAAATGATCCTTGTGTGATGTTTGGGAAAGTTGCAATTTCAGGTCTTTAATAAATCACCAATTATATAAATGGTCCTTTTACAGTATTAAAACCAAACCTGACCCTTTATTAATAACAACCCAAATCCAAACCATTTAACCCAAGCCCAATACCCCAAGTCCAAGCCCAAACCCAACTTACGGTTTTAAAATTAGAAAACCGCCTAGCACTGCTCACCTTCCTCTACCATGCCCGTGATCCCAAAACCAAAGGTTTCACCAACTCACCACCACCTTTCCACCTCTCCCCGCCTCGCCTACCTTCACCATCACCCTTTCCACCTTGCAAACACCCAAAGTGCATTAAATGCTAATTCCCACTCAAACCACTTTTCCGACAAAATGACAAGTGTACAAATATGATGATTCAAGGAATGAAGCAAAGGGAAATGATCGTGAGGTCGACAAGGATTCTAGGAGGTCAATAAAGAAAGAAGAAGAGGCGATGGAGACAAGAATTCAGTGTAATTTTAATTTACTTATGTCGCTTTTTAATAATTTAAGTTTTCCAAGGCAATTTAAAGCTTTCAAGCTCCTTGGTAAGATATTTCAAGATAATAAAAACTTGTTTTCGCTTTCAATTTCAAGTATGTACAAGAATTCGCTTTATGCATTTTCAAGTTCAAAATCTCAATAGGGTCGAATGTTGTTTTTAGTTGTTATTTTGGACTCTTAAGCTAAAATAAGCTCCTATATAGCTTATGTAAGCTATTAGATATCTTTAAATTCAGTTTAGAGCTTTAATTCAAAAATTACCAAAAATACAAAAAAATTAGTTATAAATAAAAAATCAATGGAGAAATGATCAAGACATTGGAGCAGAGTTGATTTTGGATTGCCCTTGGTTTAGAGCTTCTTGGGAAGCGATAGGTTGTGTTCTTGCTCTTTGGTTCTCAGTCTCCACTTGAATTCCAACTTGTAAGCTATTTCTTTAAGATTTGCATTTTCTAGTATAAGTGCTTAAAACCGGTTAATTTTAGCTTAATCCGATTTAAATATAGTTAGTATAAGGTTTTTAATCATTTGCATGGTCTTAATCTTTGAAATCATTTGAAAATCTTCAAAAGCAGCCTAGTTAAGGGTTGTTTGATTTGTTTAGTTAATCAGACAAGGTGTTCAAGACAGTGTTCTTGGTTGATACATGTTACACTTGGTCCTAATAACTCAAAGAAGCAATAAAACCAAGGCTCATAAGTGTAAAAGTCAAAATAGCATTTGATCATGTCTTGTTCATTAACCGTTAGGATTTAGCTTATCAAAATCACCACAAGAGCTTAAAACTTGTTAACCTAGCTTAAATTCATCTTAATTCACCTTAATATAACATAATCAATAAGTAGAATCAATTCAAAGTTCATTTTAGTCAACTAGTTAGTGTAATATTAAAAGTCAAACTTTATCTTAATCGCTTTTGAATAAACTAAATTATTTTCTATAGGACTTAATTTTGAGTTTCAAGATTCGAGTCATGGATATTAAAATTCAACCGCTCATCTTTATCCTAGTATTTTTATAATTTCTAATTAGCTTATTAAACCGGTTATTTCTTTGTTTCTTTTAAGTACTTTTTCAAAATGTCCCTTTGTACGCTTGAGTGGCTTTTTCATAAGCTTTTCAAAAGCTCATTAGTGAGCTTTAACTTGTGTACCTTAGCTTTTTGAGAAGCTTACCTAGTTGTCTCAAGGTTCCAGTGCTAGTTTTTCCATTTCTAGCTTATTTAATTAGCCTGCTACTTGCTTTTTGTTTTGTCCATTTAATCTAGTACAATGTTCATTCAGTATTTATAAACTTTTTCACAAGCTCATCATAAACTCACTAGTGAACAAAACAGTGAGAGCTTTAGCTTTTTGGAAAGCTTAGTTGGTAAACTTACTAGTTCCATTGTTCTTTTTCATTTCCAAGCTTATTTCAAATGCTTAAAAATATGCCGAAAGTGCCTAGTAACCTAAAAAGTGTCATGTTTAACAAGAAGCTAATACTTATTTGGAGTATATTATGCTTATTTCTAAGTAAATTTGCTTTTCAATTGTCATTTTAGCTTATCATCATTTACTTAGCTTATTTTCGCTCATCCTTGCTTAATTACTAGCTAATTAGCAACTTGGCTTAAACTTGTGCTTATTACCATTTCTTGTCCACTGTTGAAATAATAAGCTTATTCTGAGCTTATTAGTGGATTTTATAAAAGTTTTAGTTTTATAAGTTGCTTAATATCATTAGCTTAATTAGTTTGTAAAAGAAAAATCCAAAAGAAAATAAAATAAAAAAAGCCAAGGTGGGATTCAACTCGCCACCCACCACCACACACACACGCTACCAACTCGCCTCTTAGGACTTTGACCGTTATACCTTGTAAAGTTTAATACTTAACTCCTTTTTGTCCATTTAGCTTATTCGATACTTTAGCTTATTTACGCCTTATTAAAGCAAGTTGTTACACCTTTTGTATTTTTCCTAGCCTTGTATTAGTATAAAGTATTTTATAAAAAGTTTCGAATTTTCCAATAGTTTTAGTATTTTTATCGCTTAATTAGTTTAAAATAGTATTTAATTCATAATAAAAATATAAAAGTCAAAAAATATAAATCTTTTTCTAAAATTTCCTTTTGTCATATAGTAAGTAAGAAAATTGTTTTTACACTGTAGGACTTTTATTTTACAAATTTTACGCTTTTTTCTTTACACTCGTAATTTTACATATAACGACGCTTTCATTATAGGTCACGCTTTTAGATAATTTAGGTTTACGCTTTAATTAAAATAGTTTATTTAAGTTATTTTGTTTTACAAATCAAGAAAAAATCAACTTTAAAAATAGTGATAGCGTTTATTTAATATAATCTAGTTTTTTATTTTCTTTAATTTGCATTTAAGCGCCTGTAATTTACAAACTTTTTCTCTAGATATTATTATTCAAAATCATAACTTTTTCCTATTCAATATCACTCGATCACTATACGTTTAGATTTAATCGTACAGCTCGTTGGGACTTAATGACCTGAGAAAACACTGTACTCTCCTGGATCTAATTGCATTTTGCTCTCAGACTGTTTGACTTTTATTACGGTTGACCATTCACAAGTGGTTGATTTGTGTGATAAAACCTGACCGTCTGGAGCGAATCACTCACTAGAAGCATGGCTGCTAAGTTAACTGCAGCTTTAGCCAATGAATGTCTATATGCCGATTACCTATCGATATAGAACCTAAAAGTGTCAATGAGGTTCTAAAACACCCATGCCGGGTTCAAAGCATGCAAGAAGAACTCAACAGCTTGATAAAACAAGGTCATGACCTTGATCAAATGTCCTCATGATGTCATAGTCATAGGAATGAAGTGGGTTTTCGTAAACAAAACTAATGAAAACAAAGACCGCATTAAAAACAAAGCCGATTTGTAGCCAAAGGTTACGCCAACAAGAAGGCATCGACTATGATGAGACATTTGCTCTTGTTGCAAGAATGGAAGCCATCAGATCTTCCTTGCATATGCTACCTACATGAACTTCAAAGTTTATCAAATGGATGTAAAAGTGCATTCCTAAATGGTGAACTCAAGGAAGATATGTATGTTCAAAGAACCTCCGTGCTTTGAGAGTAGTGAATTTCGACTATGTCTCAGAAGTTTGATAAAGCCCTTTATGGACTAAAACAAGCTCCTAGGGCATGGTATGAAACTCTCTCACCTTCCGATTCAAAACAAGTTTGTAAGAGAAAGATAAACAACACATTGTTTTATTTATAGGACAAAACAAGATGTGACATCGGTCCAAGTATATGTTGATGACATCATCTTTGGCTCAACAAACTACACACTTTGCAAACAGCTTGAAAACTAATGACAAAGAAGTTTGAAATGAGCATGATGGGTGAACTCACATACTTTTGACTACAAATCGTGCAAACCGATAAAGGCATTCCATCGTCAAGAGAAATACACAAGAAATCTCGTGAAGAAATATGAGATATCCGACTATGCCTCGATGAAGACACCAATGGTTCCTCCTAATAACCTTGGACCCGATCTCATAGGCAAGTCACCAATCAAACTCACTTCGTAGGGATTGTTGGCTCATCGATGTATCTCGATCGCCTGCACTGACATACAATTCTCATTTTGTCTTATAGCAAGATATCACCCAATCCCAAAGAATCCCACCTCATCAGCTAAAAGAATTCTCGTGTACCGCGGAACCCCAAGCCTTGGTCTCTATTATCCATAGTGCTCGTGATTTGATCTCAAAGGTTACTCGATTCGATTATGCCGGTGCAACATGGATGTAAAAGTACCTCGGATCCCGCCAATTCCTTAGAGGAAAACCGGTTTGTTGAGTGCTAAAAGCAACAATCGGTGGCTATGTCTTCACCGTCGAATACGTTGTTGTCAGCAGGATGTCAGTGTAATGTCTTATGGATGAAAAGTCAACTCATGACTATAACATCCATTACAAATGATACCCATCTTCGTGACAAAACCAAATAGCCATTGCAATCTCCAACAACCCCGTCCTTCATCAAAGAACCAAACACATTGATATCCAAATCACTTCATCAGGACCACATAATGAAATGAGACATAGAGCTTCATTTCATCCCTATCAATATCAACTTGCGATATCTTCACCAAACCCTTGGATGAACCTACCTTCGTGAGACCGAAGTCAATTGGGAATGCTAGATATTGAAAGTCACCTTTTGAAAACCAATCTCGAGAAAGCCACCGAAATGGTTCCTCCTCACCGAACGTAACCCATAAAATATATCTTCTCGAATGAGTAAGACTCATTCGTGGACCCCGACTCTCGACATCTAGCATTGAATGAGAAACTAAATGCATCAAGTATTAGTTACTTAAATATCCTAGGTGGAAATCACACCAATTAAATATAGGAATATATGTCTTTGTATCTTGTTTGTCAAGGGTCCTCACATCCCACCGTGCATTAAATGTCTCTCACATAAAATATCCCGTGGATATTTTAGTACCGCAAAGTGCACTTGTACTGTTGCCAAGAATCGTTATTTTGAAAACGGGATTTTATTTGCGGGTAGTGAGTAGTGGCATTAAATGTGGAAATTCAAAACGCTTTTCAAAAACGACTTTACAAATCCACAAGTATGCACAAAAACCCTCTACACACTCTATAAATACCCTCACAAAATCCTTATAACACACACAAAAGATTTCGCTAACAAAACTCACAAAATCTCTTTTCAAACCCGTAAATCTTTGTGTTCTTCAAACCTTTTTGTGAAAAACTTCAGAAACTTTACAAAAGTTTTTCATCACAACTTAAGAGATTCAAAACCTTTGATTGTTCTTGTCAAGAATTTTTAAAACCCTAAAAACCTTTTAATGGAAATGGAAAACACAATCTCTTCGCTTGCTTCATAGTGGGTAGTGATCTTAGCAATGTTGAATTTAAAACAAATAATGTCATAGGAAATTTTGAATATCCTCAAACTGCTCCACCTTATAAGGACATTATGAAATTTTGCATAACCGCCCACCGAAAACGGCCTTTGTTAAGTGTCCTCATCATGTACTCAAAACCTCCTCGTGGAGTTTTGGGCAATAGCTAAGGCCTTTGACCCGACACCCCTCATCGATGAGAACAACCTTAGACCACTCACTAATATCTCATCGTTTCACCATAACGGGGCAACAATTCACCCTTGATTATAAAATGTTTTGCACTTCAATGTGGTTATACTACAACAAGGAGTGTATGTCGCCCATCCCAACCCTCCACAATGAAGGATGGGTTAAAACAAATCATTTTGGATCCAACATTTTGGACAAGATCCCGAATACCAAGAGTTCATTCCCGTGGCTTGGAGGATCCTATTCACTTTTGTGATTCAGTCCTCATGGAACCACTCATCCACCGAACAAGTTAACTCTATTCGCTGATGATGGCATATCGCTTGATGAATGAGGTCACCGTCGACATAGGGAGATTATTTACAGTGATCTCGTAACCAAGCTACAGAGCAAAACTAGGACGAAATATGTTTCGTATCCTATGTTTGTCTCTTGTGCTTTGCAAACATTACTGGGTTCAAATTATTCTCAGGAAGAAAATTTTGGTTCTTAACCTGGCATCCTGAGCCAATCAAATTTTCAAAAGGACCCATCCCTTGTCACAAATATTGAATTGACGTCCCATATGATTGCTGTAAACAATCAGAGGGAATCCGTGTCTGCTAACCCTGCTCCCATAAAGAGAAAGGGGAAGTCTCGGACTGGGACTAAGACCAAATCCAAGTCTCAGGGCCCTGAGGCTTCTGGAGCACTAGCCAAAAGGCAAAGAAAACCCAAGACCAATTTGCCACCCACTGGAGACCAAGCAACATCCACCTGTGGGACAACGGAGGACATTGATACATCACAATCGCGTGCTTGGTCCCAACTACTACTCCCAGGATCCGTAGGAAACATACAACCTTGGTAGGGGAGCACCTTCCACTTCGCCTAATGATGACATTAGCAAATCACGCCTTTGTCGAGGGCACACCGAATGATCCCAAAGACTCGGAGGAAACAAACAACCCATCGATAGGGATATAACAATCACAGACTCTGTTAAAGGCACCGGAAAACCCATCGATGTCTCGAGGTCAATGGGGACAAAGACTCGGAAGGAAAGGAACAACCCGCCGATCGGAACCCAAAACCAATTCCGACTCCAGAGAAGGCACTGGAAACCCCACCGGTGTCTAAGGGTCAACGGGACAAAGACTCGTAGGAAATATACTACCCATCGATATGGAACCCATCACCACCCCCAGTTAAGTGTTCTTGATGTTGCCGGATTGCTACTTTCGACGATGAACATGCTGAAAGTGAAGATGAAATCTTATCAGCAGGAGAAGAAGTGGACGCTGAGGTTCAAGCTGAACAAGAATCTCATCCTGATCCACAAGAGTCTCAAAAGTCACCATTCTAGCCTGAAGACAATGACTCAGACTCTTCCTCCTCTAATGAATTCAAAAGATATGATAATGTTCTTCCACTGACAGAGAGGCAGCTGGTTACGTGGATCACTAGAGCCACCAGGAAGCTATATTCGGGTTATCAAACTTTATGGGATCAACACACTGAAGTCTGCCGCCAAATATGCCGATCTAAAGGCTGAGGTACATGCTTTTGATACAAACACTGATGAACACAGGGAAGTCATGTACCAAAATCTTCATGCACTGGAAGAAAACCTGGCTAAATTTCAAAGGCAACTTCAGTCTTGTGGTGAATCAATTGATGAAATCAGGGATGATGTTAAAGAACACCCAGCACTCAACTCTAAAGTGATGGAGGCTACTGAGGCTTACTTGAAGAATTCCTCAGACCTAACTGAACTCATCACCATGCTGAAATCAGGAAATGTTCAGGGTCTTCAGTCCTCAGTTCAATCTCTTCAAGCTAGAATGAGCACTCTGGATGCTCAGGTGACTACTTCGGCCAAGGCATCATCCTCAATGGCTTGGAATCTTGGGCCTAGGATGACTGTTTTGGAATCATCTCAGGCTAATATGGAAGTAAAAGTCACCGGTCTTCAACAAGATACTGAAGACATCAAGGCTATGGTCACGGAGATTTACCAAGCCTTCAAGGGTCAAGAAACTCCAACTCCTCCAGTATCCGCAACAACTCTTGCCCTCACTGACGCTACGACAACAGTTGAGGGGGAGAGACACACTGAAGACCCTCTTTCTCACACTGAGGGGGAGCCAACACCATCAGTATCTGCAACACCATTATCATCAGCACCACTAGTCTCAACAACACCAACCACACTGACACTGACAGTTGCACCACCAGTCATCACATCTCCATTGGTAGCAACATCTTCTTCAGGACAGGATAAAGGAAAAGGCATCCTGCAAATATCTGAGCCTGAAAAGATACCCTTTAAGATCGGTGACACTGAATACCTGCTCACTCCCCAACAGCTAAGTAACTACCTTGCAAAGGAAGAAAGAAGAAAGAAACTTGCTGAGGAAGAAAGGAAGAGAAAAAAAAAAGCACTGATAAAGATTGTCACTGAAGAAGCTGAAAATGTTGGAATTGATCCACTCAAGCTTCAAAAGGGTCAGGCTGGACAGAAGTTCAAAGATGCTCAGGCTGCTAAAATGGCTGAACTAAAAAATAAGTTGGATGAAAAGAACAGATAAGCTTCAAATATCGAGGCAAGAAAGAATTGACCATTACAACCGGTCAATGTCCAGCAGAGACGGCTGAGAAGATCATCGATGTCAAAATCATCCCAAGTCTAAACCACCGCAATGAATGTCTGTGGGGATGATAAAAGACACTCAAGATTCATGATCCCTAAAATTTATCGATTGGGATCATCAACTCGATGAACTCGGTCCATCGATTGAAAAGAAACAGAATGTCGCGGTTAAGGAGCCGATGAAGATGCTCGGTAAAGGTACGAAGATCGAGGATGCACCACCAACTGAATTCACCGCCTAATCAGCACCTCAAGGATCTCAACCCAAACCATCCCATGGCAAAAGGAAAAGGGTGAAATCGACTCGAGATCAAAGTGCAGGACGGGAGTGTAACAGGAACTACCGAAGGTGTCAAGTTTGTGAACTGCTGGTGATTGAAAAGCCCGAAGAGGACTTTTCTTCATTGATGTCTATGGAAACACAAATTTTCCAAAGATGGAGTGATATAGATCTTGCGGTAGGAACCATGGCGGTTACATACCGTGGCCTCTCAAATCAACACCCCGAAAATGTCGTTCGCAAAGACTTGAATAAGAAGTCGAGAGAACACCCTGACAAAGATGCACTCCTAAAAAAGAAACCAAAGCTTGAAGCACTGGGAATCCATCTGGACTGACATCATTTTGTTTTATGTACTAGTGATAGGAACCATATAATGGGATCAATAAAGAGACTGTTGGGTTCAGTAAATACCCAAACCCCTTAATCTAGAATTTGAATAGAAAATAACCTAAGTGTTTAAACCGTTAAACTCTAACAGTTCTTGAGGGCATAGTCTCTCAAAGAGCCATCTTCGTGATACTCGGTGATGAGGCGATGAAGAAGCCTCTCCACTGTAAGGCGTAACTTAAAGGGTGAAGACTAAGTCAAGAAGAAGATGGTGGATTCAGTGAGTGATGACAATAACTCATTGAATCCCTAAGACCCCTCTCCAACTACTTACACTGAAGACAAACCGAAGTTAAAGACTAAAGGCTATGAAGACTGTAGAATGAGCGGGACAAGGCGGGAAATGTTTACCCAGATAAAACTAAGTCCCTAAATGTTTACCCAGATAAAACTAAGTCCCTATCTACTAAAGTCATACTTTCCCAGAATAGCAAGCGGCTGAGCTAAAGTATTCTCTGTTAAGGAAAGCAGCCTCGCCGCCAACTACAAATAGCAATGTAAACAGTAACCGAATATATCAATATTCGTGTTTACTGTGATCTATGTTTTTGTCCTTTAGGATTAAGTTAAAACCATACTTTTATAAATAGCATAAGAGATGAGTGAAAAGATTAAGCTTGTGAATCATAAAAACACACACACACAAGCCATCTTTTCACTCCTCTAAATACAACTTTATCATAGAGATAACTCAGTGGGTTCTAAGATTTGTGCTCAGACTTAGCCTGAGCTTAGAGAGGAGTCACCAACCTTTGTCATTTCAATGCCAAGTACTATTCCGCAAGTACTTGTGTAATGTATTCTTTTGATTCATTTCTAATAAGAATATAAACGTTGAAAATTTATGTGTGTTTTACTTACTTTAATTTCAGTCATTATTCACTATTAGTTTGTTTTATACTGTTTTATACGATAGTGAATAGGGAACAACATTAAAAGGTACGCATGTTCTTTTAATTCGGTAAATTAATTTACAAGTATTATTCCTATTAATTCCGCTGCATGCTTTGAGGATGTTTACTTGTTTATGTAATTGTTATGATTAGTAAAACCCAACAGAAATTAGTACAAACTGGTCCAACATAGCATACATAATATCAATTGTCATAAATCGTCAAGCATGATTTATTTTAGCAAGAGCTTACCTCATCGATACTCCAATTCATAGCCACTACAAGTTCACTTTGTTTTGGTCGCAATGGGAAAGTTGAATTAAAGTTGTATGTTAACTATAAATCCGAGATTAGAAAGGTTAACATGTTGAGCATTTTTAGTAAACAAACAAGTGCTTTCAATTCTCACAAGTTTCAATTCAACTCACGACGGTACTAGTAGTTTAAATATAGAGACAACCAATACTTAGGTTGGGCAAAATCGTGGGTTTAACATCGGTTGGTCAACACAAAAATCTCACAACGATATTAACATCGGTCACTCCCTTTGTGGAGTATCGGTTAAATATCGGTCGAGCACTTAAGAAATAGACAATCGGTCGTTTTTCCGACCGATAGTATACACAAAAATATGTTCCATTTGATATTTAAAAAAAAAAAAAAAAAAAAAAACTTTGGTTATCGACGTGGCAACTTGGTCGGTCTCTGTCACGGAGAGAGAAAGGCGATGTGGTAGGGTGACTGGTCACGTGCCTTAAGAAGGTACACACTTCAATTTAGCTAATCTAGGGTATTAAACATTCTAATTATTTATTGGTTCGTTGAGCATTTTTAGTAAACAAACATTTCGAACATTTTTGTAATAGTTGGGTAGAGATCAATGCCATACTTTAATTCACACCAACCAAATACATCGATCAACATCAGACTCAGCAGATAAGATGAGGAGAAGGAAAAGTGCAATACATGGGCAATAGAGGGTAAGCTAGGGAACAAGCAATGCAGAGATTAATTCACACGTTATCAGAGGAACAGTGTACAAGGTCTAAGAAGGTTTTTAGGGTGTTGGGTACGGAGGGAGTAAAACCTACTACAACTTTAATGAATTCCTGAGCAAACATGCATACAAAGTATTTGACCAACTTTAAGGCATTTCAACGACCCACCCAACTTACATCAAGACCCTTGCAATCAGCAATCAGCAATCAGCAATCAGCAATCAATGAAAACTCAAAATGTAATGGCTTTGGCCAAAAACGTCTCTCTATTTCTAAAACATGGGGGAGTAAAGACTAAAGCTTGGATGATTAATAGCAACAAATTTACTTTGAAGCATTAATTGTTAAAGACTTCTCAAATGTGTTTATAACGTGTTTTGTAACTCATCGACTCTCATCTTTGTGTTATGATATGGTTATCAGTGATTAACTGGGTATTGAAGTGGTTGAATGAGTTACTTTTTGTCTTGAATTGAAAAGTTAAAGTGAAGGGTTAAGTAAAATGCTGAATCATATCAACAATCAATACTTTGGTGTGTGTGTCCATCCAATCCCATGAACAGCATCTTTTTCTTCAATTCACATGACACCACCTTTTACTTCCTTTTAAGTTTTCTCCGTATGTCATTCATTTCACCACTAATCCAATGCTCAAAAAAAAAACCAGTATAGTAATAAATTAATCATAAAAAACTAGTTTTAGAAGAGTTATGTTCTAAGGAGTAACATAAACAAGTAGGAAATTAGGCTTACGAAAGATACACATTTATAAAGATGCTGCTCGTATAATACGGTAAACGAGTAAACAAAGAATGATCTATGTTTAGAGATTAAAATGGAAGTTCTAACTTTTTTTACTAAAAGAGTAAACAAAGAATGATCTATGTTTAGAGATTACATTATAATTTATTAGACTATAGACACTTTCCTGCTAGACCAACTTGAAGAGATGGTTACTCTATTTCATTTTTTTTTTTTTTTTGCCGATTACATAAAACTCATTTCATTTACTTTATTTGACTGTTTTATACGATTGACAAACAAACCAAATGGACATGGACCTAACCGACTACACCAGCTGCATTACAACACAAGCATTGGTGTGGATCAATTACCCGTTAAGACAAAAAACACAACGACTTCTACCATTTTTGAACAACAAAATATTATTATAACCCATTGAATGATCACTATATGTTTAGATATAGGAGATAGATAAATTATGATTTCACGTGTTTTAAATTATGATTTCACATGTTTAAATCTAAGTTTTTTTTTATAATATGGAAGACTTAATTCGATCATATTAGTTGTTTGTACATGCTATAAACTTAAGCAATTTATTTGATGGTGGTGATGCAAACTATGGTTTCGATTTTTTTTTTTTTTTTTTTTCTTTGGTGGTTTAGAAAACAAGTTTAGTTTAACTTGAAACCTTTAAGAAAAAAAGCTTAGGTTTTATTTTTTATTATTTTTCCTTAGGTATACCAAAGTTATAGTTTACAAGCTATATAGAAAACTCACACATGAATATGGAGAAGCCATGCACAAACCAAAACCATGAGCCACCGTTATATGTATGGAGTTATCACAATATATCATCAATCATGTGTTTTTGATAATCTTTTTATGTTTTGTACTGTTTATATTAGTTCTAAAGCATCCGTGAAAATCTCCACTATGTGTATAAATGTAGTTTACTTATCTCGTTCTTTACTTCACTTACATGGTGATATATGAGTTAACTTAGCATTGTGAAATTCTACAAATTTGTCTTCAAATTCAAAATTTAAGAGTAACCTAAAAGCCACCAAATGCCTCATAAAAAGTACGTCCATAAAAATACTCCTTTGCCTTTGTTCTTGTGTACACTCTTTTACTAGTATACCAACTACTAGCACGTACTAGGATAGATATACTTCATAAAATTTGAGTTTACATTGAGATACAGGTTTTTACACAGTTAATCTTTGTAACTATTGGATTTTTTTTAAGTCAAATGTACTCCTGCGGATATTGAGGTGAAAGGGATGGTACAATTCAAAAACATATTCACAAGTTATTAGACAGAGTAAAAGCCTCTAGCCTATCTACCTAAACATTCATTAAGAATTTTGATATTTAGTGTTAGTTTGGTTTGGTTTGAACAAGTCTAGTTCAGTTGAATTATGAAATTTGTCGTTCGAAAACATCAACTCTAAATTGGATATTTTCTATTATTTATTTTTACATCAAAGAAGCATTGGCATTTAAGTAAGTATCAAGTTTAAATTAATAGCAAATAATGTTATTGTATAGTGTGATTTTGATTGTTGTTTCCAGCTTTTAAAGTAAAATCAATTATCAAACTAGACCAATATCATACGTGAAAATTGAGATTTGGTGAAAAAAGTGGAAAATGAGATATGATGAAAGCGTTGAAAGTGAGATGTATGAAAAAAGTGAGAAGTGAGGATATGTAAATAACGTGAAAAATAAGTAAACATGAAAACGAGAATATATATAAAAACATGATGTCTTAACTTTCTCAACTATCGGTCACGTCACGTGAATATTGAATGAAGAGTAAAGTATGCATGCATGTCTTCACTTTATGAACAACCGGGGCCAGCAAATATTAAACGAAGTGCGTCTGAGTAGGGTGTGCATGACTATGCGTGCATGGTGATGTGGCGTTATTTGTCTTATTTGTCATATTTGTCATTAAACGAAGCAGGCACGTGTGGAGGCGCACACGAGGCATTGCTGCTTGACACGTGGAGATAGATGCACGTGAGCTGGGGTGCGCAGTAGGATAGGATGCACTGATTGTGGTTACGTGGCATTATCTTATTTGTCTTTTAGTGTACCGCACAAACTATTTATGAAGCGCGAGATTGACATGAAACGTGCCTTCAAAAACCATAAAAATACATGAAGCGCATGAGGCTTTGCGCTCGCATAAACATATGCGCACATGGGCGTGAGGCCTTCTTATTTATTATATTTAAAAGGAATCACGTGTCGCCTATCTAATGGAAACGTGTTTGGTTTCTCACCGAAAGTTCGTTTTCGTAATATACAAATCAAATGACCATTTTCGTAATATATGATCAAAAAGTGTTTATATCGATAATTTTCTCTTTTAAAATGTATATCAAAGGAAATATTCATCACCACCAATGGGGTATTAGTTTTTATCTTAAGATCTTCAAGGAATCTTTTTTTGGGTAAAAAGGGATCACCTTAGCAAATAAATTACTTACAAAAAGCGTTAAGACAATGGATTTAAACGAGTCTTTATCTCATTGCTATACGTGGGCGTCGAACAATCACCAAACGCAACAACCAAAATCACTACATAAAAAGCGTGTCATTATTATGACCTACCAAACACAAAATTACACTCAATGACTCTTGAAAAGTTTATTCATTCCAAGGTTAATTTTGAGAACACTTTTAAAATTTATTTTTGAGTAAAAGGGTTAACAGAGTCAAATATTATTACTCCAATCAAAACATTTAAGACAATTAATGTGCGTGAATCACACATCACCAAAAAGGTAAAACCAAAAGCGTCTACAATGTTTAATACCTAAACAAACATAAGAGATGATATATCATACTTATGCAAAACAAAATAAAACAACTTATTTAATCATTAACGAAGAATAATGTCATAAGTATTAGAAACTTCAATTGAAAGATATGTCATCATCAAACTCTTTTTGGGTAAAGTGAGAATCCCGCACCCCAGAAAGATATTAACCAAAAACAATGAAGTACAATGGATGAGAGCGAGTCCTCATCTCATCTCCGTAGGACACGATTAAACCACTATATAAGAATGACAGCCATTCTTATAACTTACAAATCCAAATAACTAACAATGACTAAAATTAAAAATACAATACATCACAACTCAAATAAACACTGAGTCTTCTTCGTCATCTTAGCGATCCGATCTTGTACATGAAGAAACCCATAACCAAGTTACCCCAACTTCCAAGTGCATAATCCAAACCAAATCCATTTATGACTTATTAGTATTATGCATGAAGCATAATCTAATAACCGATAAGAGTTGAATCTATAGCAAATCGAATTTGATCAAACCAACATGGTGATACAAAGGGTTTTGAACAAGACCTTCAAACTTAACTTCCATCAATAACATAAACTCCCATCATGTTTCACAAACAAAACATAACAAGAGCAGAAGAAGTCCTTATACTAACCGTAAGATTCGGATCGCCCACCACAATACATACACCATTGTTGCTACAGAATAAAACTATACGCCCAAACGTACCATGTACCACAAGCCGATCGAATCAAACACCACCAATAGGGTTTATGAAACCCAACTTCTACACGCCTTCATGCCTCGACATTAAACGAACAAATGTAAAACCAACCTAATAGCCATATGGTATCAAAGCAATAACGTACCATTAGGATTCAACAAACAACCATAATAACCATAGCAATTCCGCGACCCTAGCAGGTTCACTAATACGGCGAAAAAGAATGACAAAACCCTAAAAAATTAGGGTTTCGTTTATCATGAAGTACAATCAACCAAACCAAACACCACCGATCGTATCAGATAATAACATCGATTTAATAACCCTAAGGATAATCAAACAGATCTAGGATACGTACATGTACCGACACGATGGTTAAAGGATCGATCCATCAAACCCTAAGAAAACGGTACCCTAAAAGGATAACCGATAGAGAAACAGATAGATAGGGTTTCATGATCATCAAAGGAAGATTTCCATAAGATTTACAAATATAATAGACACTACCACCTTGAAAGAAGTATCACAATCCTACTCATATGCATACCCTAAAGCGTAGAGAGGACGAGTAGAAGTGATACAATGGCTTAAAAAGAGGGGCAACCACCGAAATCTCCCTTCCGCTCGTCTTCTATGTTTCCTATGTCATCATCAAACTCATCATCATTATAAGGGCTTTGGTCATGTGTATCTTCCTTCCATTGCTACAATAAGCTCCTAATGCCCACTCTATTACCAACTTTAGAACCATCAGAAGCCATGAAACTAGATGTTTCATTGAAGTCCTCAAATACTTCATCATCATCACTTTTAAAATTTACGTGAATATATGTTCTACTTAATTGCGAGAAACATATTCATTCACACGCACTTGTATGACAACATAAACACTTGCCATATTCAAGTCTTGTACAATCCTTGAGGACTTGGATAATCTGCGTAATAACGCCAAGTTGCATCTAATTAAGTCGACCGCTCCCATGATTCGTGAAACTAGGTCGAAAATTGAAGATAGTTATTTAAGGACGCTAGCTATAGTTTGTTTTGAGTCTCTTTTATTACAGTTAATACGTATTCATAGATTGTTTATGTTGTGCCAATAAATTTTAAAGGTTTTATCGCCTTTTGTTTCCTATAACTTATTTTCGCCTTTTGCAAGTTTATTGAGTCCCATTATTTCGTTGAAGCAATATCAGCCGAGCAACACCGGTCTTCGGATCGTCACGCCAAAAACTTACATAAAACCATCATACACTATTCCACATTATTAGTTATCGAGTAGAAATGGAGTGGTATTTAAGAAACCTTATAAAATTTAAAGATACTTAATTACATTTGTCGCTTCATTAACAAAAAATTCTAAGACCAATCAAGGATCCAATAATCACACTAGATATCACTACAACAATCGGATGGATTTGGCGAGAGACTTTCACGGGGGCCGCAGTGTCCCCAAGAAAAGTCACTAAACGACAAAATAAAATCGACGTGACACATGAATACCGACTGCTATGGAAAATTAATCGAACACTTTCGGAGGGACATGTCCCGTAAAGCACGCTTGATTTTAACAAACTTTGACCACCTAGTCAAAATTCAATGTAACCTTCTTCTGGGACTTGTCCTCGCCGAAAGTATATTTCACTTTTACCAAAATTTGACCAAAGTCAAAAGCATGCTAATTGTTCGCGGAACAACAACATGCGTGGTCGCCAACAACATCAACAACATACGTATTATTCCAACAACAATGATAACATCAAATTAGCTCGATCTTTATATATCAAATTCCGTGTTTATGGCCTCATTTGTATTAATATGGTACTTAATTGCTCATATTCGCATTTCGTGATAAATGAGGCGCTGGGCGAAAAGATGTGATATAAGGCCTAATATATGTTCAAGATTGATTTACGAGGCCTATGAATTCGGTATGAAGATTACGCCGTAACTCACTAATTATGTTACGACGTAAATATGATGCTTTGAAGGATACGGCGTAACCATTTCTTATGGTTACGCCGTAATTATTTTTGTGAAGGTTACTACGAATGTAGCAATTTAGTTACGCCGTAGAGATAATTTCGAGCGGATAAGTATCGCGGATGAAGTATTACTACGTAACTCGGATAATTAGTTACGCCTGTAATTTATTACTTAGGCGCAAAGTTTTGAGGTCCAGGGATTAAAAGTGACAAGTTGGTACTAAGTTTATTCACTTCAAGGACTAAAAATTAAATGAAGAAGAACGATCAGGGGCTAAATGCGTACTAAAGGCTATATAAGTTTCTTATATATTAATGGATGATGAAAAGTACGAAACAAAATAGTTACGACGTAATTATGATTTAGTTACGGCGTAACTTTAGTTACGACGTAACTAATGAATTTAATTACGCCGTAACCATGTCGGGGCCTATAAATACAACCCTAAATCTGCATTTTTAAGTATCTCTCTTCACCCCTCTCCTAGGGGTAGATTAGGCACCACCTGTGGTATTTACTAGCAATCCAAGCCGCTTTGAAGGAAGAATTCACTCGCAATCATCATCATTATTAGCTCTACATCAAGTAATTTGTATCAAACATTATGTTCAATTTAATTCATGATTTATTCATTTTTGTTGGTATGATTTACTATATGTTTGGCTAAGCACCCTTTCTACTTGTGCGATTCGACTAACTGATCACCCACCGCTTGGATGAACTTAAGAATTAGGGGTGAGTGTTTATGTTGCTACGCCCGCACTCACTATAATAAGTCTAGCATGTAGCGTAACTTAATGACTCGCTTAGGGACCGTAAACAACCTGGAATTATGAGGGACACCGACTCTCCAATGGTGGCATCTTGCTCATAGGTTAGGGCGAATTGACCAAATGCTGTCCTCTCGACTTTGACCCCACCTGAAGTAATTGGAAGTAATTAGATGTAAACATTACTAGTTAGGATGAGTAACTAGGTTAGCACCAACCTCCTTCATTGATCACAACTCTTTCCTTTATCTGATTTCTTTTATTTCCTTGTTTTATTAGTTAATTTATTATTTCAATCTTAAAAGCAATTAAAATCGTGACATATACTTAAGTTAATTTCCGATCCTCGTAGCTATTGGGACGACCTCGGTTTTACCGAATACTACACTACACACGACCGGGTACACTGCCCGTTAGTGCATTAGGGTAGACCATAGGTATAACGAGACTATATAAATATTATATTTGTATATTCGTATCGAAGTTAACTAAAAGCTGACAAAGACATGCAATTGTAATCGAAAACAAGGTAAATCGCCATATCAATAATATTGCCTTAAGCGTGGATGAACTCGACATGCAATTGTAATCGAAAATCATGCAGGCTTCTTTTAAAAAACGTGGATGAACTCGAAATGTACATTTAAAAAAAAATATCCACTTTTATTTATCGAAGTATTTCGTGTGGTGCGAACATGTAAAGGCATCAATACGGCGCAACAGTACTGCTTAGACAATATAGAAGATGAAACTTAAGAATCAAAGCCCGACTATTTAAGCTCTACTATTATTTGAAAGTTTAGGTTCTGAGTTTCTTTAAGAAAATATTTACTGAAGCAATGTTGCCTTATGCTGATTACGAAAAGTACGGCAGGAGTGGTGTGCAAGGACTACTTAGGCTCATCCGAAATGCCTATAGTCACATTGACGATGTCATAAAATCATGCAGGCTTCTTTTCAAAAACGTGGATGAACTCGAAATGTACATTTTAAAATATCCACTTTTATTTATCGAGTATTTTGTGTGGTGCGAACATGTAAAGATCAATCGGCATATATTGTTTGACAATATAGAAGATGAACTTAGAATCAAAGCCCGATTATTTAAGTTTACTATTATTTGAAAGTTTAGGTTCGAGTTTCTTTGCCGTTAAAGAAACTCAGAACCTAAAATTTCAAATATTAGTAGAGCTTAAACAATCGGGCTTTGATTCGTAAGTTTCATCTTCCATATTGTCAAAACAGTTGCGCCGTATTGATGCCTTTACATGTTCGCACCACACGAAATACTTCGATAAATAAAAGTGGCACGTTTTTTAAAAGAAGCCTGCATGATTTTACGACATCATCAATGTGACTATAGGCATTTCGGATGAGCCTAAGTAGTCCTTGCACACCTCTCCTGCCGTACTTTTCGTAATCATCATAAGGCAACATTGCTTCAGTAAATATTTGATGCAGACCCACAAAGCTTTCTTCTGAATACATAGTGAAAACTTGAGTACAAATGGTCTCAAGGAGTCTTTCGAGTTCTTTGTTTTCGTTCGGTCAAGCTTTCAAAACTGCACTCACATTGGCTAAAAAATTGACTCGCCGTCCCTTGCGGAGAAAAGTGGGGTGATGCAAGACTTGCCTAGTTGTTACCCTGCATGAAATTTTACAAACTCATAAATAATTTGATTTACTCACACTAATACACTACTATTTTTCTGAACTAATTACCGTTCTAATATAAACCACTAGCTGTAAATATATTACATGCCTAATATAAAATGGTTTTATTTGAAGCAAATTAACATGTAAAGAATTATATTTTTCTTTAGAAACAGTTTTGAAAAGCATTAAATCACTCGATTCCACTTAAGTTACGGTCTCCAAAAATCAATTTGTATATCTTATTTCAAAAAGGTTCCGGATTGTAGATAATGTCATTTTTTATAAAAGAAAAATCACTTTATGAAAAATTTAGTTTTCAGAATATTGCTTAGACCGTATAACCCGCTTAAAAAAAAAAAAAAAAAAAAAAACTAGTGGCAAAATGTTTGTTTCATACCCAACATTGCTAAGAAGATCGTAAACTAAGTCACGTAGTTCTGCTTGACATGGAACAATCCGGACACACAAAACACGACAAGTCGTCTTAAAGCGACCACGTCTTGTGCTTGAGATCCTCTATTTTTTGCTCCATACAACATCATTCTGCTCGACCTGCTAACTACAATATTGGATGGCTTTAAATCGCCATGACATATTTCCCTTTGATGCAGTTAATGGAGTCCTGAAACTACCTGGCTGCAAAGTATAAGGACATTCGGATTAATAAAAAGATTTAAATAATTAAAGTATAAATAAACTTCATTACACTTACCGAATGATGTTAATCTTTCTCTTAAGACTAACACGATACCATGAAAATGAAGACAAATCATGTGTATAGGGATCAAATAAAGCATATGCATGATCCAAGTATGATTCTCTTCCATGATATTTTAAAATATTTTTATGCCGATAAACATTTTCAACAAGTAACAACGTTCGTGGATTTAAGTTACTTCCGGTCAATGGTTCTGCGACCACATTAATTTCCCCATTGTACAAGACTAATTTTATCACCCCTTCTATTACTCTCTTCCTCGTAAACAACAAGGCGGTGGCATGTAAAACTTAGGTTATCTTCGCCGGCCAAAAATTCAAGTTGCCTATAGTTGTAACAAACACGTTGCGTGACAGCCGCACGACTGGACATATGACTTGGTGATGTTCCATGATTCTCACATGGACACGGCATCACACTATCAAAGAAAGCGAACTTCACAGACCAGTTGTCATGAACTATCTCGAAATTATGTCGTATGATTTATAAGTAATCATCTATGTGATCACTTGGAGTACCCTGGGTGCCATCCTTCTCATCGACATAATAGAACGAAGCCCATGCTCTCACCGTAAAATCGTTGTTACGACGCAATTCTCTTTTAATAGCAGCTTGTAGTTGTTTTTCAGTGGAACGATTATTACATGCAATCACCTGCACCACCAATGAAAGGACACAGTATATAAGATATTTTTGATTTGTTATTGCAACATGTCCATGATCCTAGTCTCCAAATTAAGTTTGAGAGGAACAACATCTATAAGTCACCAAAATGTTTTGTAAAAAGCACAAGTTAACTAATTATAAACTCTTTGGGTGACTTTGCTTATCAAAAAAAAAAAGAAAAGAAAAAGTAATTATACATTGGGTACTTGAAACCTCATAACTAATGAAAAAGAATTTAGCATAAAACAAAATAACAAAAACTTGTGTTTCTAAGTAAAAACTTCCCCAGCAAGTTGTGGGGGTTTATAGTACTCGCTAAGTATACCTCTGCAGGTGCAAAGTAGTAGAGGCTCTTAGAGTATTAAACAGAGGAATCGCCCGAGTGTCGATTACATGGATGATGAGGGATGTGATTTTGCCTTTGAAAGAATATATATATAGTTAGGACCTCCGGCATGGAGCCGGTGGCAGGAGGCAGCTTTAGAAGTAAAGGGAAAGTTAGAGTGAGGAGTTGATCGAGGGAATGTTGGTTATATTTAAGCAAGCACATGGCTAGTCATTGAGGAAGAGCTTGTATTCTCAAAAACAATCAAATCAAACAAAACACATGAACAAGAAACATCAACCGCTTATATCACATGACATAACAAATACATAGAAGCAAAAGTAACTAACCGAGTATTATGAAGGTAGTCTAAGCCACTTTTGTCGAGACGAAAAAAGCGGCATGCTGGTGGCAAATTATCGTAGTCGATATAGTACATAACCATATTTTTGTTAGCTGTTGATAGAATTTCAAGCAGGATTTTGTGGTGATAGATCTATGGGGTGTGTGTGTTTTGGTGTTGTATATAAAAGAAGGATAAATGCTTTTACCCAATGGGTAATTGTGTTTATTTGTGGTTATCTGTGTTTCTTCAAGAAGGTTTTTACGGTTTAGGGTACTGAGGGAGTAAAACCTGCTACAACTTTGAAGACTTCCTGAACAAACATGCATACTACGTACTATTTGACCAACTTTAAGGCATTTCAACGACTCACCCAACATACATCAAGACCCTTCTAAGTTGCATCTTCAAGTTGATGTACTGCGCAAAATCAGCAATTAATGGAAACTCAAAATGTAATGGTTCTCAGATAAACTACGTAAAACTCTCTTCTTTGTGTTATTATATGGTTCTTTGATAAACTAGGTATTGAAGTGGTTGAATGAATTACTTTTTGTTTTGAAGTGAAAAGTTAAAGTGAAGGGTTAAGTAAAATGACGAATCATATCAACAATCAATAGTCTTTTGTGTTTCGTGTGTGTCCATCCAATCCCATGAGTACCATCTTTTTTCTTCAATTCACATGACACCACCTTTTACTTCCTTGTACGTTTTCTCTCTCAATCATTCAATGTTTTGAAACCCGGGTCGACCCGTCCAGTTCAACACCGGTCGGATCGGGCGCAGTAAAAACACAGGCAAAAAAACCTGGGTTTTTAAAACCGGGTTAACCGGTTAGACCCGTCGGGTTTTGAGTGACCCGGGTCTTGAAATCGGGCCGGGTTTTGAAACCCGGCTTGGCTATTTTTTCTTTTTTTTTTCAATAAAAACCGTGTTGACCCGGTGGTCAAACCAGTTGACCCGGTTGATTTTTTTTAACGAAAAACCGGGTTAATCCGACGGTCGAACCGGCGACCAGTGACTTGACCGGGTCGATTAAAATTCCGGTTTTCAAAACATTGCCATCATTCATTTACCACTAATCCAGTGTTCACAAAAAACCAATATTTGTTAATAAATATGACTATAATTTAATCACAAAAAACTAGTTTTAAGAGAGTTATGTTTTAAGGAGTAACATAAACAAACATGTAGGAAATTAGGCTTACGATTATTAGCGGAGGTCAAACCTTTTTTTTTTTTTTTTTCTCCTGATACTCGGATTAACAGTTATTCCTATTGTTATTTACCGACTTGTCATGGTCATTTAAAGATGTTGACTCAACGTGGTTTGATCTATAATATCTTATTAGACTATAGACACTTTCCTGCTAGACCAACTTGAAGAGATGGTTACTCTATTTCAAAAAAAATTTGTCGATTACATAAAACTCATTTCATTTGCTTTATTTGACTCTTTTATACGATTAACAAACAAACCAAATGGACATGGACCTAACCGACTACACGAGCTTCATTACAAAACAAGCATTGGTGTGGATCAATTACCGGTAAAGACAAAATACACAACAGCCTCTAACATATTTGAACAACAAAATATTATTAAAACCATTGCAAACTAGCAGTGCACGATATCTAATATCTTATAACATTTTTTATCTTTCAAATGTTTAAATCTGAGTTGTTTTAGAATTCGGAAGGCTCAATTCCATCGTACTATTTGTATATACATGCTATAAACTTTTGCAATTTATTCGATGTGGTGGTTCAAAATATGGTTTGGATTTATTTTGAGTTTAAGAAAACAAGTTTACTTTAACTTAAAACCTCAAGAAAAAACTCTTGATCATTGGAGATAGAAATGTTTTCTTTTTCTCATTTATGGATCGTTAGTAGGCATAGAAACTTTAACCAAAGTGGTTAGATTAGATTTGACTGATACGAAAGAGGGGCGTAGTCAGAAACTTTTTTCTTTTTTACTTTAAGGAGGAAATTAATTAAGTGCCTGAGTAAGTCCTTAAAAAACACTATAATTTACAACTATGTAAATATTTTGCAACAAATTTAGTCATATATTATATAAATTAATATATAGTGATGCACAATTGTAGAACAATAATAATTCCTAAGTAATTTTTTAAATTGACTAAGGAAGTATACCATTTTTTAAGTTGGGGCAAAAGTGAATACAAGGTACAATATTAGCATATTAGGCTACATTATAATATGATTCCTATGTACAATTTATAAGGCTTTGTGGATAGGTCACATGGTCCACCTTAGATTCGAAATATTATTGAAACATGATGGAATTTGTTATTTATAAATTTCTACTGTTTCTTTTACTAATGAAATGACGTTAAAAAAACGTTAGCCAAGATATGTCTTAAAGTGTTTGAGATGTTTGGTTGCTAGCCGTGTGTTAATTTTTTTTTTTGGTAAAATAGACTTACACCCTGGTAAGATATATTAAACAAAAAAAACGTTTAAAGTACAATAGAATGTAGTTGAAATGGCACATTAGAATCAAGCAATCGCTTGAACAACAACTAAATCATTTATGTCATGTCATAAATGAACAACTAGTTACAAACAACTAGAATAACCTCTAAAAACATAAAAAGACATGTAAAATAAATAAACAAATCCACATAAAAGATTACTTCTTTGAACAGCCTTGAAGCTTGAAATCAAACTATTGTTAAATTCCTCAAATTGCATAGGTAAGTCATAGACCGGCCGCATAATCATCGAAAAGATAGCCTTTAAGCTTGTTATGTCCTCCTGTTGATGAAAAGTAATCGCCCATAAGATCATTTGGCTCAAACACCTCATCATCACTATCTCGAATCAACCACTTCACCCACCTTAGATAATGGGTTGCCTTCATTCACCATCGACCACCGAATAGGTTTACCATTCTCATCCACAAGGTAGCTTTCTCATTAATAATAAACTTTTCAAGCTTCCCAATTTTCTCAACAATAGGAGTGTTCTTCAGTAGGAGAAGTAGTTTTGGAAGAACTACTTTATTGTTAATATCATCTTTAAATGTACCCAATTAACATTCACATCAATAATCTCATCCACCTCACTATCACTATCAACAACCTCTTTAGTACCGCCCGTGTCGGTAGACCAAATCCCATCACCCATCTTAAAAATATTGTTATCATTACTAAAAGCATCAAAAGAATTTCTCAACGAGACCATGTCAATAATGTCATTAATATAGGCTTTTAACGTTAGAAACCCTAACGGGCTTATTAGGCTCATCAACACAATTAGTATGCTTATCATTCGATTGCTTAGCAATCTCGATTCGCTCACTTGCTCATTAGTACCAACATTAAGAACTAGAGGAGAAGATGACGTACCAATATTAGGATCAACATTAACTTGGGACGAGATGCACCATTAGTTGGTTTGGAAATATGTCTATAATAGTATTGAACCTTTGGTTTTGCAAACGCACACCATCAACTTCACGAAAGGGTTGTTTACCTTTCCCTTTCTTCCTATCAACTTCAATAAAACCATCCTCATTAACCAAGGTTTCTCAACCGTTTCGCCTCTTAGGACATCCATCATCTTTATGATCAAAAACTTTACATATCTCACACCTAGGCGGCTCCACTCATATTCAATATCTAATTTTTTCATCGGCCTCCACTATATTCAATATCTAATGAGCGAGCCATTAGGATACGGGATAGCAACAACAAGAGAATCAAGTAAAGCTTTAGATGACACCTCCACTAGAGCACGAGCCATATGAATTACTTACCCCACCTAATTAAGACACATCGAACTTGTGTAGAATCCAACATAATTGACGACCAATTTGCGTAGTAATCAAACTAAGACCAATCTCAAAATAAGCAATAACCGAACATTATGGATTTTCACCCAAACAGAGTCAAGTAATATCATCTTTAGTAAGTTCCGAGTTAGGAGTCCAAATATTCAAAAAGATAGGTACTAAACGAATCAACCATGGACCTTCTTCCAAAACCCTCCATTCCTCTTTGGTTGCAAATTGAAACAAGAAAACCATTATTAAGCATAACCTTTTGCACCAAATTTAGCCCAAGTATTCCTAACATAATTTTCGACGATCGGGAACGCAAGTCTCTTACCAATGAAGTAACCTTAAAGAGTATTAGCGAACCAAGAACTTACCTCATCAAATACCTTGAATGGAATATTGACATTAGCTCCAGCCATACAATAATCGTTCCTCATCTCCGAAAAATCCTCACAATTTTCTTAGGAGTTTTATCTTTAAGCACATCCGCAAACGACAGAGGAGTGGAACCTGATTGAGTACTTTTTTTTGTCATATTTAAATCACTATCAACCTGATTCTTATCATTAATACCTGTTTTGTCCAATGTCGTAGCCAATTTAGTCCCATCAAACGAAGTGGAACCTTGAGTTCTCTTATCATGCACATTCACATCTCTAGTATTAGTACCCGAATTACCATCAACATGAGACTTACTATCAACATTACTTATACTAGTTTGATCAACCAAACTAGTAGAAGACTCCTTAATCGAACCACTCCCACTAGATTTAGAACCTTTTGAAGCAATATTGTTATTTACAAACCCTTTTTCCATCTCTCTCACAAACCACGACAAGTAACAAAAACCCAAACTTCAATCAAGCGTAAGTCAGAACTAGCATGTATGCACAATCAAGAATAAGAACAAAACCCTAACTTGCAAAGTTAGGGTTTAAACGTTAACCTCCGAATAGTAAGCTAACCCATAGCCAGGTGTTAATGCCTATGTTGTTTGGTTGATATACCAAATTTGTAGTTTACAAGCTTAAGAGAAAACTCACACATGAAAATGGAGAAGCCATGCACAAACCAAAACCATGAACCATTACCATTATATTTAAATTCTTGTTTAAAGTGAAAGAAAACAAATGGGAGTAATAGAACAAATGAAAGACAACACACGATTTGGGAACTTTGTTTGTATTGAAGATTTAGTAGTTGTTAACCCTAAACCCAAAAACGATTCTATCAAGTGGCGATAAAGCGAATTCGATTCTCCACCTGCGATTCACTAAACTAAACCTTACTTACAATTCTTTAATCTTTCACATGGTCTGATTACATTAATTGTTACAATTCAATTGTATCGTGGGTCCAATATCTCAACTACTTCATATATTCACTTGCTTATCAAGTATTTTATTAAATTCTCTATCGCTGCTATTGGCTTGGTTATATACAATTGTGTTTCTACTGATTTTATTATATTAATATATAAACCGATCGTAATCATGGAATTTGGTTAGTTTATTTGTGCTTTGATTCATGCCTTAGTCATCTAAGGACCTCGTTTTGTTGAAGTTAGACGTGGAGCTTCGTGTTTTAGTCGTGCAATTTAGGGTTTCGAATTTGGTTTGTTGATTTTGTTTTTTAGGGTTTCGGTACTGTTTCTATTTGCTTGCTTATTATGGATGAAAGTAATGAGCAAGATTGTAATGCTACGTCTCAGCCATCTAATGATTGTCATGATTCTTCTGTGATTGGAGTTGCTATGGCAAGGGATACAGCTGGTCATGATGTGAATGACCCTACTGTTAGTCTTGGTGAGTCGATTCTTCAATCGACAATGAACCCTAATAGTAGGAAGGATGAGTTTAATGGTATTGCTTCTGGTTCTCGTTCTGATGGACAAGTGGAGCTGGTTTCACTTGGTTCAAGCCCTAGTCATGACGCTTCTAGGCATGACACGCCTGAGGGTCATGATACTTTATTGAAAATTCGTGCTATTGAAAAACAAATTTTTGAGGGAAAACTTGTTCTTGTGGGTGACGATAGAAAACCATTAAAACCAGCTGTGACAATGGATGCTACTACTTATACTTGGGTGATCTGTCTTTGAACAAATAAGCTACCTCACATAAACCGCCACTTGTGAATGACCAACAGTAATGACGGACTTAAAACAGCTGCATACACAAATGCAATGAAGTCCTGAGAATATAGTGAATTCGGTCGTTATGTCCCACGGAGACTCAATGGTGTGCAAACACCGATTCAGACGATAGAATGATCACTAATGATAGTGATCGTAAAGGATTAGGATGGATAATTACACCATTGAAAAGTTATAAAATAAAGCGACTTAAATACTAATTAAGAAAATTAAAAAGATAAAATATATTAAATAAACGCTATCACTATTTTTAAAGTGATGAACGCTTAAAACCTAAAACGACGCTTAAATTAAAACTACGTAACGTCAAAATAAAACGTGAAAATAAAGGAGGAAAATACCTACGAATATAGCAAATACATTTTACAATCCTAATTATATAAGAAAATTATTAGAAAAGAAAATTATTTTTAAAACTATTTATTTAATTTTATTAGTTAAAACTATTTATTAAGTATTTAAAATGCACTAAAATATAAGAAAATACAAAATTAACCTAGAAAATGAAATTATAACTTAGAAAATCTAAAATATGATAAAACTTATTTTAAAACTGAAAATATATTTTTAGACTTTTATGTATTTATTACTAATTTAAAACTATTTAAAACTAATTTAAATTGTGAAAAATACCAAATAAAAGGGAAAAAATAAGGAAAAATCTTTTTTAAGCTTTTTATATTTATCTTAATCTATTAAAATTGAAAAATTATTTTTTGGAACTTTTTCTTAATTATTTGTATTTAAAGCTAATTAAAAATGCTTAAAAACTAATTTAAATTAAGAAAAATAGCAAATCAACTTGGAAAAATCTGAAAATTGCAGGAAAAGTCTAAAATAATATTAGGAATATAATAAAAATGGAAAAACAGGGGCTTATGTGGAGGATTTTGAAACTGAAGACCAAGTGCTTATAGAAATAAGCACTTGGATAAGCAAATGGGCACCAAAAAGCACCAAACTGAAACAGAAGGTCTAATATGCTAAAAGAAAATAAATGGAACAAGTTTTAACTATCCCTAATCACTGAAACAACAAGCTCAACAGATTTGATGTTGTGAGCTTTTGGCTAAAAACAGTTAAAGGGTACCAAGTTTGGGCTTAAGCACAAGCTTCTAAATAAGCTAAAATTGAAAACCAGATATGGAACTCTATACTAGACCTAGCCAACTACTTATGAACCAAATTAGAGCCAACAACAAGCTCAAATGAGCTCTGTGCAATGTCAAGATTAAAACCACTGCATACACACTCAAGATACAACGATGAGTGTGCAGACAGGCATTTACCACCTTTTAATAAGCATTTTGAAACCTTTAAAAATTCACAAAATTTATAAAATGATGAAAAGAAAGTAGACCAATTGAGATTTTAAAGCAACAAGCTTCACTAAGTTTGGTCCGAAATAAGTGAATGAAAATTCCTCTCAGTTGGCTCAAAACAAGGTTTTGCCAAATTGACTTTTGAAGTAAAACTAAAAGTTTGACTTATTTTAACTTTGAGCTAGATTTCTCAACTGCAAATGATGTAAATTGATGAAATGAGGCTAGAGCAAGCTATATCTATGATATTTAAACACAAAATGAGTTTTTGTTTTTGCAAAATTCCAACAGTAAGCTGATTCAAGACAAAAGAGAAGGATTTTGACTTTTGACAGTAGCAGGCACAAGTTAATGACTCAACTTAGCATATTTTGAGTTAATACACATGAACCAACAGAATTCCAACACTGAACAAGCCTTGAGCACAAGTATAACAGCAATTCCAAACACTCCTTTGTAAACTGTTTAGGACTCAAAACTGATCCAATCAATGAACTAACCCATGATATTGATCCAAATGAGTTTAATTACTCTAAATACAACTATTAAAACAGACTTTAACTACTTAAAACTACTAAAACAGCTCAAGCTATGAAACTTAGGAAAGTACTTACAAATAGGTCCTTAGCCACTATGGCTTGAATCAATGAACCAAAGTATCACTAACCTATCCAAACCCCTACCCTAGCTCAATATCAACCCATTTCCATGCAAAGATCACCATTCGACCATTTCCATTGCCATTTTGAGCTCGGTTTGACTTTAGTTGACCAAAATTCAAAAGTGATAGAAACATAAATGTGAGCTTGTGAAAAGCTATAACAAGCTTAAACAAGCTTATTTGAACATGGAAAGATTATTCAAGCTTGTATGTAGAAACTAGAAACCAAAAATTTCAACAAGAGCTTGAAAATTTGGAACTTAAACAAACTTTGAAATTGAAGTTCAAGATAGATTACACAGATGAAAGTACTTGAGTTCAACACTTAAAACAAATTATTACAACATTTGGATTAAACTAAGACAGCTTATAATAAAAACGACATAAGAAAATTTTAAAACTAAAATCTACTACTTTGCTTGCTTTTCTTCCTTCCTTTTATAATCCAAGGTCTTTCTATCTCTTCGATTGTATCCCATCACTAATCTCCACCATTGGATGACCAAAAATGATCCTGGCCATTGAAAAGGATTTTGGCGCCAAAATTGGTGTTTGACAAATGGGGTTGAGTGAGGAGGGGGGATGGTGGTTTGATTGAGCAGTGATAGCAGGTAGGAGAAGGACTTTTTTGGCGGGTGGGGTGTTTTGACCAAGGATTGACCAGAGTTAATAATCAAAGGGGGGTTCACAATTGGTTAGTGACAGGGGTCCAAAAGGTTAAGCAGGGTCCAAAGGTTTGTTGACAAGTCCAAAATGGGTATTAAAGGTTATAAATACAAGGACTAGTTTGTAAATTCTGAAAAATGAAAGGACCAAGGCTGCCAATATCTCAAAGCTGATCCAAGGGTTAAAAGTGACAATCTCCAATAGTATAAGGACCAAACTTGACAATTTCCAAATTCCAAGGACCATTTTTGACAATTTTCAAACTTGAGGGACCAAAGTTGTAATTTTGCAAATTTTAAACTTTGAAAGGTTTGTTTTGACAACTTTTGAATCCCATGGACCTTAATTGACCTTTTTCTTTATTTTGATATACCAGGGACTGATTTTGACAACTTTTGAAACTTGGGGACTAAAGCGCCAATTTTGCAAATTTGATACGCTTTTCATCCGATTTTGATCTTTTGCATTTAAAACATATAAAATAATTGATTTGTGATATTTTCATCATTTTGATGCATTTTGAGTGTTTTCGATGTTTTTGCAATCTATACAAGACAAAAATGATGAGTATTTAGACACTCATCATCGGGGCTAATCCATTTGAGCATCTTAAGGTGCCGAGTCACGAAGGAGCTAGAGGAGATGCTTCCTGCTATTGGTTATTCAAAACCTCCTCAACATACGAGTGGTCCTATGGCTTCTAATGTTAATTCTACTAGTAGCCCTAATATTACTAATGAGAATGTTGATACGATGAAACAACCTTCTTCATCGTATCTTGTTGTTACTTCTCTCGAACCTAAGAAACACACGTCAAACTTTCGTGGGTTGGAGTGTAGTAAGAAAGCTAATGGTGTGGATCTTCGCTCGATGAAAGTGGTTGAAGAGGTGAACACTAGGTTTGAGAATACTTTGTACGGGTATTTCGTGAACGCCTTGCTTTTCCTGTTGTTGATTACTTTGTACGCAATCGTGGGCTAAGTTGGTATACAAAAGGTAATGATGAATGCAAAGGGGTTCTTCTTCTTCAAGTTCAATTCGAAGAAAGGTGTTGATGATGTTCTTGAAAACGGTCTTTGGTTGATTAGAAATATACCTATTATTCTTAAACCATGGACATTGAACAAACTTACTTAAAGAGGATTTGACCAACATCCGGTGTGGGTTAAATTCCATCGCTCCTCTTGCTATGTTTTCGATGATGGTCTTAGTCTCCTTGCCACATTGATAGGCACGCCCGAAAGGTTAGATGCTTTACTAGCCAAATGCGCAAGGACTCGTAACATAGTAGTTTTGCTAGATGCATGATTGATGTGAAGTCGGATGAGGTGCTTAGGGACAACCTTCCGTTGAGATACCGTTACTTGATGGGTCGGTTCGACTATTGAGAAGATACGGGTTGAATCTGAGTTGAAACCACCTCATTGTGATAAATGTAAGATTTTGGTCATACTCTTATTGAATGTCCTAAAGTTGTTGAACCTCCGCCACCTACTAAGCGTGTTAATGATGGTTTCAAGACGGTCAATAATAAGAAGAAGGAAAGCAAGGTGGTTCTACTATTCCGGTCAAGGAGGATTTACTAAACTCGTTGCGGTGTGCGCTTCAATATCAACCCAAAAATACTCCTCCCGAACCTAAGAAAGTGGAAGTCACTAAGAAGAATGCTTACGATGTGGCTAGTTCGAGTGGAACAAAGATCTCACATCTAATCGCCTGATGCTTTTAATATGGAATATGGTATTCTTCAAATGACACCAACAAGGATGTGGATTACGGTCGTACAATGGAAGTTAATGAAGATAAGTCTACTAAGGCAGTCTTGCATCACAAGAACCCCGAGAGTGATTTGAAAAGAGATGGAGTCGGGTGTGGCTCCTAAAACTAGTGATTCTTGTATTCATGACCTCTTCTACTAAGAGAGTTAACCCTTTTCTAAAGTGGGAGATATCGTGGTGTCTAATCGAAGATGAGGTGGTTGCTAACCCATTTGATGAGTCCGCTAATCTATTCGGTGGTGGCCAAGAGTTTGAAGATGAGTATGATGACTATGACTACGATGACTATGCGAAGCAGTTTCGATCTTCCACGAAATTTGATGCCTTTAATGCCATGTATGGCACCAAGCTTCAGGACCTAGGAAGTAATTTTTTTTCCGTTATGTCCTATGTTATCATTTGAGTAGTGGTTTGTTTTCTTTTTAGAAAATAGGTAGTATCTTGTTATGTAAGCTTTATGCCTATGTAACGGTCGAGATATGGGATTTCACCATATCCATTGTACTTAAACGCTTTTGGTTATATATTTACCAGGTGCATGATTACTCCCTTTACCCAAAAACTTTGTTTGTATTTAAATTCTCTCTCAATTAACAAGTACTCACCGACTTCTTGTTTACAAGTGAGTTATCAACTAATTGAGGCCCTCTTCTTCTTTTTATAAGTAAGAAAAGGAATGAAAGGCAATGTTGAAACGTGGGTTTTCCGTAATCATGGGATAATCGGTGTGTTTCTCATGCATGGCTTGAAGTGGTAAAACTAGTTACCATCTCTTTCTCAGTGGTGATCGAACAACTGCTTTGACCAAATGAGTTGCATGCCCATGCTACTTCCCTATTGACTTTGTTCTCAACACCAACATCTTGATACTCTCTTTCCATTTTATTTTTTATTGACCGAGCAATAGAAGATCGTCTCAGAGCACCCCCTTACCATAACTAAAGTGACATTTTAAGAGTATCTATAATGCATCAAGTTTTTACAAACTTAATACATTTAATGCATAATTTTTTACTTTTATTTTTTTGTTTCACAATTAATGCATAACTCATTTATTTTTTGGGTAAAGGGGAGTAATCCTGCACCTTGGTAAATATATTAACCAAAAAGACGTTTAAATAGAATGGATATGAGTGAAATCTCATATCTCAGCCCGTTACATAGGCATAAAGCTTACATAACAAGATACTTCCTATTTTCTAAACAAGAAAACAAACCACTACTCAAATGATAACACAGGACATAACGAAAGAAAATTACTTCCTAGGACCTTGAAACTTGGTGCCATACATGGGATTAAAGGTATCCAAATTCCAAGGAAGATCATAAACCTGCTTCGCATAGTCATCGTAGTCATAGTTATCATACTCACCTTCAAACTCTTGGCCACCACCATCGAATAGATTAGCAGACTCATCAAATGGGTTAGCAACCACCTCATCTTCGTAATCGAAACCACGATCTCTTCCACTTTAGAAAAGGATTAACTCTTAGTAGAAGAGGCGGGCGGATTACTAAGAATCACTAGTATTAGGAGCCACACCCGACTCCATCTCTTTCAAATCACTCACAAGGGTTCTTGTGATGCAAGACTGCCTTAATAAACTTATCTTCATTAACGCCCATTGTACCACCGTAATCCACATCCTCGTTGGTGTCATTGAAGGAATACCAAACGCATCCGTATATTCCATATTAAGAGCATCAAACCGGGTTAGATGTAGAGATCTTTGTTCCACTCGAACTAGCCACATCGAGCATTCTTCTTAGTGACTTCCACTTTCTTAGGATCGGTGAGGAGTCTTTTGGGTTGATATTGAAACTGCTACCCACAACAGTTTAGTAAACCCACCCCGACCGGAATAGTAGACCCACCTTGCTTTCCTTCTTCTTGTTATTAACCGCCTTGAAACCATCATTAACGCGCTTTAGTAGGTCGAAAGGTGAGGTTCAACAACTTTAGGACATTCAATAAGAGTATGACCAAAATCTTACATTTATCACAATGAGGTGGTTTCACCATATTCAACCCGTATCTTCTCAATAGTCGAACCCGACCCATCAAGTAACGGTATCTCAACAAAGAAGGCGTCCCTAAGCACCTCATCCGACTTCACTTCAATCATGCATCTAGCAAAACTACTACGGCCCCACGAGTCCTGCACATTTGGCTAGTGAAAGCATCTAACCTTTGGCGTGCTTATCAATGTGGCAAGGAGGCTAAGGCCATCATCGAAAAACATTGCAAGAGGAACATCATGGAATTTAACCCACACCGGATGTTGGTCAAATCCTCTTTAAGTAAGTTGGTGTTCAATGTCCATGGTTTAAGAATAATAGGTACATTTCTAATCAACCAAGCATCGCTTTTCAAGAACATCATCAACACCTTTCTTCGAATTGAACTTAAAAAGAAGAACCCTTTGCATTCATCATTACCTTTGTACACCAAACTTAGCCCACGATCATGCATCAAGTAATCAACAACAGAAAAGCAAGTCGTTGACTAAGGAAATACCCATACAAAGTATTCTCAAACCTAGAGTTCACCTCTTCAACCACTTTCATCGGGACAGAAAGATCCACACCATTAGCTTTCTTATTACACTCCAACCTACGAAAGTTTGACGTGTGCTTCTTAGGTTCAGTAAAAGTAACACCAGCAAATGATGTAGAAGGTTGTTTCAACGCAACCACACCAACCTTCTCAATACCAACAGCCCCATGTGCATTCGTATCAACCTTATCATTAACATAATTAGGACTACTAGTAGCATTAACATTAGAAGCCATAGGAACACTCGATCTTGAGGAGGTTTCAAATAATAACCAATAGCAGAAGCATCTCCTCTAGCTCCTTCTCGTGATCGCGCACCTTAAGATGCTCAAATGGATTAGCCCAAGAAGTAGTAGCATCCATCGTCACACTGGTTTTAATGGTTGCCCATCGTCACCCACAAGAACAAGTTTTCCCTCAAATATTTGTTTTTCAATAGCACAAATTTTCAATAAAGTATCATGACCCTCAGGCGTGTCATAACTAGGTGCATCATGACTAGGGCTCGAACCAAGTGAAACCGGCTCCACTTGTCCATCAGTACGAGAACTACTCCCCTCGTTAGCATCCATGTCGTCAACAAGAATAGACGAATTAATGTTCTCCTCTCCCATACAATTCACGTCATCATTAGCAGTGTTATCTTTAGCCACATGTTGTGTCATACTGTCAACCTTCTCTCCCAGCATCGACATCACAACAAATCAGAACCCTTGCACACTACAATCACACATAAAAACAAGAAGAATCGTCCAACAAAAAATAAAACCCTAATTTAACAACTAGGGTTTATAATCCAGATATGCGCAATAACTAACCCATGATTAATTAATGATGTCTTCAAGCACCAACCACAGTCCCACAACGAAAATATGTAAGATCTATTGATAAGAATCCTAGATTCAGTTATGTACTCCCACTTCCGCAATTAATAACCATACGATTAAAAAAAATGGAAAAGAGAACCAATAAAGGAATAAAGGATTAATAATATAATAGAAACAATTAAGATCAAGCAATTGATGGAGAAAAACGATTCAAAAAGAAAGTCGATCAAGGGACGTGCATAACTCATTTTGTGAGAATAATTTCTTGCTTTTTCTATCAAACACTTGTAAAACTGCAAGTCTTTCTAAAAAGATTTTGTAAAAGCGCAATTTTGCAATGCAAAAAAGTCTTCAAATGACTTTTTCAAATAGTGCAAAGCTTTTGCAAAAGTTGTGCATTGTGGATGCCCTAACATATATAATATTCATTTCTAACACATTATTATGTGTCATCTCAACGAACTTTGTGTGACAATCGATCACAGCGTAATATAGTGTCGTTGGATGACATTGTAGGTTCACACCTCCCTTTAGTGTCATGTTCAACTTTATTGGTAGTGTCATTTAGACACTTCTTTCTAGTGTGTGTTTGTTTATGTGTTTTTGTGCGCGAGTTTTCATTGTTATGAGTGCGGGTAAAATGTATAGTTGAATGTTATTCTGAGTGTTGTACGTGCTGACTTGAAGTGAATGACGAGTTTTCGATGGCATGGCCTTATTATTGTTGGTACATAAGAACTATAAAAACCTTTTCTTGAAAAACTTGTAAATAATTTTCACTTATATGATATGAAAATGCGAGATTCACAAGTTAAGAGAGGAATAATGTGCGAGGTCTAGGAGGATTTTTATGGTGTTGGGCATGGAGGGAGTAAATCATATTGCAAACACTGATGACTCTTGTCAATCACATTGGATATTGGATATTAGTAAATCATTATCTTTTGATTTCTACATAGTTACCATATATTTCTCTTTCGTTTTAATTCACTACAAATCTTTAGCTTTGGGCAATGGCACAAGTTGGGTAAGACTATTGGTAATAAGGGGACATGCACGCGTCTTCTAGCCCTCTTAGACGTGTCCTTGCTATTACCTTGACCCCATACGATGGTCGTGAAGTGCAAAAAGGCAGAATTCGGTCGTCCCCATGACCAAGTTGTGAAGTCGGTTGTGTGATGTATGATTGTTTAATTTTTTTATGTGGTGTATATTTGAATGGTGATGACACCATGTTGGTCGTGATGTTGGTTGCGGATAGAAAAGCTGAGTTAACGATAGTAATGTTGGTCACTATTTTATTTATTTTTTATTTTTTTTTTAGCGGCAAATTTTTACATCCTACACCACCTATCTTGCAAATTCTATCTCACATGTCTCCAACAAGACTTGAACCCGCAACCTTTAGGTTGATGGGTTACTCACATACCCCTGGGCCAAAAGGCCTTTGGTAATGTTGGTCACTATTACCACCATCGTAATTTATCATTTTAGATGTGTATTAAACACCAAGGTGCATATAAAAAAATGATGGGTTTTATTGCAATTCTCCTAGTTGCCAAGGAACAAGTGAATATAACCTAAGGTGCATTCTTCGGGGAAAGGTTGCTCCAGATCTAAAACATAACCCAATTTAGGGTTGCCCACCATGTGTGTTGGTAATTTTCTCTCAAAATTTGTCTTTGAATTCAAAATTTAAGTGTCACCTAAAAGCCAACTACTAGCTCATAAAGACTACGTCCTTCAATTAATGGGATATATTAAAAGACTTCTTTAGCTTTGTTCTTGTGTACACTCTTTGTACTACTATACCAACTACTAGCACTAGGATTGATACACTTTCATAGAAAGGAAATGATTTAGATGACTAAAAATGTGACTACTATTGTGACTAAATGCAAGTGTTGTCGGTTTATTAGTTTTCGAAAATGTGAGTCCTTATGCCGTCACTAACGAAGTGGTGGCACATAGATTAGCCATACTAATTAGTCATGCAAAACTATGATCTTAATAAGAATTTGATTTTTGTTGTAAATATAAATGGGCTTATGTCTATTCACTCTTAGCTTACTTGCCCGGCCCATTAGGGTTTACATGTAATCATCTACTCTATAAGTAGATACACTCTTGTAACTTCTTGGATTACTCCCATCCTGCTCTCTCATTCTTGTGTTCTTGTTCATTACATTTATAATACGTTATCAGCACGCTCTAAAATTATGTAGTTCTTTGTCTTCTTCAATTCGTGAAAGACGTGAAAGCCCAAGATAAGTGATGACGTATAGTCTGGAGTCGGGTCATGAACCCGACTACAGCCCAATACTTTCAAGCCCAGTACAACCGGGCCAATATTAACACGTGTTTGGGCTCACGAAGCCCAAGCCCATATCTATTTACTGAATAGATATCCGATATCTTCTAAAACAAGAAGATAATCATTCCCAACCGACTTAGGCGGGATACGCGAAGGTTGGGGAACACGGAACCAACAAGGATTCCGTGCGTATATAAAGGAATCATATCTCTCGCTTAAGGTACGATCTCATAACTTTAAAACTCCTTAAACCCTAAACCGATTACTTACTCTCACGCCGGAGGATAATCGTGGAGACAATCCCAGAAGCCTAACGGTGTTTCTTGTCTCTTAGTGCGCAGTCTCTCAAGCAAGCAATTCTCAATTGATACGAGAACCGAGCTCCAAATCGAGAACGCCCAACTTTTGTATCAACAAGTGGCGCCATCCGTGGGACCCCACACTAAGAACCGACACTAGAATGACAAAGCACGTAATCGCCGATCGCAATGACCTCATGGGGAAGAAGGCGCAGTGGCTAACCCCTAAGCGACCCTCTGGGACAACCGTATTGCTAAGAATAAGGGATCGTGCCAGACTTAATCTTCCCCCTGGTGGAACCGCACTCGGGAACAACCCAAACTACTACAACCACCACGAGTGGAGTAGACCCACTGCGCACCGTCTTTACTACTCCCTTTCAATCAGTGCTAGAAACCGACCTAACAAAGGTACCGGAGGCACCAGGCCGGGATAAGGGTAAAGCAGCAGAAACAAACGCACTCACCCTCGAGGGAGTTGCGCCGGAATTAGCACCAGAAATTTTCGTATCCCAAAACTACGAAACATTAACTACCCTCATGCAAGAGGAAGAGAAGAAGAGATCAGGTCGGAACTTGAAAGCCCGACTCAACTTCGATTCTGAATACGAGACTTCCCCACTGCGCCATCAGAAAGAAAAGCGCGGGAGAGATAGCGGCCGACCCCCAGTATTCAACAGAATAGGGAGGAGAGTTGAGGATGATGAGACATCTCACTCGCAGCACTTGAGTGATAGTGATAGAGAAGAACGGCGCATCAAAGGTGTCACACCGATTGGGTAGCCGTAGCACGCGATGACATCGAGCGAAAGCACTCCCAATGTATCCTTCCGATCCGGACCACGGTCGACTGAGGATAGCCGGCGCAAACGCCGTAGAAGGAAAATTCTCATCGATAATTCCTCGACAACGAGGACAACCTGAGGACATTGGAAGTCTAGAAACAGACGCGATAGCCAAGAGGAAGACATGTCTCTCCCGTGGCGCCCGTCGAAAAGTGGATGCGCTCACCGACGCATTAGTGATTTCTCCGAGAACAAGAAGAGACGATGCCTACAAATGTCAAGACCTATGATGGAACAGTGATCCGGATGATCACCTAAAATCTTTGAATCGGCCGCGACCATTGAAAACCGCCACAACCAACGGTGCCACATGTTTAATTCCACACCGGTGGGGAGCGCTTGGCTGGTTCAACAAACTCCCACGAAGGGCGTGAATGGTTTTGAAGAGTTGAGAAAGGCGTTCGCCTAAATTTTACTCAACGCAAAAGTGTGCTAAAAATCTGTCGAACTCGCCGTGGTAAAAGCAGTAACCGGGAGAATCCACGAGCGCTTCATGGAACGCTTTAAAGATGAATGCATGCAAGTTAAAGCATGCCTCAAGTCTTAAAGATCTCAGTGCTTCATGAATGGGATTAATAACCCGAACTCATCAAGAGGTTAAACGACAAGATCCCCGAGACCTTTGATGAACTCATGAAGCGCCTCGGTCTTTTGTCCAGGGAGAAGCCGCCGCATGATAGCAAAAGAACCATTCGAGTTACGGTCACAGGAACAACTCGGGAGACAATCCAACCACCGAGGTAATAACCGTAATAGGAGCTATCGCAGCCTGAGGAGCGGCAGAGACAGAGATAATGATGTATACTCCCCGATCAAAACACCAAAGGAAATACTCGCAGCGGAAGGTGCGAACTTCCCAAGACCACCGCAGATGCGTACACCGTAAGATCGGCGATCGGGAATGGATACTTGTGACTACCATGCGCAAAGGGTCACACCACTAACGAGTGTGTCCAACAAGGCAACTCATCGACAAGATGGTCAAGGAGGCGATCGGACCACTTAGTTAAAACATTAAAGAGGAAGAGATAAGCAAAAGAATGGAAGCAAGAAGGAGACACCCAAAGATAAGGCCGACACAATCTACATGATACGACGTGGCAACGAACCACTAGACAAAAGGTCACCAGAGTTTTCCAAGGAGTGAAATCTCTTTCCTACTTTAATCATGACAACGCAGCAGCGAGAGCCTCTCACCATTGAAATTAGTGCGGTGGTCACGACATACACCGCATGTACATCGATGGTGGGGCATCGGAAAATATCATGTATGAGCATTGCTTTAAAAGACTACGACCGAAATACGTGGTCGCTAAATCCGGTCAACACAAGACTCACCGGTTTCACGGTGAAAAATATGGCCCCTGGGGCAATCTGCGACATTAGTCGGCGTTGGCAACGCAGAGCACTCTACGACAACCCGGATGGACTTCATGGTGATCAAATCCCCTCATCATACAATGGCATTATTGGGAGACCCGGATATCGACCATGTGCGCATGCATCATCAACAAGACGGGATGCTTAAATTCCCGAGAGAAGGGGGCATTGTCACTCTTTACAATGCCACGGTACCAAATGCAGAGTGTAACACGCTTACATGCAGTGGAACCCATCCCGGCAAAGTCGCGCCAAAGTCCCCAACTTGAAGGTCGCATTCACCCGTAATACCCGACTGTGAAATAACCATCGAGGGTCATTGTCGGACAACGGCAAAGCGGTGTCGGCGCTCCTACAAAAGAACGTGGATATTTTCGGGGGAGCCCAAACACATGATCGAGTACCACGCTCGATCACGAGCATAAACTTAGAATCCGACAAGGATATTCACCGATACGCCAAGAAGCGTGGCTAAGCTCCGTAGGCGCGAGCAATTACAGCGAGAGGTACGTAAATTGGTAAATGCGGAATTATGCGGAAGTCTATTACCACGACGGCTTTCTAATCCAAAGAATGGTCAAAAAGCGATGGTAGTCGGCGAATGTGTAGACTTCACCGACCTTAATAAAGCATGCTCGCAGGATCGCTATCCATTACCGTAGATAGATTGGAAAATAGAGTCCTTGTGTGGATACCCGCTGAAGTGTTTTCTTGACGCGTACAAGGGATATCACCGATACAAATGGCTCAAGAGGACGAGGAAA
>CM040244.1:279656691-279785030 GCA_022545495.1 Chrysanthemum lavandulifolium
ATTAGTGCATCAATGACTCGATATTTTCACTCCATGCTTCGCTTTCGTCACGCCAATATTATGATTCAACAAATGCTTCCGCTACTCGATGAGAAGATATCATGATCCGTAATGTGAGCATGTCGGTCCGAAAGTCACAACATCACTTAATACCAACACCACAATGGATGTCTCGAGATTTTGATTGTCGATGATCTCAAAAGTCGGCTCAAAATTATTATCACGTGGATCAAGAAAGACCTCCACTTGGAGTAACCAAACATGCAATGTGAAGAATCAATGACTACGAGCATAGAGCAAAGGACTACATCAAGAATGCAAGAACAATTTTAATGTAATATCTATTTGTATTCTATGTAATTTTGGTACATGATTGAGGTGACCTCCTTAGGGGAGATTGTTAGGAATTAGAAATTCCGTGTAATAAAGATTCGGTCACCTCAAGTATATGTAATCGTTAGAAAGCTCGTAGTCGTGGTTCTTTTAAGTTATGTAGTATTTAGTTAAGTAACACCGTGGAGGACGGACGGGTCTTTACCCACCGTATGCCCCGATCCACACCCGTTGTGGGCGATTTATGTAAGACTATAAATACTCTACCTTCCAAGGTAGAGAATTGAGCTCATAATAAGAATTTTCTTTCTCTCACTAAAGTTCCCTAAACCTCTAACTTTCTCTCTAGAATTCTACTTATACGCCACCTTGTTGTTATGGTTTGATGTATGTGAAAACTAATATCTAACAATGTATTTAAAAGTCATGATATTTGCGAACCGAGGATGACTTTCATGCAACATTCTCATTAAAAACTAGTGGCGCTTCCTTTCTCCCGACTCCTCGATTCTCAATTTCTTTTGTAAAGACGTTATTTTTCGTTGTTTTGTCACGAGTGACTTTCATTGAATCATATAACTCTTTAAAGTATCGCTTAACTTTTTATTTTCTTCTAGAAAACTTTCGCTTTCTTTTGTAAAGCATTAACTTGGTTTTGAAGATGAAAAGTTTGAGAATACCGAGAATCTAAAGGAGGAGGCATTTGGGAGCCACCACATTGTTTTTTCACCCTTTAATTTAGAGATTTGGGCTTTCAACTTTTGATCGTGTTACAATGAGCTTGAATCTGCTCGTCACGCTTTGTTTATCCGAAAATCGATCAAACTCGAACATCCGAGGATGTCTTGATATTTGAGGTTTTGACATTTTCTTTAAGATGTTGATATTTTAGTTGTAAATTAAAATGTTCAACTTCTAGTTTAGAAAGATGTTTTACCAAATTATCGTGATCATCCCGATCAATTTTCTCACTTAGTTCGAGTTTTGTTTTCAAGCTCAATGACACGATCATGGAAACTTTCAATGCAATAGATAATTCATGAAATCGAGAAGCGAATAGAGTGCTTAGTAACAAGATAAAACACATCTTGAGCAACACAACTCAAAATCAAATTCTCATTTAATATGTGCAAGTTCTTTCTTTCAACTTCATTATATTTGAGTTCTGCTCATAATCATTGACTTCAACTATCATTGCATCAAATTCCTTTTCCATTTCTTTAATATCCGAATTTATCCCTTTTGAAGACTCTCAAATTGACCTTTTAATTGTTTGAAGAAAGGCATGACCTCGAGTTAAATAACATTCTTTAGTTTGCTCAAAACCCTTTCTCCCCGCTTATCCCAAGAGGTGTGATTCTCTTTACACGCTTTCTCAAAATCAACAAACAAATTGATAAATAACATATAGGTTGATTAAGGTCTTGCTATTAGTGGCAATAGATCTAGGAACTAGATGCATTGGTGTATTTGGAGGATACGCAGTAGCTACAGGCATTTTCCTAAGGGGAGTGTTAGTTTCAACAAGTACATTAACTTTTAGCTTATCCATGTCTTTCTTCCAAAAGATCTGTTCAGGGGTTAATTGAGTTTGAGGCTTAAACATGTTCAAGGATATCCAATTTTCCTTAGTGTAATCATGGGGTTTGATCGTTATGTTTTTATCTTTACACGCAGGATCGTTAAGCTTCTTATTCATTTTCTCCCTAGATGCATCATCTAGTTTTCTATCTTCCTCAGTGCACTCAATGCAACTAGGTTTCTGTCTAGGTTTAAGAATCTCATTGCCATCATAGATTACATTTTGAGCAACTTTTGCTATCTTACCATACTGTGGTTGGATTCCTTTATAATGGGATACTATGCTTATCACGAGAACTCTATGCTTAGTGATCATGTGAGCAATCGAATGGTATTCCCTTGTACGCATAACTTATTTTCAAGCTTGTTTTTCAAGGTTTTTAGACTAGAAAAATCATTCAAAAGTTTTGATTCCTTAGCATTGAATTCTTGCTTAAGAATTTTAACATTTTCTTGAAGTTCTTGTTTTTGCTTAGCGCTTTAGAAAGCTTTTCTTGTAAGGAGTTTAACTCTTGTTTTAATACTTCTTCTAAACTTACTTTTTCTAATAGTTGTACGATTTGGTCATCCATTTCCGCTCACGGTGGTTAACTCAAACTTAGCACTGTTCATAAATAGCCACTTGTTCTTTATAGGCATTCAGCCTGTAAACAATGTAATCATCAGGGCACATGCAAAGTATTCATCAAAACATAGTCATCATTTATCGCGAAGATGCATCACTTGGTACAGCCTCACTTTCACTTTGTTTCACATATTGATCATATGGGACAACATTGATATTACCCATATTTTCAATATCCGACTCAAAAGTTTCAGCTGATTGTACTTTGTCATGTATCTTTGCCCATCTACATCATCGATAGTTTTAATACCTCCGTGATGATTGATTCTTTGGATGGACTAGCTTGTCGTGGTGAGGGACCTTTGGAGAGACCATTGGAGAAATTCTAGCCATGAAAATTGCATGTGCGAGGGTTCATCATCAACGTCCGAGTCGTATGCATCACGATGGCGACTTGAAAGGCATTCGATGATTATGACCTATCTCCCGAATTGGTTGCTCATCACATCTCGTGATCATATGTCTTGGCATTGCCTCAAGAAGAAACAACACCTCCTCTTCATCCAACACATCTCCATTATCCCGAGCTTGCACAAGTAACATCTTGTCTTTGAAGTACTGCATTTTGAGGGCGTTTTGAGAAGTGTAATTCCTTGCTATGTGTCCATCACCACCATAGTTGTAGCACTTGATTGGCTTTGCTTGTCCTTGATTTCCATTCCTTCCCTATACTGATTTTCTACATACCCTCCTCCTACTCCACCTCTTCTTTGTTCATATTGTCTTCCTTGAGCTGGTTGCACTGTAACCTTACCATCTCTGACTAAAGCATGATCGTGTAGATTGGATGCAGTCCTAATTTTATTGTTAGTGAGAAGTCTGTTAGTAAGTGGAGTGAAGGTTAAGTTTTGTTTAACCATAAGAGCCAGTTGATTGATAAAGTGTTCCATGACTGCATTGGCATCAGGTTGTTTGAAACTTGGATCTGGAATATCTTGAGAAGCTTTGGTAGTAATTCCAACATTGGTGTAAAAAGTCGTAGAGTCATTTGATGAACTTGTTTCTCCCTCGTTGGTTTTGAACCGATCCGTAATCCTTTTTCAAACATAGCATGTCTCTCATTCTCAAGAAGGAATGCATAAAGTTGCTCATAGTTGGTATTCTTCAATCCTTTGGTTAGCTTCACGGAGGTGACAAACTTATGCCATTCAGATTCATGTTGTTCACAAACTTTGAATTCGGTTGAATATTTGGCAAGGTCATTTTGATATTCTTCATATCATTCACAAGTTTGTGGAATCTCACGTAATACTCATAGACACTTTCTTCGGCTTCATCTTAAAGTGCTCAAATTCATCATACAAATTGTGATTCTATGTCTTCCTTTGTTAATTCGTAACCGAGAGAAGCATCTTGACATTATCCCAAATTAACCGCTTTGGCTTCAGTGTTGTGATTGATAAGCTTGTAGATATCTTTGAAGACCTCAAGAATAATGTTAGAAGCCCGATATCAAAGATCGAATCTCTTTTCTCCTTATCACCGAGCTCATCATACATCTTTGGTCTATCCATTCCATAGATCATTGTTCCATCCGCAGCAATATCAATTAAGTCTCTTGTAGTCTCAACTCGATAAGGTCCTTCATCAATGGATTTGAGAATGTTGACCCCATTTTCCTTTTCAAGACAAAGACAATCGGATTCGTTGAGCCCATGAGTCATAATCGCTTATGTCAAGCATAGGTGAACGAGTATCCGATCCACTACTTGAACGCCCTCAACTACGTAAGAAACGATAGTATGTACGATGTTTGACATGATTACAAGTTCTACGGATTTTACTATTCCTTGATTAAACCGGGAAATTGATTCTTTCACGAGATTTTACTAAACCAAAAGAACAACCGTAAGAATGTAGCACGAAGAAGTAACAAGACTTAATAGACAAGTAGCTAAACAATCAACTCGCTTAGTTATCAACTCGCAAACCACCCAACTCGCTTAAAGAAACAAGTCGCTTAAAGAACCAACTCGCTTAATATCCAAGTCGCATATAGAGACAACTCGCTAATAGCAAGTCGCAAACAGAGACAACTCGCTTAACCACCAAGTCGCTTAATCTAACTCGCTAGTCAGACAACTCTCTTAATAGCCAAGTCGCTTAGAACTCAAGTCGCTTGAAGAAACAACTCGCTTAGAACCCAAGTCGCTTAAAAAACAACTCGCTTAGAACCCAAGTCGCATAAAGAGTCAACTCGCTAAATAGCCAAGTCGCATATATCAACTCGCTTTCAATAACGAAGCAACTCATTTCAAGAAACAAAACTCGAGACTCAACTCGCTTAGTACAACTTTCACAAATAACCACTTTATCAATCAAACACAACCAAACCACAATGATTTAAGCCTTCCAATTCAAAACATAAACACATATAATGATCCTAAACACAAAAGTACAAGCAAAATTCAAACTTTAACACTAGAATTTGTCCAAATGATTTAAACTCTCCTAAACACTTAAAACCCCAAAACCTTATGAAATCCACCCAAAACAAAGAGCATGAAAGATGAGTGATCAAACCTTGAGCTCGATACCAATTATAAGATATTCGATTTCACAAGCACACTAAACCATAATCACATGAGACGCTCAATATGTTTAGAGAGAAAGTTCTAGATAGAGAAATGGAAGAGAGTTGGGAACTATGTGAAACAAAGAAAATGGTATTGAGCCCAACCCTCTACCTTGGGAGGTAGAGGTATTTATAGTGTCTTACAAATAAATGCCACCTACGGGTCATGGATCGTGAATACACTGGTAAAGACCCGTCCGCCTTCCACGGTGTTATTTAAAAACTACTTGCTAACATAACTTGACTACGACTACGAGCTTTCTAACGAATACATATACTTGAGGTGGCCGACTCTTTAACGACTGAATTTTCTAATTCCTAACAAAGTCCACCCAAACCCTCTCCACCTCTTGTCGATGATGAGATTGTAGAAAGTGAAGCTATAGTAATAAATAAAAAGATAAATGAAGAAGAAGAACCTTTAAATAATGAAGTCATAAACATTAAAGAGTCCAAAGATCACCCCGTAGATAAGGTCATAGGAAAGCTAAACGAAAGAACATTAAGGTCTCAAGTTCAAAACCAAAGTAGCTTGTTTTGTTTTGTTTCAACCATAGAACCTAAGAATACACAAGAAGCCATAAATGATGAAAGTTGGGTAATGGCTATGCAAGAAGAATTAAATCAATTTGTTTCTAATGATGTTTGGACCCTTGTCCCTCCACCTAGTAATCAAACCATAATAGGAACCAAATGGGTTTATAAAAACAAATTAGATGCAAACGGAGTAGTGTCTAGAAACAAGGATAGACTCGTTGCCCAAGGGTATAACCAACAAGAAGGAATAGACTTTGATGAGACATATGCCCCCGTGGCTAGATTAGAGTCTATAAGAATATTTCTTGCGATGCTTGTGCTAATGATCTAAAGCTTTATCAAATGGATGTCAAAAGAGCTTTCTAAATGGTTTTATTAATGAAGAAGTATATGTAGCTCAACCTCCGGCTTCATCGATTTTGAAAACCTAAACATGTGTATAAATTAAAAAGCCCTTTATGGTCTTAAACAAGCTCCAAAAGCTTGGTATGATAGACTCAAGTCATTTTTAATTAAACACAACTATACCATGGGGTTAGTTGACAACATACTTTTACTAAGAAAGAGAGTCACATATAATCATAGTTCAAATATATGTAGATGATATTATATTCGGATCCACTTGTCAAGACATGTGTGATGATTTCTCTAAAATCATGCATGACGAGTTCGAGATGAGTATCATTGGAGAACTTAGTTTCTTTCTTGGTCTACAAATCAAACAAGTAGAAGATGGTATCTTCTTTAATCAATCTAAATACATAAAGGAGATGTTAAAGAAATTCATATGCTGTCAATCGACAAGATGAAGACGGCGAATCCGTCGATAATACTAAATATCGTGGCATGATAGGTAGTCTTCTACCTCACGGCAAGTAGGCCGGATATCATGTTTAGTGTTTGCTTATGTGCTAGGTTTCAAGAATACCCTAAAACATCACACCTAGAAGCCGTAAAAGAATATTTAGATATATTAAGGTACAACATAATTAGGATTATGGTATCCTAAGGGCACGGGAGTAGAAACAATTGTATATGCAGATTCCACCATGCATGATTATGTTGTCCGAAAAAGTACAAGTGGGGTATGTACTTTTATGGGATGTTGTTTAACATCTTGGTTTTCAAAGAAACAAACGACATTAGCAATATCAACAACCGAAGCCGAATACGCCTCCGCCGGAAAAGCATGTCAACAAGCACTATGGATGAAACAAGCGTTAGTCGACTACGACATTCATCTTAGTGACATAGCCATTCTATGTGACAACAAGGGTGCCATAGATCTAAGCAAGAACTGTATTACATTCTCGCACAAAGAATATAGAGATTCGCCATCACTTCTTAAGAGACAATGTTCAAAAGGGAACATCTCTATTGAGAAGGTTGCGTCTAAAGACAACATAGCCGACGCCTCACCAAACCCTTGAAGCGGAACAATTCAACCTACTTCCTTGGTCTTGGTCTCATGGAACAAACGTCGTAATTTACTTTTTGACTCTACAAGGTATGTAAACACTAGCCTTCTTCTTTCTTAGTCTAGGATCTCTATTTCACGCACAACTCACAAACAATACGGAATTTTCAAACCCAAGATAAGTTTTTCACTTATAGTTTTCTTATTTTCTTTCAAAATAAGTACAAATTACAAACATCTAATCACATACACATCTTCCTTTCAAAAGGACAAAACGCTTGTGTTTCACAACATAGAAATCTCTTTTCAAAATGTTTTCAAAATGATACTTCTTCCCAGATCAATTTCACAAAAGCAATTTATCACGCCTAGGACAAATCGCTTTTCATTATTAATACAACGAAAACCCGCTTTCATTGCATCTCATGTCTTTGAATGCTAAAGGGGACACATAACTAATGTGTGTTTTCGGCACATTCATTTAAGCCACAATGAATTAGGAGCATTGGTAACACTAAATTATGTACTCAATTAATAAATATGTGTTTTCGGGTTATCTCACATAATAGTATGTTTTCCACTTCTAGTTTATTTTCCTTTTTCTTCTTAGGAGTCGAGATAACCGCAACTCCAAATAGTTTGCATATAGGCACACACTAGGAAAAATGTTTCCAAAAGAAAATTTTGTGCCGCTCGATCACTGCACCCACGGATCCCACCTTTATGCCGGACGGATCCTCGCGGAAGGATCCGTGGGATCCGTGAAATGTGTCGCTTTTATCTTCTATTTTCTCACTTTGGATGAAAAATCCACATTTGTTTTATATTTTGGGAGTATGTTCTTTAATGATTGTGTTCTCATGATCACATGCCTTAAATCCATATATAATCATTAGATTTTAATCCACATTTTGGGTCAAGCATTCATTACAATGCTTTGTTTTTCTATATAGAACTCCCAAAATGCTTGCATAATTCATCTCATCTTCACAAACAAACAACACCATGTCATCCAAAAGATTTTACAACTTAGATGAATCACCTAGTACAAACATTCCTCTTCATGAAACCCAAACCTTTGTACTACCACCTTCCAAAATACCACAATCAAACTCTAGAATATCCGCACGGATTAGCATCCGATCTTGTTGCTTAGCATAAACATCATCAAATGGCTCATCACCATCAAATAACTCACCACAAGATGCTTCCATTATAGCACCTCCCTCATCACCAACAAGTACACCATCTTCATCACCTAAATTCACTCTTTTGGAACTCCTTACGACTCCAACAAGATCTCAACAACCAAAAAAAAAAGAAATAGCCTTTTGACACCTCCAACTTCTTCAAACACAATATTCAATGATCTTGAAACATCACCACCCTTAGCTCGATTAAACTACAAGAACATCTAGGTTCTTTTCCACCACCACTTCCAACCATTCCGGACTTTGATCCGTATTTTCCTATTTTCCACCACAAATTCCGCAACTCACAAATCAAACAACCCGGAAGACTTCCGCACTCATTACCCGGATCACTTACATTGTGAACATTGCCAATCCACTAGGAAATTGCAATAGAAGTTAGGGAAGAAATGCGATTCATACTCAACCTCATCCTTGATCGCATCAATACCATTACTCATCCAAACCTCCATCCATAACCTTATGCAAGCATGGAAGGAATCATTATTACTATTTTCTATTTTTAGTACTTTTTCTTTTGAGGCATTTTCAAGAACAAGTCTTGTTCTTACTTTTACATGCTTATAGGTGGCATAAATACCACTACACTTTGTTGTTTTATTACAAGGCCTTGTTTACATACCTTGGCTCCCAATCTTGATTCTCGTCAATCACAAGATTCTTTAAGCATGTTACTAACCTTTCTCTTTATAGGATTTTTTTTTTAATTTTTCTTCACTTGACGCCCAAACTAGGGGAGCTACCGTCAAGGGGAGTAAGCGATACGTGGACTAATTTTTCCACACTTTTATTTCTTCGAAGGGTTAACTTTTGTTTCGACAAAAGGGGGAAAAGAAGTAAAACTTAGGGCTTTCAAAACATACATCTATTCTTAAGTTTTACTCATCATAACATTATGTTTTGTCATCAACAAAAGGGGAGATTGTTAATACAAATAAACCGTAAAACGCTTATTAATATTTTGCGATCTCTTTGTGTTTTGTTGATAACAAATATCATGTTATCTTAAGTATAATTATAAGGATACATGTTATTTTTGTAAAGCATTTACATATAGCCATTTAAATACAAAAATGTTGTAATTAATCATTTGTTGTAATAGTTTATTATGATGGGTAAAAACCACAACCCATGGATCATATCCATAACCCATTAACCCATACCCATTTGACTAGATACAATGTATTCATTAGATACATTGAATCTAAAGGAATACCCATGGACCAACCCATAACCCATGACCCATAACCAAAAACCCATGGGAAAAGAGGAGCGTCCCACGGATCCCTAGGTTTACACTAGACGGATCCTTGTGGAGGGATCCGTGATCCGGGAACAAGGGCGTAAATTGCCTATAAATATTAAATAGAGAGCCATTTCTTCATTCTATCCCACCCTCTTCTTACTAATTCTCTCATATACTCTCATTCTCTTCTAACAAAAGATCACTTGATCTAGAGAGTACTTCGCTCTTTCTTTCTTTAGTGGTTCTCATATAGGTCCTTCTCTAAGGCGAGATCACGAGCATTCTACAAGTCATCCAAGCAAGGGGTCCTCGATTGATTTGTTCCTCCGCAAGATTTTTGTAATAAAGATCTTGTATTTGATATTTCACATATTTGTTGTGTAATAGTCGTGTTGGTTTGGTCCACCGTGTTACGAACTCGGTATTTAGCTTTGTACCGGAAAAGGTGTAAGCTACGCTGTGAAGGCTTCTCCACCAAGTTGAAGGAGTTTGTTGACATAGTGTTTGAACTCTCGAGTAGGTGACTCGGGGAGTGGAGTAGGGCAAGGAAGGTGTCCTTGTAGCCGAACCACTATAAATTGGTTGTGTCATTTCTATCCCTTTGCTTTACTTTATTTACTTGCTTTATCATTAGATCTATACTTTCTCAACATCCATACGATCTCACATATTATCGAATCTAAAGTTTTTGAAATTAACTTAAAATCGGCAAAACTATTCAACCCCCCTTCTAGTTTTTCATAGCTTTGTTTTTTTTTCTTAAACAAAAGTTTTGTGTTCCTTAAACTAGCATTTACTTTAATTATTGGTTGTGTCATTTCTATCCCTTTGCTTTACTTTATTTACTTGCTTTATCATTAGATCTATACTTTCTCAACATCCATACGATCTCACATATTATCGAATCTAAAGTTTTTGAAATTAACTTAAAATCGGCAAAACTATTCAACCCCCCTTCTAGTTTTTCATAGCTTTGTTTTTTTTTTCTTAAACAAAAGTTTTGTGTTCCTTAAACTAGCATTTACTTTAATTCGTTATAGTACGTGTGTACAAAAAGTGGTACTTCTACACTATTGTAAGTATCTTGGATTGAATTGCAAAAACGGTAAGGGGCAATTCTTAAAATCCTTATAAACCCTAATTAGGGTTCATCTCAATTGCTAGCTTGGAATTAATTCTTGTTTAGCTAGAGTCAAAAGTACGCATACTTTTATGTTTATGTTAATTAATTATTCATTATATGTTCCTATACGCTTCCACATGTGTACTTGATGTTTATTGTGTTTAATTATGATTGTCATGCAATTAAAATTTCAACAGTGGCATCACGAGCCTTGGATAATGTGTAATTAATTACTAAACGCGTAAAAAATGAATATTGTATTGTGTTTATAATATGATTAATTCTAGGGTTTGGTTAATTTTTTTCAAAACCCTAATTTTAGGGTTAGGGCCGATTGCCCTAATTGTTTGTTAATAAAAAAAATTTTCTTCGAACCCTAATTTTTTTAATGTCGACTTGTAAATTGTTTTTTAGGGTTTGTTAAATTGTTTTGTTATTAAACTTAAACCTAGAATTATATATATGTTTACGTGAATTAATTCGTGAATATTGTTATGTGACGGGAATTTTATGTGATCTTAAGACTAGTTGAATAAGAGTTATGTTGAATCCATGATGAGACATGCATGTTTGTCATCGATTGTTGCTTGAATTATTAATTGTTGAGTTTTTATCACATGTATTGTTTTGATAATTCTTGAATTGGGGAAGACCTCAATAATTGTTGTTCCCTGTTCACTATCGTTTAAAGCAGTTTAGAAAAAATATAAAACAAGTTAATAGTGAACAATGACTGAAATTAACATAAGTAAAACACACCAGATAATTTTCAACATCATATTCTTATTAGAAATGAATCGCAAAGAATACGTTACCCAAGTACTTGCGGAATAGCACTTGGGATTGAAATGACTAAGATTGGTGACTCTCTCTAAGCTCAGCTAAGTCTAAGCACAACTCTTAGAACCCACCGAGCTATCCTGTGATAAAGTTGAGTTTGGAGGAGTGAAAAGATGGCTTGCATGTATGTGTGTTTTACAATTCACAAGCTTAATCTTTTCACTCCATCTCTTATGCTATTTATACATGTATGATTTTGACTCTTTCTAAGTGACAACCGACATCATACGTAAGACAAAATATCGATGTATTTTGTCTCACATAAAAGACTATTCTAGGTAAGAGACAAGACTAATTTCCTAAGTTCATGATGACACCGAGCCTAATCTTTAGCCATTCAGTGGAAAGTTGACTTTGGTTGATAAGTACTTCGCCTTATCCGATTCAAACTTATCCCGCCATGTCCCGCCTTCTTCGCCTTTACATCCTTCGCCTTCTACTTCAGCTTGTCTTCGTAAGTAGTTGGAGAAGAGTCTTAGGGATTCATGAGTTATTGTCATCACCACCGAATCCATCATCTTCTTCTTGACTCCGCCTTCACCATTTAAGTTACGCCCATCGAGTGGAGAGACTTCTACTTTGCCTCGCATCGAGTATCCTCGAAGATGACTCATCGAGAGACTCTGCACTCAATGACTGTTAGTGTTTATCGGAATAAACACTTGGGCTATTTTCTATTCAAATCCTAGATTAAAGGGTTTGGGTATTTATCAACCCAACAGCCTCCCTATTTGGATATACAAATAGCCTAAGTGTTTGATCAATGTAAGTGAGCAAATGGCTTCTTCTTACATCGAATGTACTAATGAATACAATAAGAAACACCGAATATTTTAACAAAACATACATCGTTTATTAATCAAATTACAAGATTCCTATCACGAGTACAAAAGATAATTCAAAATGATGTCACCCGTATGGATTCCCAAAGGCTTCAAGCTTGACTTTCTTGGTGATGAGTGTTTCCGTCAGATGGTCTCTTATCTTGGCATTTAAGTCGACACGTAACCCGACATTTGTAGAGTCTCAATTTGAGAGGCCACTGTATGTAGCTTAGCATTGCAACCACACCGCCGATCAATGTCACTCCACCTTTGAAATGCAGGGTTTCCATAGACATCAATGTGGAATAGCCCTCTTTCAAGCTTCTCAATCACTAGACAGCTCACGAACTTAACACCTTTAGGCAATTCCTGCTGCATTTGAGTCCGTGTACTTTTATCTCAGTGGAACTCAACCTCTTTCTTTACCCTATAATGACCGTGGTTGAGATCCTTGTGGTGCGCTTAAGGCAGTGCTTAATTCCCGCCATGCCGGTGTATCTCTAAGTCTTTCATACCTCTTATCGAGCATCTTCATCGGTTCCTTAATCGCCGATTTTGCTTCTTTTCTATTATTGGACGGAGTTCATCGAGTTCGATGATCCCAAAGTGAGTGAATTTTGGGGATCATGAACCTCGAATGCCATTTATCATCCCCTCAGATACGCTCATTGCTAGTGGTTTAGACCGGGATGATTTTGACATCGATGATCTTCTCGTGCGTCTTCGCTTGTCATTGTCTAATTATAATGGTCAATTCTTGCTTTCCGATGGTCGCAGCTTTTTTGTTCTTTTCTTCCAACTACTTTTTCATTTCACCATTTTGCTACTCGAGCATCCTTGAACCTCCGTCTCGGCTCGACCCTTTTCAAGCTTCTTTGGATCAATTACCACATTCTCGCCTTCTTCGGCAATCACTTGAAACTTCCTTACTCTTCTTATCGCCCTCATCTTGTTTCAATCTCCTTTCTTTAGCAAGATATTTAGTTAGTTGTTGAGGTGTGAGAAGGTATTCAAAGGTCACCGATTTGTAGGGAATCTTCTCGTGCTCGTGAGTTGTCATTATGCCTTTTCCTTTGTCCCGCCCTCGGAAGATGATGCAACCAAGGGTGGTGTTGTTATGATAGGTGTTGTGATCGTTGTTGTTGTTGTTGTTGTTGATGTTTGTGGTGGAAGTGATGAGATGGGTATTGCCGAGATTGGTGGTGTTGGCTCCCCTCGGTGAAGAAGAGTTTCTTCAAGAGATTCTCCCCTCAACCTGCTGGAGCGCCGCAGGGCAAGAGTTGGTGATGGTGCCGAGGGGACGGAGTCGCTTGACCTTTGAAGGCCTGATAAATTTCAAGAATCATGGCCTTGATGTCTCAAGTATCCGCTGAATACCAAAGTGACTTTGGCTTCCAAGGTAGCATGAGATTCCTCCAAAGCGCTCATTCTGGGTCCAAGATTCCAGCCATAGAAGACGAGGCCTAAGTCAACGTAGCCACCGAGTAGTCAAAGAGCCCAATGTAGCTGAAGAGATTGGATCAAGATTGAATACCTCGAACATTTGCAGATTTTAGGGTTTCGATCGCCTGAAGGTCGATGATTGTTTCAAGCACGCCTCAAGAGCATCCATCACTTTAGAGTTGAGCGTTGGGTCTTCTTTGACGATTCCCGATTTCATCTATCACAGCCAACACCTCAAGATGTCTCAAGAATTTAGCCAAATTTTCATCCATCCTATGAATGGTGTCATACATCAAGTCCCCGTGCTCATGAACGTTTTCATCAAAGGCTTGGACCTCGGCCTTCAGACTGCATAAGTTGCACCACCTCGTGATGTTGTTCCCACAATGTTTCAATGACCCCATAGTATAATTTCCTTGAAGCTTTGGTGATCCATCGAACCAACTTGTCTTTTAATTAGTGGAAGAACATTGTCAAACCGCTTGACTTCATCGAGCCGGATGAGGAGGCGTACATTGTCTTCGTGTTGAAATGAGGATTCAAGATGCTCCTTTGGATGAGGCCGAGGTTCTTGTTCGATTGAACCTCGGCGTCCACTTCTTCCCTCGCCGATAAAATTTCATCATTTGTGTCGCAAGCTCATCTTCGTAAAATAGTATCCCAAAGAATATCGCAATAGCTAACAAGGGTTGGTGATGGGTTCCATATCGGTGGGTATTAATCCTCCGAGTCTTTGTCCCCTTGACCCCTCGACACTAGTGGAGTTTCCTGCCTTCTCCGAGTCGATTGGTTTTGGGTTCCATATCGGCGGTTGTTCCTTTCCTCCGAGTCTTTGTCCCCTTAGACCTCTCGAGACATCGATGGGTGTGCCCAGTGCCTTTAGCGGAGACAAGATAGTGATATCCCTATCGGGGTTGTTTGGTTCCTCCGAGTCTTTGGGATCGATCGGTGTGCCTCGCACAAAGGCTTGGATTTGCTAATGTCATCACCGGCGTTGTGGAAGGCGCCCCATACCAAATGGTTGTTTGTTTTCCTCTAGATCTTGGGAGTAGTGGTTGGGACCAAGGGCACCGACTTTGATTTATCGGTGTCCTTCATTGTCACCGGGTAGATGATGATTGGCCTCCAGGGGTGTCAAATCGCCTTAGGCCTTCTTTGCCTTTTGGCTGCTCCAAGCCTCGTGGCCCCGAGACTTGGGTTTGGTCTTAGTCCCACCGAGACTTCCCTTTTCTTTAAAGGAGCACGGTTAGAGACATTGATTCCTCTGGGTGTTTACAAGAACCATATGGGCCTTCAATTCAATATTTGTGACAAGGGATGGGTCCTTTTGAAAATTTTATTGGCTTAGGATGCCGTGTAAAGCACCAAATTTTTCTTCCCGAGGATAATTTGAACCCAAGAACACTTGTAAAGCACAAGAGACAAACCTAGGATACGAAACGTATTTTGTCCTAGTTTTGCTCAGAGCTTGGTTACGAGATCACCGAATGATCTCCCTATGTCGACAAAGGACCCCATTCATCAAGCAAGATGCCATCATCAATCGAATAGAGTTAACTTGTTCGGTGGATGAGTGGTTCCCCGAGGACCCGAATCACAAATGTGAATAGGATCCTCCAAGCCACGGAAATGAACTCTTGGTGACTGGGGTCTTGTCCAAAAACGTTGGATCTAAAACAATTTGTTTTAACCCATCCTTCACTGTGGAGGGTTCGTGATGGGCGACATAAACACCTTTGTTCTAATCCAACCTCGTTGAGGTGCAAAATGTTTTATAATCCACGGTGAATTGTTGCCCCGTTAAGACCGAACTCGATGAGATATTCCACGAGAGGTCTAAGGTTGTTCTCATCAAGAGAGGGTGTCGGGTCAAAGGCTTATAGCTTGCCCAAAACTCCCGAGGAGGTTTTGGCATAGTATGTAGGGACACCGAATAAAGGCCGCTTTTCAAAGGCGCTTATACAAAAATTACATAATGTCTTTATAGGTCGACATTGGAGGATATTCAAAATTGCCTATGACATTATTTGTTTTAAATTCAACGTTGCTAAGATCGCCACCACTATGAAGCAAATCAAGAGATTGTGTTCTTGCCATTTCCATTAAAAAGGGTTTTAGGGTTTTGAAAAGAATAAGTTGACAAGAACAATCAAAAGTTTTTGTATGTTGGAATCACTCCTAAACTATAATTCAAGTGTTAGTCATTCTTATGTAATAGGTAGCTTATTATGGCCTTTATGTTTGTTTTAGCCTTAAGCTTATGTAGAAGGCTCATGAGTTTAGCCCAAGCCCATAGGAGAAAGGATGGAAACTAGGAGTGTTGCCCTAGCTTTCCTCCTATAAATACCTTATGTAAACCCTCACTGAGGGTTGGTTGTTCAAGTTATTTTCTCTCATACACTCTACGCCTAAACCGCCTTTTTATATCGTGTGTGTGTGTGAATCTTGTTCAATCGCCTTATCTCTTTCTATATTACTTGTGTTTGTAAAACTAGTGACCTAACAGTGGTATCAATCGCCTAATAGTTGGGTGAACGTATTGTTTGAAGTGAGTTTTGGTCTCACGCCTAACGTACGGTACCATACCTTTGGTTTGCTTAAAAACGCATTTTTTACACTTTTTAATCCAAGATTCTTGTCCTTTCAACGTTATAAGGTGTTAAACTTACTGTTTTTGGCAAAAAGATTGGAACTTTATGTGTGGATCATTGTTTTTCTACTTGTTTTTGAACGAGGGTTAAGTCCTACGCATAACTATTTTAAGAGCTTTGGATCATCAAGTTTCACACTTTTGTGTCTTTTGGTGTTATTGAAGCTATTTCATCACACAAAAACTGGTTTAGAAACATCTTTGGGCAAAATCAAAATTACGAGTAATCCTACGCGTAGCAAAACCCTAATCCTACACGTAATTTATTCCTTGGCTTGATCTTCGTTTTTGTGGTTTACTCCGTGTTTTCTTACTTGGATAAGTCTGAAAATACGTCGACTTTGGATATCTTTTGCACTGTGAAGTGTAAAAGATCACTTGGGATAAAACCCTAAAATTACGCATAAGATAAGCTTACGCCAGAAATCCCACGCATAAGATTTATCTTACGCCTAAGCCTAGTCTTACGCATAAGATAATCCTACGCCTAACTTTCACGCCTAACTTTTGTCTACGCATAACTTTAGCGTCTTTTCCTACTTACGCGTAAGCTAAATTCTACGCAGAACTTTGGTGTTTTACGCATAAGTGCTACTTGGTTATTGTGATTTCTACCCCAAGGATACTTCTTCAACAAAGGTTCATTCGACTACAAAGATCCATTTTTACCAACACAAGTTTTCAACATGTCACAACCACCATACTCTAACTATTTGCCTTACACTTATCCTCAACGACAACAACAACTAAGTCCACAACATCAACAATGGAATCAACAACAAGCAATTTATCAACAACAATTTAATCAACAACATACTCCACAACTTGGAGCAATTCCTCCACCACAAATGGTTCAAACACCGCGAAGTCTTCAAGTTCAACCCTACACAAATGACTTCAATCAACATCCATCAAGGAACACTATGAAAGAACCCACTTGGTTTGCAAAGATGTGAAGCTTTAAGCGACCAACAATCAATTCATGAGGTCGGATCACTTGATAGACCTCCAATGCTCACTCCAGAAACTACGATCAATGGGTGATAAGGTTCTTTAGGTTTTGTGATCCAAGAAGCCACATGGAAAGTTCTTAAAGAAGGTTATCTTGGAAGGTCCATTTGAGATGCCTACCGTCATTGTACCCGGAGATCCAAATGCCATTCCACCAAGAGATGAACAAACGAACATTGCTATCATTATGGACTTGAATCCTCAAGAACTTCTACACTATGAAGTAGATGAACTTGCAATGGAATATATCCTCTTAGGATTACCAAACCCAATTCTTCAGAGTGTTGATGCTCAAAAGACTACACGTAAAATGTGGGATCATATTCGCCTTCTTATGGAAGGATCGGTACTCAATCGGAGGATTTGGAATCCAAAATTTACTTGGCTTATGAACACTTCATGATTGAACCCGGAGAGACACTAGAGTCCTATCATCATCATTTTCGACATCATCAATGATTTTGATAAACACAACATCATCATGCCAAGAATTGCAAGTGAATACTAAGTTCCCGAGTAGTCTTGGTCCTGAATGGGAGAAGTATGTCATTTTTCTTCGCAAGCGAAGAATATGCGCTATTCTACATATGGATTGTTGTACGATTACTTGAAGCCTCATGAAAAGGAAGTTGATCGGGAAAGGATTCTCCGTGCTCAAATTGCTCCACCTACACATCCCGAAAATCAACAACTTGCCTTATATGCTCAACAAAGTTATCATCCTCAACAAGCAATTCAACCAATCCTCAATCACACCAAACGATCACTCACAAAGAACCTCAACAAAATCAATTGGTTCTTTACAACAACAACAATGATCAAGCACATCATAGTCAAACTAATGAGGAATCCGATCCGTTCAAGATTGCAACAGGGATTTGTTATGATTGCTAATGCTTTAGCCGTTATACAAACAAATCCAACAATTGTATTCGCTCCTCATCCAATACACGAAATCAGTCATGTGAACAATGGACGAGTTGAAGTTCGTAATCGTGGTTATGGTCGTCAAATGGGAGGTGGTCAAGGGTTTAATGCTATGGTAGGAATAATAACAGAGCTCAAGTGGTGGAACAGGAAATGCTCGAGAATGGGTTGAATGGTCTTCGATGCTACAATCGCAATGAGAAGGGACACCGATGTGCCCGGTTGGTGCAAGTTTTAAATTTGTAAAGGTGAATTACCAATATTACCAATAACACATACGAGCAAGTATACTCGTCCGCTATAGCAAGATTATGAAGGTAAGTCGGGATCGTCGCGGATTTGAGTGAATCTAAGCACAAGTTTGAATTAACGGAGTCTATCAAAACATATAACAAAGCAAATAGATATAATGAAATTCGATGATTAAAAACTACACTTGCTTAAACTAGTTTCATATCATAGATTAATGTGATTGTGTTAACCTCTTAACATGTTGGTTGTGATAATTAGTTGAAAACTAATCTATTGTTCTTACAAGTTAAACCTTCGTCAAGATTTTAGTTCATAAAACAAGCTTTAAGTTTAACCAATCAATTCAAGATCAATTCAAGTTTCATAAGTTTACCTATATAAACTTAAACACAAAAACATCCGCTTGTTCATCAAATTACTTAAGAAATGGTCAATACAAAAGGTAACCGATCATAGACAAAAGGCTACAATTGATTCTCAACAACTAATCTTACGACCATTTAGATGTTTCCAACCAATCCAATTTGATAATCAAAAAGCGTTTCTATTACAACCACACTTTGGTTCCTTTGTATAATCAAGAATAATGGGTAAAAACAATCATCCATAGACAAAATGATTATGACTAGTTGAATAACACGAAGTTCTTTCGACCCCAACGATTATTATCAATTAGCCAAACTTGATTAACAAATGTCACTATGAAACTGTAGCACAATTGGGTCTTAGAATTAACTTGAAATTGAATTAAACATGTTAACACAATCACTAACTAATCATATGGTAATCAACATCATTTAAGCAAGTGTATAAAGAAACTAGCCACTCATAGCAAACATGAACATAAAATCTTAACTTTGATCATTAGAAAACATGATTAAAAGTCTTACAATGCTTGGAATAAGATTAAAAATGGTGAAGTAATGATTCCCAAAGGATCGTGGTGGACTTCTTGGTGTTTTGGCCTCCAAATGTGGAACTTCTGGAACTCCAAACTTCTCTGGATTTCTTAGGACGAATTTTAAGAGCTTAAGGCTTGATTTGATGAGTAGAGAGATTTGTAATTGAGGTGTGTCTCATATGCTCACAATTAGCCTCTATTTATACTAATTCCAAGGCCTAGGTGTTAAATGCTTAACTTGGCCTCCAAGGAGTAAGGAAGGGACTAGAATACACCAAGAGAAAGACCTAGAATCGCTTAGATGCAAAGGGAAGCTTAGTGATGAAGATTTGGCAACCGCAGCTTCCAACCGGATCGGTCATATGACCAACCGATCCGCCGGTCTTCAATAACAACAAACCGACCGATCCGGTTGCGGGATGCGACCGATCGGTTGGCTATGGTAAAACACTAATCGACCAACTTCTAACCGATCCGTTGATGGTGTAACCGGATCCGGTTGATCTTCCGAGATACAAAACTTGATCTTTATCTTCACTATGTCTTGTAGAACTTGGTTCTTCAATCACTAAGGTCTTCAAAGGTCCTTGAGATTTAGATTTATCGAAACGGAATCTTCGATTTGTCGCATATTTCTACATTTCCTCCATTTCCCGCACTTGGTTATAAACACTCGACAAACATCTCTAGATACGATTAAGTACTAAAATCACGCAAATATAACCAAATAATGTATATAAAATACATATAACGCTACTAAAACATGCACAACTGAAGCGTTATCAAATTCCCCCACACTTAAACTTTGCTTGCCCTCAAGCAATTCTAGGAAAAACAAACATCCACTGGTACAAGATCGTGATTATGAAAGATGTGATGCAAATCAACCAAGTATAAATACGAGAGAGGATTCATCAATTATGCTTTATAAAGGTGAAATATCAAGATGTTTGACAATATCCAATGATTTTCTCGCATGATTAACATTTCAAAACACCTCACGAAAAAAAACGGAATATAATTCACTCAATCACTCATTTTGGTGGAGTAACAAGATAAATCACACTCATTGCTCACTCATGATTAGATTATTACCATAAGCTTGTACAAGAAACAAAACTCTACCGACGTGGCGTGAGCACCAAGTAAAAACATCTAAAGAGGGATTTTATTTGGGTTATAATGATAGGTCGAGGTTAAGGGTATGGATAAGACATGGGAATGTTAATGAAATTGGTGTTAAAATAAAAATGAAATCAAGTCTACTACCCAAGTTGCTAGCTACCAAACATTCCACGAACCAAGTAAATGATTATAGCTTCAATTTCTTCTTTCCGTTTTCCATGACTTTTCGCTTTGCCATGACAATTATTCTTCGATCATAGCACATTGGCTATTATTTCCATACTTTCAACACAATTTTTTTTTTTTTTTTTTTTTTTTTTAAAACTCATGGCTCAATCAATCACATAATGTGTGGTACTCATAATCATTTGAACAATCTTCACTTTCCGTGCAACTAGCAACCAACCGTTAAGACATTGATATGGGGTAGGCTAAGGTTTAAAGTGTAAAATCTTTTTGTACTTTCGGGTGAAGCAAAATGAAAGGGATGGCTCTGAAGGTATAACTAGGGGTATCTAGTGCTAAAAATGAGCACTACAAATGGGTCCATGTGGGTGGTTAACTAACCAATGAGGCTAGCTAATATATCATTAGATGTAAAATGGAAGGCCATTTGGGTTAAATCCTAAGGTGCCTCTTTATCACACGAATTCACTTATATCGCATTTAATGCAATCTCACATGGGTCTGGTAATGATTTACAAGCACAAGTTCTAGAATAAATAAAATCACCCAAGACACTCATAACAAAAGATCTAAGCATAAAGATGTATGCTAATAAGAAATAGGCTCAAATCCTCACAATTTAGTGGAAAGGGTATAATATGTGTTAGCAAATGTTTATCGATCCTAATGGATTGCAATAGTAATCGAACACATCTTGAAATTTCAAATATTACCAATTTTACCAAGAGAATGATCCGCTTATTCTAATAGATAATCCTAAAAGTGTGAAAACAACTAGATCACAAGGGCAAACAAAATTTTAAATTTAAGCATGAAAACTCTAATTTTTCCTATTCACCCCCACACTTAAGTTAGACATTGTCCTCAATGAAAAACGAACTTCAAAGTATAGAAATAGGGAAAATAGAGATGAAACCAGATATGTCAACGAGTTTATCACCAAAATTCTTTCTTCATTCCAGCGCTCACTAGAGAAATCATCACCGCACACAATCTTATAAACAAACAAAAGGTTTTATTAAAGGATGGCACCCCCACACTTAAGTTCAACCAAAGGTTTAAAACTTTGGGGAGTGACCAGAAAATCAAATCAAACACACGGTTGCCTCCCGAGAAGCGCTTGTTTTATTATCGAGTCATCACCGACTCGAGTCTTCCCGATTTATTTAGTCGCAGGGCGCTTTGAAAATTTTGTAAAGTTCGGGATGTACATGAATTCTTCACCAGAGCTTCAATATCTTCCCGCATTTAACTCGTAGCTTGGTTTCCATGGAACAGTTTGTGGATTCTTCCAGAAATGGTGCTACAAAGGTGATAGTTTCAATTCATTCTCATGGTGTCTCCAGGACACCGTCGCAGAATCGAAACTTCATTCGCTTGCTCCTTGTCGTAGTATAATTTGATTCGTGTCCATTAACAATGAAACTTCCACCTTGTTTGTCATAGAGTTCGATATACCCAGTTGATATCCATGTTTAACGACATATGGTCCAAACCATTTTGGTTGTAACTTAGGAGCTTTAATTTGAATTTCATGTTAAAAGCGTAACTTTATCTCCGTCTTTGAATTCTTTTCAATTCGTAGCTTTTTATCATGATAAGCTTTTGTTCGGCTTTATACGCTTTGGAGTTTTCATAAGCTTGGAGTCTTAATTCATCGAGTTCGTGCAATTGCAAAAATCTCTTCTCTCCAACTATTTTGAGATCGGTGTTACAATGTCTCGAGCGCCCAATAAGCACGATGTTCAACTTGAACAAAGAATGACAAGTCTTCCCATACAAGAGAGTCGTAAGTAGTTGTACCAATTGGTGTTTTATAAGCCGCATGAAATGCCCACGAGCATCGCCAAGTTTTCTTGCCCATAATGAAGGATTGTATTTTACTGCTTTTTCCAGATTCTTTGAGAGCTCATTGGTATTTTCGACTTGACCACTGGTTTGTGGATGATAGCGATACAAATCGATGATGAACTCCATATCTTTTCATGGTTTTCCATTTGTTGATTGCGAAATGAGTTCCTCGATCGCTATGAGTGCTTTGGGAATTCCATAACGAGCAAAAGCTTTTTGTGAAAATTAACGAAGACACGAGCATCGTTTGTTGGTAAAGCTTCACCGCCCATTTGGACACGTAGTCTATAGCAACGAGAATGTATTCGAATTTGTGGGATTTAGGAAAGGTCCTATGAAATCTATTCCCAAATATCGAATATTTCACACACTTGAATGCTTGTTAATGGCATTTCATCCCTTCAAGGGAGATTGGTGGTTCTTTGACAAGCGTCACGCTTTGAACAAGTGTATGCTTCTTTGAATATTGTTGGCCAATAGAATCCAAAGATCAAAACTTTCTTAGCTGTGGTGGAAGGACCATAATGTCTCCCGGTTGGGCCATGGTGACATTCGTCAAGAATTTTATGAGTTTGAACCAAAATACATCTTCGGATCATCCCATCGGACACATTTTGAAAAGATATGGCTCTTCCCAAAAGTAGTATTTGAGTTCAAAAGAATTTGCTTCTTTGAGCATGAGTTAGTCCTTTTCGAGAATTCCTCCGGCGAGGTAGTTTGCAAAGTCAAGAAACCAAGGATCGCTATTTCCGTCGATGGTCATGAGAGTTTCATCGGAAAATAATCATCGATTTCTTCTTTTTCAACTCCTCAAGATTAGGATTTTCGAGACGGATAAGTGATCAACACAAGATTCTCTGCTCCTTTCTTATCTTTGATTTCGATGTCAAATTCTTGGAGTAGCAAAATCCATCGAATAAGACGTGGTTTAGCGCCTTGCTTGGTGAATGATACTTGAGTAATCAATGATCGGTAAAACGACTGTTTTTTAGAGCACAAGATATGATCTGAATTTGTCAAATGCAAAACGACGGCCAAGAATTCTTTTTCGGTGACGGTATAATTTTGTGGGCACTATTCAAAGGTCTTGCTAGCAAAATATATAGCCGAAAGTGTTTTCCATCGCGTTGTCCTAAGACGACCCAACAAAGAAAATCGCTTCGTCGCATTATAAGTTCAAGGGTAATGACCAATTAGGTGAGACCATGATCGAGCACTAGTAAGTTGAGATTTCGGTGTTTGAAAGCTTTTATGCAATCGCATCAAGTCAAAGATAGATTCTTTCTCAAGAAGTTTTGTCATCGGACGAGATATTTTGGAAAATCTTTGATGAATCGGCGGAAAACCAAAGATGTCATAAAAACTCCTAACGACTTTGACGTTGGTTGGTGGTGGAAGTTTTGAGATGACATCGACCTTTGCTTTGTCAACTTCCATTCCGGCACTAGAGATTTTGTGGCCAAGCACAATTCCTTGGTTACCATAAAGTGGCATTTCTCGATTGAGAACAAGATGTGCGCACTGCATCTTTCGATCATTTTATCGAGATTAGAAATACAAGCTCAATGATTCTCCAAAGATCAAAAATCATCCATGAAAAATTCCATGGAGGTTTCTAGCATGTCTTGGAATATGGTGATCATACACCTCAAAAGTCGCGGATGCATTGCAAAGACCAAAAGGCATACGCCGATATGCGTAGGTTCCAAAAGGACAAGTAAAGGTGGTCTTTTCTTGATCGTTAGTATCGATGGAATTTGAAATATCCCGAAAATCCGTCGAGGAAACAAAAGAATTTATTCCCGCCGCCTTTCAAGCATTTGATCCATGAACGGGAGCGAAAGTGATCCTTTCGGTGGCTTTGTTTAACTTACGATAGTCAATACAAACGCGCCAACCGGTGATGTTCTAGTTGGAACTAGTTCATTTCGCTCATTAGTTACAACCGTCATTCCTCCTTTCTTGGGAACACATTGAATGTGGCTTACCCAAGGGCTATCTTCAATTGGGTAAATGATTCCAAGATCGAGGAGTTTAATGATTTCCTTTTAACAACTTCTTTCATGTTGGGATTGAGTCTACGTTGACGTTCTACCATGTGTTTAATCCTTCTTCAAAATTGATTTTGTGTTTTCAAAATTAGGACTAATTCACGGATATCGATGTTTTCCAAGCAAAAGCTTGTTTGTGATTTTGAGCACGTAAACTAAACTTTCTTTCTCATTATCCTCGAGCGGTGAAGATATGACTACTGGAAGAAGTGAGTTCTCTTCGTATAAGCATATTCAAGATGTTTTGGGAGAGGTTTGAGTTCGAGATCCGTGGGTGGTTCTTCGATAGAGGATTTTATTCGCATTTTGTCATTGAAAGTGATTTCCTCAAAATTTTCTTCCTCTTCCTCCATTTCTTCTTCTTCCGAGTTATCTCCTTGAATTCTACTTTCATGAAATCATCAAATTCTTTGTCAAAATCTGTTTCATTGATTTTTCGAAGTAGTCATGAACGGATCGGATTCGCTCGAAGAATGCATCTAATTCCTCATCGTGACTTCATCAATAACATCGACGTTAAAACAAGTGTCATCAACGGAATGTGGTAGCGCATTGCTTTATCGATAGGAAAAGTGATTCGATCTTCCCCAACTCCAAGGTTGAGTTCTTTTCCTTTCACTTTGATGATTGCATCGTGGTATTTAGGAAAGGTCTTCCTAGAATGAGTGGGACTTTACTATCTTCTTCCATTTCCAAAATTACAAAGTCCACGGAAAATGAATTTACCGACTTGAACAAGCATATTCTCGGTGATTCCCACGGATATTGATAGGAATGATTTGCCTATCGGATGCTCATTTTGTTGGTTTCAGTCGTTGTTGCACAACTTGGAATAGAGTGAATAAGGCATCAAATTGATACTTGCGCCAAGATCGGCTAAAGCATCACATTTAACGTTATTCCGAAAGTACATGGAATAAGAAAGCTCCGTGATCTCCGAGCTTTGGTGGAATTTTGTTTTGAACTATAGTGAGCATTCTTCGTTAAGAAAAGTTCTTCGATATTTGCTCAAGCTTGCTTTTGTTATTAAGAAGTTCTTTCAAAATTTCCGTAATTGGGCATTCCGGCTATAACATCAACGAGAGGAACATTAAGTCTAACCTCTTTGATTATTTCGATAAACTTCTTATAACGCTCTTCCATCTTCTCTTCTTTAGGCGTTGAGGATAAGGAATTTTTGGTGTATACGCCTTGACGGATGGAATGTCTTTCTTTTTGGTGGTTTGAGTTGTGTTTGGTTCTTCGTTTTCATCCTCACTATCAATGGTGACAGGAGCATTAGGATTAGGTGGTGGATCGTCACGAGACCACTTCTTGTGAAAACAAAGATTGATATGTTCATTTCTTGTTTGAGGTAGATGGTACGCCTTATCATTTGATGGTTTTGGATTGGATTGAGTGTTACTTGGCAATGAACCGGATGGTCTAGAGGAATGTTGGTCGAAAGTCTCTAAGCTTGTTTTCAAGATCTTGGATAGATGCTTGATGATTTTTTGTCCTTGCTCAACTTTGGCTTTGAGATTGAAAATTGATTTTGATAAAATCATTTCATGGGATTTTGACCACCACGAATTCTCTCATGGTTTTTCGAATTCGGTTTCTTCGTCTTTTTGTCGGAATTTTGTGTGGTGGATCGTCGGTTCATGGTTGAGAGTCACGGTTGTCATCCCTTGGTCGGCGATCTTGCCAATTTCGAATTTCGACCGTAATAATTACTACGATATCCTCCTTGGCGTAATTTGCTTCTCCTTCTTCGGTCCACCCATAGGTTTATCGTCGCACTGGACGATGGGTGATTTCCTCCACAATTGTTGCATCCGTCTCGCATTTCCTTTATTTCATCTTTGATATCTTTGTACCGCGAGTCGATTTTTAAGGTTAACGCTCCATCTTCTCCATGAGTTTTGAGGTATCGGTGTTTTCAAAAAAGCAACGGTTTTTCGAGAGGGTTTGGTTTTGGAATCTTTGGACCAATCTAGTTTGAGAAGTACTGATCTTCGAGCAATTGATGTGCATCATTAGGAGTTTTATAGAAAAATTCCTCCAAAGATCAAGGATGCCTTGAGAGATTTCATCTAGTCCATGGTAAAAGATTTGGATGATGGTTCCTTTTGATAGTCCATGTCCATGACAACTACTGGCAAATCTTTCATTCAAGCCAAGCTTCGACAAGTGATTCGCTTAGGTTTTGGTTGAAAGCACGATTTCTCCCATTAATCGATCAAACATGGCGGTGAAAAGAATCGGCTCACAAAAGCTTGCCTCATCTCCTCCCAAGTATTGATGATTCTGGGTTAATTCATTGTACCATACTTTAGCATCTCCGGCAAGTGATGATGGGAAAAGTTTGAGTTTGATGGCATTGACATCGGTGTCGCCATAACGAAATGTCACACCCTAAATTACATGCTTTGCGGCGGAATGGAATTCTGGGGGTTGATCATAGCATCACAATCACAGTTATATTGAGCGACCTAAAGTGTCGTTTGAAAAACACATCGCTTGATTTAATAAAACAATCGAGTTTACAAAGTATAGGTCCCAAATGTAAATAAACTTGTGCGGAAATAATTTTGTTACAATTCAAACGATGTTTTAAAGTATATGAAACCCAGTGAAACGCGTCACCACGACTCTATGATAAGTCCACATGCATGCCATGAAGTGAATGCCTTAGATACGAGATAAAACATGCTAAAAAGTGTCAACACAAAGGTTGAGTGAGTTCATAGAGTTTGAGTTGAAATGTAAAGTCCTTCAAAATCGTTTATGCAAAGAAAGGCATTGTGAATCCACCCGGCCCAAGTTCCGCCCATACAAAACTTGCAACCTGTGTGTTCACAACCCACCGCCAAAATATGTATAATTTATGTTCAAACACATGATGTCAAATGAATTCACATAATAGTGCATGACTTTATGTATCAATAGTTACTTGACACAATTATACCAAGACATTTAGTTCAATGAAAATCCCAAGACATTCAAATTTCAATGATGTTGCCAAGACATTTAGCTCAATAATAATCCCAAGACATTCAAATTTCAATGATAATCCCAAGACATTCACTCAATGATAATCCCAAGACATTCATTTCAATGATAATCGATAGAAATTCTAAATATGACAATAGTGCTATCTCGTATGATTAAACATTCATTTCGAGTTAAAAATGTAGTTGCAAATATCATGAATGTCATAAAAATAGTTGAGCATGTATCTCCCCCAAAAGTAATTCAAAATGCAGCTTAAAAGAGTAGGGGCTATGACTCACGGTGCAATGTTTATGATGATAAAATGGCAAAAGTGGATACATCGAAATGTAGCGTGAATCTCGAAACCGACCTATTATGAATGATATGATATGTAATAAGTCATGATGTAATGTTATGCATGCAATTCGGATGATATTTATACCACTTATGAATTTTGAAAACAATACTTCTCGTCGAAAATATAATCTTTTAACGTCTTGACCATTTTTAAATTACTTCACATGTATTTACGTTGAAATGATATCCGACGATAATCATTTGGTGATTATTAAGAGAATATAACTTTTCGTCGTAAAATAATGTCATTGATATTTCCATGAAAGTGACAAAAACGGCCTCTAAAAGCTAGTCGTAAAATGGTGCACGTCGAGCGTTAGGAAACAAACTCAACGGTTTTGGGAAGCTCGTATGATAATCTCAAAGTTTTAGCATTTAAGTTTTAGTCCTAGAGGTCTCGCTCATAAAGAAAATTAGAGGTTAAGTATGGTACTTTTAGTCCAAAATATAGTTTAAGGATGGTTTTTCAAAAGTTTAAGCGACCGTAATTAATTCATTACAACTCCGCTAATCAAACGATCGGACATTTTGGAAAGTATACTTGGCGATTTCACTTTTATTAGAAGACTTCACTTTATGAAAAGTTCTAAATCAATGTTAAAAACAACCTTTAACTTGGTAACTAGTTTTGCCATAAAACTTGTCTATTAGAAATAAGGATAGTTTTTCTTATATGATGAAAGTTACGGCAACTTTTGTAAACGTATATAATTTAGTCGTTACAAATCCGTTTTCTACGTTTTAAATATCCTTATCTTCGTATCAAAGTATACTAACATATTTTTAACAAGTCGACATAATTTACAACGTCCAAGCTTCACTTTTGACTCGTACAAAACAAATATTGTTTGCTGAAATTTCCAGAATTTTGTATTTTTCGTCGCCAAATTGAAAAATTCATAACTTCTTCGTTATAACTCCGTTTTAATCCGTTCAAGCGGCCACGGTTTCGTTTTCAAGTATATTTTCTAAATATCTAGGCCAAATATTTTTGTCTACTGTCGGATTTTCCAGAATTTCAAAATAAGGACAGACCCTTTTCAAAACGTGTCGAAAGGAGTTTTTCTCGCGCCAAAACTATTCTAACCCATTCAAAACAACTCCGAAGCTATTCTAATCCTACCATACACCTTCTTAGGGTGTCATGGGTTCCTAGACATCACCAAAACTAATATATAACAAGGAGTAATTATAGGATGGATTATATATATTTAACACTTAAAACCTTAAAACCTTAAAATGGTATAAACATCATGAGACTTGCATGTTTCTCAAATAAAATGATATGACCATAAAATGAATGTGAAATAATAACATGAATATGAATGCTTACTAGTGATATGATGAGGTTTAAGGACAAAAGGGTTTTCCTAATCACTGAGGTTTGAATTACAAAACCTATGCAACAAATGATACTAGAGTTTAATAAATCTTGTCTTGAAAATTTGATGTTTCCTTCTCTTGGTCTTGGCTGCCGAATATTTGAGAGAAAGAGAGAAAGACATATGGTTTGTTTTTGATCTTTTGTATTTTTGAAATAAAAGAAATGAAATGAGATGATACATGAGTACTTAGATATTATTTGCAAAACTTTCATGACTCATCCCCCCTTGTCGACAAGGGGGGTTTGTCATTCACTCTTTATTTTATTATTATTTTTTTTTTTAATTTGAATTTAAGTGAATAAGTGTAAGTAATATTAAGTTAAGTAAGGATAAGTAGTAACTTGTGTACACTTTTGAACATTTAGGGTAGCGTTAGTTAAAAATAAATTTTCACGGGTCAAGATAAAATATACTGAGGTCATAAAAATTATAAAAATACATTTCTTGAAAGATTTGAGTGAATAAATATTTATCGGGTTGAATTTAAGGAAACTGTCGTAATTATATAAATTTAACAATTTATATACAAAATAAATTTAAAACACTGGTAAACTCATAATATTATTTTATAAACTTAATATGAATATAAAAATATATCGGGATACTTTTGGAAGTAATGGATCAATTGTTCAAAATAATTAATTACGCGATAACGTTTATTTAATATGAAAATTACGTGTTTAAGGTAAAATGCATAACCATGAATAATATTGATATGAAATGATGACAATGATGTTAATGAAATGTAGACTAAACTTAGTCTATATGAAATGTCCTCGATGATATGATCATGAATTCACCGCTAAACCATTACGGTTACGTGAATTTGATGCTCGTGAACCTAGTTCACGATAATGTCACACCCCAAATTACTGCTTTGCGTGGAATGGAATTCACGGGATTGATTGTCATAGCATCACAATCACAGTTATATTGAACGACCTAAAGTGTCGTTTGGAAAATACATCGTTTGATTTAATAAAATAATCAGAGTTTACAAAGTAGGTCCCAAATGTAAATCAACTTGTGCGGAAATAAGTTTGTTACAATTCAAACGATGTTTTAAAGTACGTAAAACCCAAGTGAGACGCGTCGTCATCGCGACTCCATGATGTGTCCAAATGCATGCCATGAAGTGAATGCCTTAGATACCTGAGATAAAACATGCTAAAAGTGTCAACACAAAGGTTGAGTGAGTTCATAGAGTTTGAGTTGAAATGTAAAGCCTTTCAAAATCGTTTATGCGACAAAGGCATTGAAAATCCACTCGGTTCAAGTTCCGCCCATACAAAACTTGCAACTGTGTGTTCACAACCCATTGCCAAAATGTGTATAGTTTATGTTCAAGCGCATGATGTCAAATGAATTCACATAATAGTGCATGACTTAATGTATCAATGTTTACTTGACATAATTATACCAAGACATTTAGTTCAATGAAAATCCCAAGACATTCAATGAATGATAATCCCAAGACATTCAAAGACAATGATAATCCCAAGACATTCAATGAATGATAATCCCAAGACATTCAAACAATGATAATCCCAAGACATTCAAATGATAATCCCAAGACATTCACTCAATGATTTATGATATTGAATATGACTAAACATTAAGTTCGATTAAGCATGTAGTTTCAAATAATCATGATAGTCATAAAAGATGTTGAGCATGTATCTCCCCAAAAGTTTAATATGAAAAAAACAAGTAAAGTGGGGCTATGGAACTCACTTGGTGGAATGATGCGAAGACAAAAGTGAGTACACCGAGATGTAATGTGATACGTTAATCTTGACCTATTACGAATGATATGATATGTAATGAGTTGCAATGTAATGTTATGCATGCATTTCGTATGTTATTTATACCATTTGCGAGTTTTGAAAATAATACTTTTCGTCGAAAAATACTCTTTTGACGTCTTGACCATTCAAAATCACTTTACAAGTTTTTACGTCAAAATGTCATCCTACAATGGTTTTATAATGATTTTGGTGAAATTATCACTTTTCGTGCAAAACAATGTCGTCGGAATTTTCATGAAATTAACAAAATGGCTTTGAAAAACTAGTCGTAAAATGGTGTCGTCGATCGTTAGAGAACGAACTCGATTGTTTTGGAAAGTTTGTATCGATATCTAGAAGTTTCAGTTCAGAGTTTTCGTCCAAAAGGTCTCGATCATAAAGATATCAAGGGTTAAAGATGGTGGTTTTGCTAATTGTGTGCGAGAAAAATGAGTTTCGCCAAGTTTGAACATCCGTAATTAATTTACTATAACTCCGCTTTACAAACGACTTGTTGTTTTGAAAAATATGGCGGTGAACTTGATTTTACTAGAAGACATTTCGTTCCAAAAGTTTCACAACCTCGTTAAAAGCGCATAAACATGGTCGTTCTGACTAATGTAACACTTGTAACGTAAAAATAATATAGTTTTTCGAGAAAATAATAGTTACGGCAACTTTATGAAAACGTGCATATCTTTGTCGTTTCAAATCCGTTTTCTCGTATAATATGTCCTTAGCTTCGTATCAAGTAAACTAATATATTTTTGACTAGTCGAAATAATTTGTGAAGCTTAAGGCTCATTTTGACCCAAACAATGTAAAAACAGCAAGCTGAAATTTCGAAAATATATCGTTTCGTCGTCAAACTTTAAAATCCATAACTTCTTCGTTATAAGTCCGTTTTATCCGTTCAAAAGGCCACGGATTCGTTTTAAAGTATATTTTCTAAATATCAAGGCCAAAGTTTCGTACCAACAGTAGGTTTTCCAGAAATTCGAAACAAGGACAGAACCTAAATATATAGTTATCGAAAATAGTTTTCTCGGACAAAACCTATTCTAATCCCTTCAAATCAACTCCAAAGCTAATCTAATCCTACCATACACCTTCTTAGGGTGTCATGGGTTCCTAATCACCATCAAGACCAAAGAATACCATGGGAATATTTATAGGATGACCAATATATATATATAACTCAAAAATCATGAAGAAAAATGGTATAAATCACATATCATGCATACTTGCTCCAAAAATGAAAAGAAACATATGAAAATGAAAAGGAAACTTGAAAATGATAAAAACAAGCTTACAAATGAATATGATGAGGTGAAAGTAACAAGGATTAAACTTAAATACCCTTGGTTTTTATTTCAAAACCTTATATAGAGTATATACTAGATTGTAAATACACTTGATCTTGATGAAAATTTTGATCCCTGTGAGCTCTTGATGTAGTGGCGGTTTTGATGAAGCAAAACAAGAGAGAAAAAACTTTTTTAACACTTGAAGAACTATGAAGTGAATGTGAATGAATGAAAAATAATAGAGTCAAGTAAGACTTTATGTTGTGTAAATTATTAACAATCAAGACCATACCACATTTAATGTCTCCCTCCTTGTGGCGGTTTTGGGGATCTTGTCTCCCAAGATATATTTTTTTTTTTTTGTATAATGTAACACTTGTATATATTTGTATAATTTGTAAGAAAGTGTAAGTAAATGTGTAGGAAAATGTACAAGTAAAGGTAAATGGAAATTTTGGTAAAAGTAAGTTTTAATAGATCAAAATAGAATGTAATGAGATAATAAAAATTGTAAAAATACATTCCTTGTGAAAATTGAGTGATAAAATAATTATCGTATAATTTTTAAGAAAAACGACGTAATAATTTAACTTTAACGATTTATGTACCAAATAAATTTGAAACACTAGGAAAACTAAAAATATAGTTTTTATAAACTAAATGTAAGTTTAAAAATACATCGGGATCATTTTTGAAAGTAACGGATTAAATATTAAAATAATAACTCACGCGATAAAGTTTATTAAATATAAAAATTACGCGTTGAAAGTGAAATGAAATGTCATGAATGAATTATCATGATGCAAATGATGTCAATGAAATGTAGACTAATCTTAGTCCATATGAAATGTACGTGATGTTATGATCATGAATTCGCCGCTAAACCTTCAAGGTTACGCGATTTGAAACAAGTAAACCAAGTTTACTATAAATGTTGAAATAATGAGACATGAATTGTGTCAAGAAATGACACGAAAGTACGGGTTGTCACATTCGCCCATCAAAAAGGAATTCATCCACGAATTCATTCGTTGTTAGTCTATCGGGTTTAGGGTTTGATGTGGCAAACTTTCCCATTCCCGAGCAAAACCCTCAAAAGACTTTTGGTAACCGATTTTACTTAATCTCACAACTCATCAAACAAGAACTGTCATGAGATTAGGCTAAATCGGTTTAGGTAACGACTTGTTTCTAGCTCGATCTTTGCAACTCATCAAACAAGAACTCACACGCGGATCAAACTGGAAACAAGTGGTTTGAAGAAAATCTTTTGAAAATTTGGCTCGATTACGGAATTGCTTACATATGAGACTACTACTCCTTTCATTGCATGATTCTTCCTGAATTAGACATAGGTGATCAGGCTATGTATAATTTAGGAGTAACTATGCAATGCTTGGACTAATCGACTCATATGTTGTTTGGTGTTGAGTCAACTGATGTTAAAATTGTGATGAACATCGAGGAGAGAAGACATGGAGAAGTGTCGTTAAAATGATAGTTAAAGTAAAAAGAATTAAAATCCTCGTAAATGATAACAAATCGGAAAGAAAATAAAGTACGATAGATGAGAATATTTTACAACGAGTGGTTTATCAAATAGAAATACATCTTAGGTTATAAAGATTCGGATACGATGGAAAACATAAACTTGGTACGACATAGTACATAAGGAGAAATAAGACTTTAGTTTCGAACTTCTTGATCTTCCGCGTCGTTGATACCTTGACGAGCTCCTCCTCCTCCTTCTAACATATATACATTCCATGAGCACCTTCGACTTGTTGACCTTGGTTTTGAGGACATTGACTTGATAGTGTCCTTGCTCCCCACATCCGAAGCACGTAACTATGGTCTTGCCTCTACAATTCCTGGCATGGTGTCCTAGTTTTTGACACTTGTAGCACTTAACAGACAAAGTCCCGTGTGATGATACTTACATCGATTACATAGTGGGTAGGTTCGGCATAACCTCTCCTTTCTATTGGTGCGACAACATATACCATTGCGCTTTCTTGCCCTCTTTTACATTGTTGATGATGGTTAGTGTTGCGGTTTTGGTTGTTGTTGTTATAACCTCCTTGGTCGTTTTCCCATTTTCTTTTGTTGTGGTTGATTTGGTTATCGTCGTTGTTGTTGTTGTTTTGGTTATTGTAGTAGTTGGTGCAGTTGTTGGGGTTGTTGTTGTTTTGGTTGGTGTTGGGGTGCTTGCCTCTCTTCACTACCGGGCCATGAGCTTTTGAGTCAATCGAATAGCTTCCTCAATCGTTTGCGGTCGGAAGAAGTCACATCGCCTTGAATAATTTCGGAAGTCCTTCAATGAAAGCCTCCAGTAGCTTCTCATTATCCGAAACCATAGATGGGCATAACACGGCCAATTCTTGAAATCTTCGAATGTAAGTGTCAATATCGTACCCAATAGTCTCTAGTTCATAGAATTGCATCTCCAACTTTTTCACTTCGTACGAGGACAAAACTTCTTAGTCACCAAACTCTTGAATTGCTCCCAAGTAAGCTTGAAAGCATTCTCCATTCCAATCGGTTGAGCATATGAATTCCACCACGACAATGCTCCATCGAGTAATGTACTTGTAGCATATTTGACCTTACTATCATCCGGCAATTACACAAAAAAACACAGACTCCAATTTCTCGAACCATCGCACCATGGCGGTGGCTCCTTGATCCCTTTAAACTTGGTGGGATCTCCACTTTGAAATCCTTGTAAGAACGACTCTTAACTCCGGATCCTCCTGCATTTCCGATGGCAAAGACAAGTCTTGCGGCTTCAAGCACGATCAGTGACCTCGGCGGCAGCAGCAGCCCACCGTTTCCTTTCAATTCTTAGAGCATTAGCAATGCTATCATTCACTAACTTCGAATAGCCGCTTGGGTCATTTCAACTGTAGCTTTCTTGATGCCATATCTTCTTCAAAACAAGAGGAAATGTGAGACGTAGCAAAATCCGATGTTAATAATAAGCGCTTCAAAGAAATGTGATAAGAAACGATAAGTTTGAGGTTATTTTCAAAATGATCGACGGTTTCCTACGAAATGGGTTATGATGTGTCGTAAGTGTTTCAAATGTATAATGGTTTAGTAACTTAGTGTGTGAATAAAGTGTAACTCGACATGTTAGTGGTGAAACAAAGGAGTGAGAGCGACTTAGCCTATTTAAAAGTTTATCTCGGCATTCAACGTTATCGATGATGAGTCGATTGATATAAAAATTGTGATAGGGAATGACAAGGAATTCTCCACGTTAGAGTATGGGGAAAAGATAATGGGATGGGCATTTAAGGGCATCCATGTGACAATCGATGTGAAATGAAAGTAAATAACTCGAAAATGTGCGTATAAACCGCATGCAAAGTGAACATGCACTTATGATGAAATGATGAGATGCTATGATGATGTAGTTATAGTCTAGGGTCAATGATGCAACCTAGTTCTCTATAATCAAGCTCGATGCCAATCATCACACCCCAAATTACTGTTTTGCGTGAATGGAATTCCTGGGGATTGATTGTCATAGCATCACAATCACAGTTATATTGAACGACCTAAAGTGTCGTTTGGAAAATACATCGTTTGATTTAATAAAATAATCAGAGTTTACAAAGTAGGTCCCAAATGTAAATCAACTTGTGCGGAAATAAGTTTGTTACAATTCAAACGATGTTTTAAAGTACGTAAAACCCAAGTGAGACGCGTCGTCATCGCGACTCCATGATGTGTCCAAATGCATGCCATGAAGTGAATGCCTTAGATACCTGAGATAAAACATGCTAAAAGTGTCAACACAAAGGTTGAGTGAGTTCATAGAGTTTGAGTTGAAATGTAAAGCCTTTCAAAATCGTTTATGCAGCAAAGGCATTGTAAATCCACTCGGTTCAAGTTCCCCATACAAAACTTGCAACTGTGTGTTCACAACCCATTGCCAAAATGTGTATAGTTTATGTTCAAGTGCATGATGTCAAATGAATTCACATAATAGTGCATGACTTAATGTATCAATGTTTACTTGACATAATTATACCAAGACATTCGAATCAATGAAAATCCCAAGACATTCATTGATGATTCATCCCAAGACATTCAAACAATGATAATCCCAAGACATTCACCCAATGATAATCCCAAGACATTCACATGATAATCCCAAGACATTCAATGATAATCCCAAGACATTCATCTCCCCAATGATTTATGATATAAGATATGACTAAACATTAAGTTCGATTAAGCATGTAGTTTCAAATAATCATGATAGTCATAAAAATAGTTGAGCATGTATCTCCCCAAAAAGTTTATAAAAGAAAAAACAAGTAAAGTAGGGGCTATGGAACTCACTTGGTGGAATGATGCGAAGACAAAAGTGAGTACACCGAGATGTAATGTGATCGTTAATCTTGACCTATTGTGAATGATATGATATGTAATGAGTTGCAATGTAATGTTATGCATGCATTTCGTATGTTATTTATACCATTTGCGAGTTTTGAAAATAATACTTTTCGTCGAAAAATACTCGTTTGACGTCTTGACCATTCAAAATCACTTTACAAGTTTTTACGTCAAAATGTCATCCTACAATGGTTTTATAATGATTTTGGTGAAATTACCACTTTTCGTCGCAAAACAATGTCGTCGGAAATTTCATGAAATTAACAAAATGGCTTTGGAAAACTAGTCGTAAAATGGTGTACGTCGATCGTTAGAAAACGAACTCGACGGTTTTGGAAAGTTTGTATCGATATCTAGAAGTTTCGATTCGGGAGTTTTCGTCCAAAAGGTCTCGATCATAAAGATATCAAGGGTTAAAGATGGTGATTTTGCTAATTGTGTGCGAAAAAATGAGTTTCGCCAAGTTTGAACATCCGTAATTAATTTACTATAACTCCGCTTTACAAACGACTTGTTGTTTTGAAAAATATGGCGGTGAACTTGATTTTACTAGAAGACATTTCGTTCCAAAAGTTTCACAACCTCGTTAAAAGCGCCGCAAACATGGTCGTTACGACTAATGTAACACTTGTAACGTAAAAATAATATAGTTTTTCGAAAATAATAGTTACGGCAACTTTATGAAAACGTGCATATCTTTGTCGTTTCAAATCCGTTTTCTCGTATAATATGTCCTTAGCTTCGTATCAAGTAAACTAATATATTTTGACTAGTCGAAATAATTTGTGAAGCTTAAGGCTCGTTTTGACCCAAACAATGTAAAACAGTAAGCTGAAATTTCGAAAATAATACGTTTAAATCGTCAAACTTTAAAATCCATAACTTCTTCGTTATAAGTCCGTTTTATCCGTTCAAGCGGCCACGGATTCGTTTTAAAGTATATTTTCTAAATATCAAGGCCAAAGTTTCGTACCAACAGTAGGTTTTCCAGAAATCGAAACAAGGACAGAACCTATTTATATAGTTATCGAAAATAGTTTTTCTCGGACAAAACCTATTCTAATCCCTTCAAATCAACTCCAAACTAATCTAATCCTACCATACACCTTCTTAGGGTGTCATGGGTTCCTAATCACCATCAAGACCAAAGAATACCATGGGAATATTTATAGGATGACCAATATATATATATATAACTCTAAAATCATGAAATAAAATGGTATAAATCACATATCATGCATACTTGCTCCAAAAATGAAAAGATGACATATGAAAATGAAAAGGAAACATGAAAATGAAAGAAACTTGCTTACAAATGAATATGATGAGGTGAAAGTAACAAGGATTAAACTAAATACCCTTGGTTTTATTTCAAAACCTTATATAGAGTATATACTAGATTGTAAATACACTTGATCTTGATGAAATTTTGATCCCTTGAGCTCTTGATGTAGTGGCGGTTTGATGAAGCAAAACAAAGAGAGAGAGAAAACTATTTTGACTAACACTTGAAGAACTAAAGTGAATGAATGAGAAATAATAGAGTAAGACTTTATGTTGAATAAATTATTAAACAATCAAGACCATACCACATTTAATGATACCTCCCTCCTTGTGGCCGGTTTTGGGGCTCTTGTCTCCTCAAGATATTTTTTTTTTTTTTCAAATGTATAATGTAACATATATATGTGTATAATTTGTAAGAAAGTGTAAGTAATTGTAGGAAAATGTACAAGTAAAGGTAAATGGAAATTTTTGGTAAAAGTAAGTTTTAATAGATCAAAATAGAATGTAATGTGATAATAAAAATTGTAAAAATACATTTCTTGTGAAATTTGGGTGATAAAATAATTATCGTATAATTTTTAAGAAAACGACGTAATAATTAAACTTTAACGATTTATGTACCAAATAAATTTGAAACACTAGGAAAACTAAAATATAGTTCTTATAAACTAATTGTAAGTTTAAAAATACATCGGGATCATTTTTGAAAGTAACGGGTTAAATATTCAAAATAATAACTCACGCGATAAAGATTATTAAATATAAAAATTACGCGTTGAATGTGAAATGAAATGTCATGAATGAATTATCATGATGCAAATGATGTCAATGAAATGTAGACTAATCATAGTCCATATGAAATGTACGTGATGTTATGATCATGAATTCGCCGCTAAACCTTCAAGGTTACGCGAATTTGGAACAAGTAAACCAAGTTTACTATAAATGTTGAAATAATGAGACATGAATTGTGTCGAAAAATGACACGAAAGTGCGGGTTGTCACAGTAGTTTTTCGTTGTCCCAAACCATAGATGGGCATAACACGGCCAATTCTTGAAACCTTGAATGTAAGTATCAATGTCATACCCAATAGTTACCAACTCATAGAATTCGGTTTCTAACTTTTCACCTCGATGCGTGGACAATATTTCTTCGTTAGCAACCCTTTGAATTTCTCCCATGTAAGCTTGAACGCATTTTCCATTCCCAATGGTGAGCATATGAATTCCACCACGACATTGCCCCATCCAAGAGTGTACTCGTAGCAAACTTAACCTTGCTATCCTCGGGGCAATTACATAACAAAAACACGGATTCCATTTTCTCGAACCATCTAACCATGGCGGTTGCCCTTCAAGACCCTTGAACTTAGTGGGATCTCCACTTTTGAAATCCTTATACGAACAACTTCTAACCCCCGACCCTCCTGCATTACTGCAGGAAGAAGTCTAGCGGCCTCGGCATGTGCTGCTGCAGCCATGCCGGCGGCATTGGCAAGCTGGCAACAAAGATTAGCTGCGCACCTCGGTGGCGATGGCGAGTCTAGCGGCTTCGATGGGCTGCGACCTCGGCGACGATTGGCAAGTCTAGTGGCTTCGGTGAGTAGCCGCGACCTCGGCGGCAGCCCACCGATGCTGCCCTTTCAATCCTTAATGCATTGGCTATACTATCCTCACAAACTTTTGCATAGCCTCTTGAGTCAAAACTTGTGGAGCTTTCTTTGGCGCCATAACTTCTTCAAAATAAGAGGAAAGGTGAGGCGTAGCAAAGTCGATGTTAATAATAAGCGCCCAAAGAGATATGATATGAGGTGATAAGTTTGAGGTTATTTTCAAAATGATTAACGGGTTCCCAAAAGATGGGTTATGAGATGTTGTAAGTGCTTCAAATGTATGATGGTTTAGTGACTTGATGTGTGAATAGCGTGCAACTCGACATGTTAGTGGTGAAACAAAGGAGTGAGAGTGACTTAGCCTACTTAGAGGTTTTATCTCGGCATTCGACGTTATCGGTGATGAATCAGCTGATATTAAAATTTACGATAGGGAATGACAAAGCATTCTCCACATTAGAGTATGAAGAAAGGATAATGGAATGGGTATTTGAAGGCATCCATGTGACAATCGTTTTGAAATGAAAGTAAATAACTCGAAAAATGTACGTATAACCCGCATGTAAAGTGAACATGCACTTATGATGAAATGATGAGATGCTATAATGATGTAGTTATAGTCTAGGGTCAATGATGCAACCTAGTTCTCTATAATCAAGCTCGATGCCAATCTTTCACACCCCAAATTACTGCTTTGCGTGGAATGGAATTCACGGGGTTGATCGTCATAGCATCACAATCACAGTTATATGGAGCGACCTAAAGTGTCGTTTGAAAAACACATCGTTTGATTTAATAAAACAATCAGAGTTTACAAAGTATAGGTACCAAATGTAAATAAACTTGTGCGGAAATAATTTTGTTATAGTTCAAACGATGTTTTAAAGTATATGAAACCCAAGTGAAACGCGTCGTCACCACGACTCTATGATAAGTCCACATGCATTCCATGAAGTGAATGCCTTAGATACCTGAGATAAAACATGCTAAAAGTGTCAACACAAAGGTTGAGTGAGTTCATAGAGTTTGAGTTGAAATGTAAAGTCCTTCAAAATCGTTTATGCGAAAGGCATTGTGAATCCACTCGGTTCCAAGTTCGCCCATACAAAACTTGCAACACGTGTGTTCACAACCCACCGCCAAAATATGTATAATTTATGTTCAAACACATGATGTCAAATGAATTCACATAATAGTGCATGACTTTATGTATCAATAGTTACTTGACATAATTATACCAAGATATTTAGTTCAATGAAAATCCCAAGACATTCACTAATGATGTTCCCAAGACATTTAGCTCAATAATAATCCCAAGACATTCACTCAATGATAATCCCAAGACATTCAACTCAATGATAATCGATAGAAATTCTAAATATGACAATAGTGCTATCTCGTATGATTAAACATTCATTTCAAATGATTAAACATGTAGTTGCAAATATCATGAATGTCATAAAATAGTTGAGCATGTATCTCCCCAAAAGTAATTGAAAACATAAAAAGTAGGGGCTATGACTCACTTGGTGCAATGTTTATGATGATAAAATGGCAAAAGTGGATACACGAAATGTAGCGTGAATCTCGAAACGACCTATTATGAATGATATGATATGTAATAAGTCATGATGTAATGTTATGCATGCAATTCGGATGATATTTATACCACTTATGAATTTTTGAAAACAATACTTCTCGTCGAAAATATAATCTTTTAACGTCTTGACCATTTTAAATTACTTCACATGTATTTACGTTGAAATGATATCCGACGATAATCATTTGGTGATTATTAAGAGAATATAACTTTTAAATCGTAAAATAATGTCATTGATATTTCCATGAAAGTGACAAAAACGGCCTCTAAAAGCTAGTCGTAAAATGGTGCACGTCGAGCGTTAGGAAACAAACTCAACGGTTTTGGGAAGCTCGTATGATAATCTCAAAGTTTTAGCATTTAAGTTTTCGTCCTAGAGGTCTCGTTCATAAAGAAAATTAGAGGTTAAGTATGGTACTTTTAGTCCAAAATATAGTTTAAGGATGGTTTTTCGGCAAAGTTTAAGCGACCGTAATTAATTCATTACAACTCCGCTAATCAAACGATCGGACATTTTGGAAAGTATACTTGGCGATTTCACTTTTATTAGAAGACTTCACTTTATGAAAAGTTCTAAATCAATGTTAAAAACAACCTTTAACTTGGTAACTAGTTTTTGCCGCAAAACTTGTCTATTAGAAATAAGGATAGTTTTTCTTATATGATGAAAGTTACGGCAACTTTTGTAAACGTATATAATTTAGTCGTTACAAATCCGTTTTCTCGTTTTAAATATCCTTATCTTCGTATCAAAGTATACTAACATATTTTTAACAAGTCGACATAATTTACAACGTCCAAGCTTCACTTTTGACTCGTACAAAACAAATATTGTTTGCTGAAATTTCGAATTTTGTATTTTTAGTCGCCAAATTGAAAATTCATAACTTCTTCGTTATAACTCCGTTTTAATCCGTTCAAGCGTACACGGTTTCGTTTTCAAGTATATTTTCTAAATATCTAGGCCAAATATTTTTGTCTCTGTCGGATTTTCCAGAATTTCAAAATAAGGACAGACCCTTTTCAAAACGTGTCGAAAGGAGTTTTCTCGCCAAAACTATTCTAACCCATTCAAAACAACTCCGAAGCTATTCTAATCCTACCATACACCTTCTTAGGGTGTCATGGGTTCCTAGACATCGCCAAAACTAATATATAACAAGGAGTAATTATAGGATGGATTATATATATTTAACACTTAAAACCTTAAAAACCTTAAAATGGTATAAACATCATGAGACTTGCATGTTTCTCAAATAAAATGATATGACCATAAAATGAATGTGAAATAATAACATGAATATGAATGCTTACTAGTGATATGATGAGGTTTAAGGACAAAGGGTTTTCCTAATCACTGAGGTTTGTATTACAAAACCTATGCAACAAATGATACTAGAGTTTAATAAATCTTGTCTTGAAAATTTGATGTTTCCTTCTCTTGGTCTTGGTGCCGAATATTTGAGAGAAAGAGAAAGACATATGGTTTTTTGATCTTTTGTATTTTTGAAATAAAAGAAATGAAATGAGATGATACATGAGTACTTAGATATTATTTGCAAAACTTTCATGACTCATCCCCCTTGTCGACAAGGGGTTTGTCATTCACTCTTTATTGTTTTTTTTTTTTTTTTTTTTTTAATTTGAATTTAAGTGAATAAGTGTAAGTAATATTAAGTTAAGTAAGGATAAGTAGTAACTTGTGTACACTTTTGAACATTTAGGGTAGCGTTAGTTAAAAATAAATTTTCACGGGTCAAGATAAAATATATTGAGGTCATAAAAATTATAAAAATACATTTCTTGAAAGATTTGAGTGAATAAATATTTATCGGGTTGAATTTAAGGAAACCGTCGTAATTATATAAATTTAACAATTTATATACAAAATAAATTTAAAACACTGGGTAAACTCATAATATTCTTTTTATAAACTTAATATGAATATAAAAATATATCGGGATACTTTTTGGAAGTAATGGATCAATTGTTCAAAATAATTAATTACGCGATAACGTGTATTTAATATGAAAATTACGTGTTTAAGGTAAAATGCAAAACCATGAATAATATTGATATGAAATGATGACAATGATGTTAATGAAATGTAGACTAAACTTAGTCTATATGAAATGTCCTCGATGATATGATCATGAATTCACCGCTAAACCATTACGGTTACGTGAATTTGATGCTCGTGAACCTAGTTCACGATAAATGATAAATAATGAAGCATGAGTAATGTTTTGAGAATGACCTGAAAATACGAATTGTCACACGAAACATGCCGCAAATTTCAATGAATTCGGCAATGTGCTTATGCGGATCGGCCCGCGCACGGCCATCGAATTGTCGGTCTTTGATCATAGAAAGGTGGTGTCCCTTCACGGTGAAGTTGTCACCAAGGTTAATAGCTACAATAGCACTTTCGGGTGTTGGTGCTACGGTTCGGTTGGTTCCCCACATGGGTTGATCGTCCGCCATGGGAAAAGGTAAATTGGTGAAAGGGTTGTAAACAACTTTGGCTTCTATGAGGTTATCAAATGGTGGGTTTGGTACTCTTGGTACACGATTTTCCAATGGTATAAAACGTGTTCTCCTTCTTCTTCGAATCAAACGTTCGGGGTTGGTAAGAGGTGTAATTGGTTCTATTCCTCGCCGCCGAGTGTTCATACAATGTCCTAGAGAATCCGTGCAATATCTAAACACACGGACAAACAATGAAAATGGTTTCTATGGAACAGAGCAGGTAACCGGATCGGTTGCGGGATGCGACCGATCGGTTAGATCAGTTGATTGAGGGTTAAAATTGTAACCGATTCGGCTGAGGGGCAACCGAATCCGGTTAAGGTTTCTGAGATTTTTTTTTTTTTTTAAATCGACTTTGGGAAATTCAAAAACTTGTTGAAACACAATCAAATCCCCGGCAGCGGCGCCAAAAACTTGATGTGCCCGGTTGGTGCAAGTTTTAAATTTGTAAAAGGTGAATTACCAATATTACCAATAACACATACGAGCAAGTATACTCGTCCGTTATAGCAAGATTGTGAAGGTAAGTCGGGATCGTTCGCAGGGATTTGAGTGAATCTAAGCACAAGTTTGAATTAACGGAGTCTATCAAAACATATAACAAAGCAAATAGATATAATGAAATTCGGATGATTAAAAACTACACTTGCTTAAACTAGTTTCACATCATAGATTAATGTGATTGTGTTAACCTCTTAACATGTTGGTTGTGATAATTAGTTGAAAACTAATCTATTGTTCTTACAAGTTAAAACTTCGTCAAGATTTTAGTTCATAAAAACAAGCTTTAAGTTTAACCAATCAATTCAAGATCAATTCAAGTTTCATAAGTTTACCTATATAAACTTAAACACAAAAATCCGCTTGTTCATCAAATTGCTTAAGAAATGGTCAATACAAAAGGTAACCGATCATAGACAAAGGCTAAAATTGATTCTCAACAACTAATCTTACGACCATTTAGATGTTTCCAACCAATCCAATTTGATAATCAAAAGAGTTTCTATTACAACCACACTTTGGTTCCTTTGTATAATCAAGAATAATGGGTAAAACAATCATCCATAGACAAAATGATTATGGCTAGTTGAATAACACGAAGTTCTTTCGACCCCACGGTTATTATCAATTAGCCAAACTTGATTAACAAATGTCAATATGAAACTTTAGCACAATTGGGTCTTAGAATTAACATGAAATTGAATTAAAACATGTTAACACAATCACTAACTAATCATATGGTAATCAACATCATTTAAGCAAGTGTATAAAGAAACTAGCCACTCATAGCAAACATGAACATAAACTCATAACTTTGATCATTAGAAAACATGATTAAAAGTCTTACAATGCTTGGAATAAGATTACAAATGGTGAAGTAATGATTCCCAAAGGATTGTGGTGGACTTCTTGGTGTTTTGGCCTCCAAATGTGGAACTTCTAGAACTCCAAACTTCTCTGGATTTCTTAGGACGAATTTTAAGAGCTTAAGGCTTGGTTTGATGAGTAGAGAGATTTGTAATTGAGGTGTGTCTCATATGCTCACAATTAGCCTCTATTTATACTAATTCCAAGGCCTAGGGTGTTAAATGCTTAACTTGGCCTCCAAGGAGTAAGGAAGGGACTAGAATACACCAAGAGAAAGACCTAGAATCGTTTGGATGAAAAGGGGAAGCTTAGTGATGAAGATTTGGCAACTGCAGTTTCTCCAACCGGATCGGTCATATGACCAACCGATCCGGCTGGTCTTCAATAACAACAAACCGACCGATCCGGTTGCGGGATGCGACCGATCGGTTGGCTATGGTAAAAACACTAATTCTGACCAACTTCCAACCGATCCGGTTGATGGTGTAACCGGATCCGGTTGGATCTTCTGAGATACAAAACTTGATCTTTATCTTCACTATGTCTTGTAGAACTTGGTTCTTCAATCACTAAGGTCTTCAAAGGTCCTTGAGATTTAGATTTACTGAAACGAGAATCTTCGATTTGCTGCATATTTCTAAATTTCCCTCCATTTCCCTGCACTTGGTTATAAACACTCGAAAAACATCTCTAGATACGATTAAGTACTAAAATCACGCAAATATAACCAAATAACAGATATAAAAATACACATAACGCTACTAAAAACATGCACAATTTGAGCGTTATCAGACACCTAGCTAATGCATGCCCAAAGCCAAGGACTAGGGCGGTGCTTATTTCAAAGAGGCTCTTCTTTTGGCTCTTAAAGATGAAGTGGTGGATCTCTCACAAACAAAGAACGAGCTTTATGGCGATGCGCACTCGAGATGATGATATGGAGGACTTGCATGCCAATGCAAACATTATGTTGATGGCTAATATGCATGAGTTACACATGAGTGAAACAGGCCCGATGTATGACACCGATGGCTTATCTCGTGCCGAACAAACCATCATCATATCGAACTAATATCTCCGCCAATATCGAATCTGGCACGGCTCGGTGTTCAAAATGAGTCATCTACATCTCATTCGGCGATTTTCAAATAAACCACGTAGTTACATTTGACGATCAAGATGACCTTATGGTTTCCTTTGATAATCAAATTGACTCGTGGTTATACTTGAGGATCTAAATAATGATCATGTGGTGACTCATGTTGAACAAGCCGAATCATTGCCTCATCCGATTTTGCTCGTTTAATTCAAGACCATCAAATCAAAATGGAGGAATGTTATGCATTAAATAAGGAATTAAAAGCAAAATGCATTTGTTAACCAAGGATTTTGAATGCTTACAAATGCAACTCAACTTTTCAAAACTCAAGAAAACCGTGAAAAGGTTTTGAAGCCGCTTTGCTAAATCTCATCAAAGCGAAAAATATTTAGAGAGAGATCGTGATCTAGCCGCTCAAGAATGCTTTGTTGTCGAAATAGAACAATCAAACATGAACATAAAAAGCAAATTAACGCTCACCTTGGAAAATCAAAAGCTAAAATTGAGTTGTTAACTTGTCAAAACAGTTCTCCGCTTACAAAAAGCATTCAACGAATCGGGTAGATGACCTTCTTGAAGAAATTATCGACTTGCAACACAAAATTAAAGAGTTTAAAACTGTTGTTTACAAACATGGTGAATCGATAATGACTATTGAAAAGTTTACTTTAAAACCCAATCCAAAAGGATATGGACCAAATCTAGGCGATTACAAACCAAAGCTTTCACTAAAAACATTCAAACCAAATCCTAAAGTTTCGATGCTGAATATAAAATTAATGATACTATTATGAGTGTTGTTGAAAATCATCGTCAAGAGGAATTAGATGCGAAGGCGAGAGTCGATCAAAATTAAAAGCATTGTTTACAACAAACCTTTAATTATTCAAAACCGGTCACTTTCGTCACACCAACAGATTCTTCTAACACACCAAGGGTTATCATCAAAACACACAGAGTCTTCTAATGTTAATCCCCAACCAGATTATGCGCAAACTTATGGTCCTTTACCTTCCATCGGTGAAGTAAACTCACAACCCGAAAATCGAAAAATTCTTAGATATTTTGACATTTTCATGGTGACCTCAAAATTTTACAACATGAGATAGAATATCATTACGAAATCAAAATTGATCATTTTCAATCGCCTCGGCGCGAGAACAAAGAGACATTTTTCGAGAAAATCATACCTAACGTTACAAATTTGAAAAGTTGTGCATTAGCTTGGGAAAAGGATTTTCATAAGGAACTTGGAGTGATGAAGGTCATTTTCGAGAAAAGCTGAAACATCTATTTCTAATACTAAGCGTAAAAGAAAATGTTGAGAAAAGATGTTGATCGACTCTTGAAAGATGTTATCTGTCTTGATATCCATAATGTTGTGTTACTCCATTCTTTGCCACATGCATCGATTATATCTCTGCCGATAATGTTGACTCTGTGGTAACTGTGAGAATCTTGATAAGATGCTTCAAATCAAGGCTTTAAAAGTGAAAATGAACGATTACTTAACGAACTTTACAATACAAAACGTCGTCTTAATTGGTGTGAAAAGATATTCACAATCAACAACTTGGTTTTCAAAAGAAAATCGCTCGATTGCAAACAAAATCTTTTGATCCTAAAATTGAGCAACTGGATGATCAAACGTGTCTTTGAAAAGTCAAATCTCAAAATATGAACAAGAACTTGTAAAGTTAAGCAGAATATGGTGTCATATTTGATTTACTCAATAAGACTCGTCATGAAGCATCCAACGAACTTGATCACTATCTTGCTCACACTAGAGAAGTCATGAATTTTCTTTGGTAATATTCGCTCGAAAATCAAGATTTGATTCACACTATCTCTAAGTTAAGAGAAATGTTAGGAAAGTATGAACAACTTCCGCCAACCATCATTAAGAGATTAGCACCAAGTAACACTTAGTAATCGTGCACCTAGAATCCCTACCGCCAAATCACAAGTTGCTAACGTGCTTTCTTCTCTTGAAACAGAATAGTTGCGTCTTTTCCAAGCGTTCGCACTTCACGACCTAGGAGCACTCAATCGAAGAATATGAAGTTGCAACCTAAGAAAAGATCAATAAGGAATGCTACGGTGAAGAACACCCTAGGACTATGAATAAGACTCACGTTGCTTCCACTATAGATATTGCGTCTAGAAAATGTAATAGAAATAGTGATGTAATGAATGCTAAACCGTTAAGTACTTTTGATATTCATCGATGCACCTTGTGTTATTTGTCGTAAAAGTATGAATTCGATTGTCATGACAAATGTGTTGCTAAAGCTATAATCTCTTGTTTACGAAATCCTAAGAATCGGAATACCTCTAGGCCCACTAATCATTCTAAGTCCGTGCTTGGTAGACCGCCCTCTTTAGATTCTACGTCATGCGTGGTTGTCCCTATAGCTCGGTTTCACCTTCTAAGAATGTAGTACCACCTAGTGCATTCACAAAGACTAAAGCAAGCGATGTAGTTATAGATGGCGAAATAGATATATAACACATTAGGATTTAAATGGATGCCTAAAGTTATTAATGTGTGTATGTCTACTATCATCGCTTGAGAACCCTCTAACATTTCGGGTTCCACATCTAGTTCTATTCCATTTGTGTCGTCTCTGTAATGCAGGTGATACTGATCATTCTCTCGGATTGTTGATAGCGGATGTTCCCGACACATGACGAGCAACCTTAAACTGTTATCAAACTTTATTGCAAAGTTCATTGGCATCGGGTTCGGGAATGATCACTTGCAGCTATCATGGGCTACGGAGATTATGTCAATGGGAACATCGAAATCGGCAGGGTTTACTATGTGGAAGGCCTCGGTCACAACTGCTTTCGATGGGTCGGTTTGTGATGGAGATTTGGAGGTTGCTTTCCCGGAGAAAACTTGTTTCATTCGTGATCTACAAGGAAATGACCTTATGTATGGCTCGTAATTCTATTCTCTACACTATCTCTATGCAAGACATGGTTGCTTCATCTCCCATCGCTTACTTTCAAAGGCAACATCAACAAAATCTCGGCTATGGCACCATCGTCTCTCACATATAAACTTTCAAACCATCACCAACCTTGCTCGACACAAACTAGTTGAAGGTCTCCATGATTTCGGTATTCAAAAGATCACCTTTGCTCGACTTGTGAACAAGGAAAAAGCACTCGTGCTCATTTTCCTTCAAAGGTGGAACATGACTCTCGACATGTGCTTCATCTTCTTCACATGGATTGTGTGGCCCAATGCGCGTGCAAGCGATCAATGGCAAACGCTACATCTTAGTAATTGTTGATGACTACTCACGATGGACTTGGGTCTACTTTATTGAAGCAAAGACCAAGCTCCACAAATGATCATCACCTTTCTCACGAAAATTCAAGTTCACTCCGAACACCATCCGCCAAATAAGAACAAACAAAGGAACCGAATTTGTTAACCAAACTCTTCGTGAATTTTATGAGAAAGTGGGAATTCACATCAAACATCTATTGCACGTACACCGAACAAAACGGAGTTGTTGAAAGACTAAACCGAGCGTTAGTGGGCGCAAGAACAATGTTAATCAATGCTAAACTTCCAGATTACTTGTGGGCGTGTCGATATCTCGCATGCTATACTCAAAGCGCTCTATAATCACAAAATGCCACAACAAAACACCTTTCGAGCTTGTCCACAACCATAAACCGAATCTCAAACACTTTCATGTATTTGGATCCCTTTGCTATCCGAATAATGATCGTGATAATTTTGGAAAGCTCAAATCCTAAGCCGACATTGGAGTCTTTATTGGATATTGTGAGAATTCTAAAGGTTACCGGATCCGGAATCGTCGTACAAAGCAGGTGATGGAAGCGATTCATGCTCATTTTGATGAACTCACGGAGATGGCTTCGAGTATAACAACTTAGAACCGGTCACAACCGTTTAAACTTCCCCAACCCCATCATCACTAAACAAAGCCCCGACTCACTCATCAACAAATGGAAAGGTTATTTGCTCCACTGTTCGGTGGCGATATTGATGAGCGTGCTACGGTGTATCCGTTGTTTCCGTTGCTCAACCCGATACTACTCTTATACGATACACTGCTACAACAACTCTCGTTGAAGATGCACCTACACGATTGACTCCACCACAACAGTTGAAAAACCGCTTCCAACAATGATAAACTAGTCGATGATATTCTAAATGAAGTACCCCACCGCAGATTTTGATCCAAATGCGTTCTTCAACCCATTTGCTAATGAGATCTTTGCACGGATGTCGCGGAATCTTCAACAAACCATTTGAATCCTCGGAATCTACACAATGTATACCAACATCAACCCTCTACACATCGATGGACAAAGACCATCCTCTCGGCTAATATTATTGGCAACCCGAATCAACCGATCGTTACGAGACAACGTCTTCACACGATGGTGAACATTGCATTTATGCACTCACCGTCTGCCAATCGAACCTAAAAACATTAAAGACGCAATGACAAAAGACAAGCTGGATTGAATCAATGCAAGAAGAACTCAACCAATTCAAACATCTTGAAGTATGGAGCTGGTTGAAAGACCAGCAGGGTCTCGTCATTGGTCTCAAATGGATTTGGAAAAACAAATTGGATCTTTGAAGGAATGTAATCCAAACAAGTCACGTCTAGTTGCTAAGGGTTATCGTCGGGAAGAGGAATAGACTTTGAAGAATCTTTTGCTCGTTGCTCGTCTTGAGGTCGTTCGGATATTTCTCGCGTTCGCGCTCATATGAATATGACGGTCTTTCAAATGGATGTCAAAGCTGCGTTTCTCAACGGACAACCGAAAGAAACAGTTTATGTCGACCAACCGAAGGATTCGTTGATCTAGAGTTCCCGAACCATGTCTACAAAGCGAACAAAGCTCTTTATGGTCTCAAACAAGCCCCTCGAGCATGGTATGATAAGCTATCATCTTTCCTCATTGCTAATAATTTCACCAAAGGTTTGGTTGACCCAACTCTTTTATACAATATCACGGGCACAAATCTTAATTGTTCAAATTCGTGGATGACATCATTTTGGGTCTACATATAAAAGTTTTCAATCGCTTTTGCAAAACTAATGAAGAAAAATTTTGAAATGTCCATGATGGGTGAACTTACGTTCTTTCTAGGATTACAAGTTCATCAATCACCCGTGGTATTTTCTTGATTCACCAAATATGCCCTTGAATTGTTAAACAAATTTGGAATGAAAACACATGATACTTATGCCACACCAATGACTCATACCAAGAAGCTAGACGCTGATTTACATTGGAAATTAGTTGACCCTACCAAATACCGAAGTATTATTGGGTCTCATGTATCTAACGACTATGCAGACTGATATTGTCTTTGCCGTTTATCTATGCTCCGTTATCGATCGCGACCAACCGAAACCCACCTCTAAGGCTAAAAGAATCCTCCGATACATCAAGGGAACCATTAACTTGGGATCCGGTATCCGAAGGTTTCGGTTTTGAACTAATCGCTTTTAGAATGACCACGCAGGATGCTTAGACTCAAGGAAAAGTACTTGAGAGCTCTACAATTTCTTGGTGATAAACCGGTGTCTTGGCAATCAAAGAAGCGGATTGTACATCATTGTCATCAACCGGCGAGAATATGTAGCCATGTCCGCGTGTTGTGCTCAAGTCATATGGATGAGAACACAACTCAAAGACTATGGTTACGTGTTGTGATGAATCCTATGTCTCGCGATAATCGGAGTGCCATTGCGATCTCGTGTAACTCGGTTTAGCACTTCGAAATCAAAGCACATCGATCTTAGCTATCATTTCATCAAGGACCACGTGGAGCAGTGCAGTTGAATTATACTTATGGTGCGAATACCAATTGGCGATATTCTCACCAAAGCCTTGCCTCCCGCTAGGTTTAATGAGTTGGTCCACGGATTGGTATGAGGTGTTTGACTCAAGAGGAATTGGATGACCTCCTAAAGCAGTCTTAAAACCTTTCAAACACCAAAATATCTTTTGTAAATATATTTTCAAAAACAAAATACAAAAATATAAAATCTTTTAAAAAACAACAAAAATATTCTTCTAATCTACTTCTCTTTCAACATGGCAAGTACATTTCTTCCATCAACACTATAATCTTTCAAAAATTCAGTATTTTTCCGATCAAGTGTTGAGGGGGAGAAAATAAATACTTAACTGTTTCAAAATAACTTTGTACTTGCATGTTATCCTATCCCGGTTGTTTCCTTTATCAATGGTGGTAAACTTTTCTGGTTAAATGACACTCCTCGGACTAAAATTTATAACCTTTCATTATTTTCTTAAGTCGAGGGAGAGTGTCGTCAAGTTTCTTTCTTAAAATCTTTGTTTGATAACCAAAATGGAAGTTAAATGGCTTTGTATGTAAAAGGAAAATGTGGAGGGACCAAAACTGTCAAAATGTTAAAATTATTTTAATAAAACACCTCCCACCTAACTTTTTCACTTCACATTTAATACTCTCAACCAAAAACGATCCTACGCCTAAGAATCAATTGACAAATCCGTGCTTTTGATCATCATTTTGTAAGTGATTTCGTGTTTACAACATGTTTTTAAGCCATGGTTTTGAATTTTTCAAAAATCTAACGGTTAAAACGTTGTATAATCTTGTTTTTGTGGTCTACGCGTATGTGTATGATCACATGATCAAGATTGTGTGTTTATGGTTAAAAGGATAGTGTCAAAACGTTTCTAATACTTCAAGGATATCGTTTTAATCATCAAAACTCGCCCAGAATCACGAATTGAATGATTTATGAAATTAGGGTTTATCGGTGGTTTTGGGTATTTTCAAATGTGAAGGTTCTTGGTCAAAAGATTGTTGTGTGATACTCATATCATGTTGAATTAAAGGTTTCGTGCTCTATAACCACCCGTAAACTCTCATTAATTAAAAATTGGATGTTGGGGTTTAAAGTTCTTGAGTTTGGGTATTTTTGATTCACCACGATTTAGATGTTATAACTCCGTTATTAGACTCTCATAACATCCATGACCTACCGAATTGAATTGGTGCTAATCCTATGGTTAAAACTCTTATCGTAATTCATAACCCTTAGGGTTTTGACCTCGCGTAAGTGTTTCTACGCATAAATGTTTAACAAGCCTTCATGCCATGATTTGATTTTAGAATGAATATATGAGTTAAAATTTATGATATGATGGTTTTATTTCGTGCTTGCTACGCATAAAATTCGAATCAAGGTTGATTGTTACTCTACGCATAAGGATTACCTTACGCGTGGCGGTTATCGTAAGAGAAATCCTACGGCGTAACTACTACGCATAAGGTTCTACAATGGGACTCTGCGTATCCCAGTGAAGGATATGCGTGTGATGACTCTCGCCTGGGTCTACTCTTACGAGTAAGCCTTACAGCGTAAGGTCTTTATCGCCACGCGTAAGCCCTACGCATAAGGACCCCTTTTCCTCACGCGTAACATTTCTTACGCGTAAGTTAGGATCCTACGCGCAAGCTTTCGCCACTGCGTATGTCATTCTTGTTTACGCTTAACTTTGCCAAATCTCGCCTAAGCTGGATTGACCTTCATTATGAATTGTTACGTGTACAAACTTGTTAATAAACAAATCATATCGTCACGAATCAATAATGTCACTAATAAACTTAAGCGTTTGATATGTTGTGAACTATAAGTGATAACATAAACCTTAAAACTTAAAGTTAACTAATTCACGAAACATTTCACTACGTCATTGAACTATTGGACAAACAAGTGACTTAGGACTCGTAACAATCATTGACACTTTGTACATTCAATAATTAGACAATATAACCTTCGTTGACTAACATTATATCTTCGATATGTTGGTTCTTTTGGCTAATGTTATTTCGCATCACGACATGGTGCTCAAATGAATGTGGATGCACGAAGTGCTCACAATTCTTGACATCTTCCCAATGGCTATCCTAGAAAGATTGGAAAGAACAACCTTAGGGTTGACTTTGAAACCCTCACATGCTCGTAATCTTCTTGTCTCATTGTTGTGGATATTCTAAGGAATCATCCCCACGAACATGCTCTCACACTCGCTCTTGTCGGAAATCTACATTCGGCAATTCGGAATTCTGTGCGAGGATCACAGGTCAAAGTGCGATGTGATGACACTTAATCACAAACAAGTCACCATCACTCATGCGGACTTACAGGTCGTTCTTCTCATTCTGAAATCGAGCCAACCGACTTCTTTGCTACACTCTTGAAGAGACAGTTACGCAATTTCTTCTTGACATTGGCTATGATGAATCTTGAGGATTATTACTTAGCATTCTCACGTGGAGCTTAAGAACATTCCTCAACCGTGGAGAACCCTCTACATCATCATTACCAAGTATGTTTACGGTCGTGACGGTGGTTATTTGCATCAAAGCTCATGGAGCGCAAATCTTACGGTCTCGATCAATAAGAAGGACATCGAAATCGAAGCAGCGATATGGGAGGACATGATGCTATTTCACAAGAAGCTTGGCTCAAAGATTCCTATGTCGGATACACAAAGCTTTTGATCCGAGCACTTGGACTTAATCGATATCCCGTGAGGCTCAATGACCCGACAATCTCGAATTGTTGTCCGAACATATCATTTCTATCGAATCAAGGAATCGACAACTAAGAAGCGGGGTGTCGTGCTGCGATCACCTTCTATCTAAAGAACTCAAGAAGCTTGAAGCGTACAAAAGGTATCTCGTAGCGGTAAAAGAGAGGCAAAGTTGGTCATCTTGATGAAAACCTTGAACTCTACTCGGAGAACCGAAGAGGAAGTCTTTGGAAATACGATGAAGTTCGAAAGTTATAGGAAGCTAAGAATGATGAGTGTGTAAATACTCATCATTTTGGTTAATTCGAATCGCAAAACGTTTAAAATGCTCGAAATGCATCAAAACACCGAAAATATTCCAAAAGTGCATTTTATATGTTTTAGATGCAAAATGTTCAAAATCGATGAAAACGAGCAAAGTTTGCATAATTGGCGCTTTCATCCCCGACTTTCGAAAATGGCAAAATCATCCCTAGGCATTTAGTTTAAAAGAAAAGTCCCCAAAGGTCCTTTTGGAAACATAAATTATCATATTTAGTCCTTTGGTGGAAAATCCAAAATATTTGAGAAATTACAGTTTAGTCCACGAAAATCCAAAATGTTCAAAATTAATCCTTGGAATTTTAAAAGGTCAAAATTAACCCTTGGATTATTAGAGGTTGGCAAAACTAGTCCTTGTACTACATCTTCATAATTTACATGTTTGGTCCCTTGAATTTTAAAAGTTACACAAGTGATCCTTGTGTTATTATTTCTATAAACCAAACCGGACCCTAATTATTTCCCAAGCCCAAAACTAAACACCACAGCCCAAATCTTTTACCCGGTCCAAACCCCAACCCGACCAACCCAATGTTTAAACAAAAACAAACCCGCCCCCTAAAACCTGTCTTCCCCGACAAACCTGTCTGCTACCCCCCTCCTCCAGCCACCTACCAGTCCACCCTACCTCACTCATTGTCTCCCCCCACCTCACCTAACAACTCAAACCACATTAAATGCACCTTCTTCCCTGTCCAGGATATGGAAACCAATTTTCCCGCCAAATCCACTCAACGGCCAAGATGGCTCAAAAGGCATCCAACGGTTGAGATTGCTGCTGGGATCCACTCAGATAGGTGAGAGAAGCACTTTGGGTGTATAAGAAGACCAAGAGGAAGCAAGAATGAGTAGTTAGTTTTTATTTTTATAAAATGTATCTCGTTTTAGTAGCAATAGCTTAATCTAAGTTTTAAATTGTAATTTTCTAGTTCTATGTACTCATTTTCAAGTTACTCTATTAATATAAACCATTTTCGGGCATAAATTTCAAAGGGCAATTTCATTTCATGTATTTCACTTAACTGTTGAAAATTGCAAAGTCCAAATCTCATGAATAAGCTTCAATAAGCTTGTTTATAAGCTCAAACAAGTTCACACTAACTTATCATAGCTTTGTATAAGCTCATATTACGCTTTCAAACAATTTTCCATTTTAGTCAACAAAAGTCAACAGGAGCTCAAATTAGAATGGAAGTCGATAATGGGTGTTGCGTAAGTTTATTTGGGTTGAATTTAGATTAGGTTAGCATAGGTTTGGATTGGTTTTGAGCACATAAAATTCGGACACAGCTGTGAGTTATTTTCTCACTTTCCAATTTCAAGTCTAATTGCGGTTTCATGCCTCTCTTGTATCCGTGATCATTTGTAGTTTTAATATGTTTAAATAGTTGTAATTAGGGCATGTGAACTCGGTTTGATCATTGAGATTAGCTAGTTTAAAGTTTAGCTCGGTTTTCATTGCAAAATCGAGAGCTTAAGTAGTGTTTGGTAGTAGTCCTAAATCGTGATAGAGCTTAGTTAATCAAGAGTTAGTAGTTTATTCATGCTTATGCGGTTATTGTAAGTCATTTGAGGACTTTGTTTTAGCAATTACACTTTAAAAAGTCAAAATCAACTTGTTACTAATCTAGGATCCGAATCATTAGAATCGGTAGGAGTAATTAGTTGCAAAGTGGTTTGAAACTAGTGGATCTAGCTTTTGGTAATCATAATTAGTCTTATATCTTCATAATCGCCTTATATTTTGGATCAAAATTCGCTTTAGTCAAAGTTTCATGTCCGTGCTTCAATAGTTAAAACACAGCAAAAGTATTTTTCACAAAACTTTGTGAGTCAATCGTGTTTCATTATTGAGTGTTAGTCTTTCAAACTTTGGAATTTAATAGTTCACTTGGTCTAAAATTGATAATTGCTTTTGAGAAATCGCTTTAGTCCTTTTAAGCATCAAATAAGCTCCTCATTCAGATCTAAACTCCTGCTCACACTCGGTATTAACGAGTGTGTAATCGTGCAATATTGCGCTTGTTGCATTGATCTTATTTCTAAGAGTTAGGGTCCGTATTTGGAACATTTGTAGCTTGCCGTATACTTTAGGACCGCATTGTTGGATTTTAGTCTAGCTTATTGGTTAAGCTTGTGCATAGGCTTTTACAAAGGTCCTGAACCACTGTTTGGCTTAGATAAGCAGTTTGCTCTAATCATCAATCTGAGCTTAGAATTTGTTAGGAATAGGTTTAGCTAGTTGCTTTTAGCTTAATTTAGTATACTTTAGCTTAAGTCACTGTTTAGTTGCCTAAATAGCTTGTTAGCTTATTTTAGTAGCTTATTTCATAAGCAGTTGCACTACATCTTTCATTTTTCACACATAAGTTGCTGTTTTCTCATTTTTCATAGATTCATATTATCATTTTAGAATTTTCCTGAGATTTTCATAAATTTTGGTCATTATTTACTATTTTCTCAATTTAAAATAGATTTTAATCAATTTTAATAGCTTTTATTACAATTAATTGAGAAAAGTTTCAAAAAATAATTTTCATTTTTCTTAAGTTTAGATAAATATAAAAGACAAAAAATATTTTTCCCAATTTTTCTTAGTTGAATTTGTATTTTTAAATAATTTAATTAGTTTTAATAGTTTTAATTCCTAGAAAATAGAAAATAATCGTAAAATTACAAAAATAGTTTTGAAAATTCCATTTTGATATTTTAGACTTTTCTAAGTCTTAATTTTATTTTTCTAGCTTTATTTCCTAATTTCTTGTATTTTAAGTAATTATTTAATAGTTAAAATTAGTTTTAATTAATAATAATTAATTAATTAGTTATAAAATAATTTTCTTTTTCTATAAATTTTCTTTTATCATTAGGTTTGTAAAATGTATTTTTCATATTTTAGGACTTTTATTTCTTAGTTTTCACTTTTTATTTTGTACGCTTACGTAATTTTTATTTAAACGTAAGTTTTAAGTTTTAAACGCTCATCATTTTAAAATAGTGATAGCGTTTATTTAATAGATTTTATCTTTTAATTTCCTTTATTTTCATTTAAGCCCTTGCATTTGTTGGCTTTTCCTTAGTTATAATCATTATTCACCAATCTCCTTTTCCGCTCAAATCTCCCGATCACTATACGTTGGATGATCCATTGCATAGCTCATTGGGACATAACGACCGGGAGACTCTATACTCCTCGATCTTCATTGAGTTCGTGTTCAAACTGTTTTAAGGTTCTTACGGTCCGCCATTCACAAGTGGCGGGCTTGTGTGAAAACCTTGACGGTTTTGCACGCATCAAATTTTAGCGCCACGCGGGAGTCAGGCCGATTATCTTACGCCTAGCGATTAGTGATTTGGATATTCACTCTTTGTTCATACCATCCATCTCGTATATGTTTATATTTTCTTATCCAAAACCCAAAATATTCTTCTCATTCCTCTTATTCGTTGATTCTATTTCTCTTACCCTCTTTTGCCGCTTAATTCTATTCTTCGTATCCTCTCAACCATTTGATTCTCTTCTTAATCCTCTATATGTTTAATTCTTATGTCGACAATCGTCAACTTCATCGTCGAAATGTGTGTGAGCGGTGTGGAGGGCCTAGTTCAGCGAATTTTGCAATTGTGCGAATTATCCATCAAAATTCTTTTCAAAGTTATTTCGACCACCCGCCACAACCCGAAATACATTCTAATCTTGACAAACCGGTTCAAACGTCGAGCTACCCCAAGCACCCACCGAGGATTACGAGGACACTTTCTTTGAAGATAGAGCCCGTAATCTAATCGAACAAATTCAAGCCGATGAAAAAGGTCAAGAATTAGAATTGATTACGATGAACCCGCTCAAACACGGTGACTAGCAAGAATGACTTGCCTAATCTTCACGCTTCTCAAGAACCAAAACCGAGACCATAACGGAAGTGGTGGAAATTGCTAGCTCTCGAGCACACCACTTGTCCCACCTCCGGATTTTTCTCGAATGTTCTTGAGACTTGATAGTCATTCGGATCACCATGTTGGTTTTGTTGATTCTTTGAATAAACCGATTCCTCTTCATAACTCTCAAATGCAATCGCTTATTCCTTGTGTCGGTTGTGGTGAGCCTCTCTTTGGTTCACCACATCGTTGGTGTACTTGTGTACAATGTGGTAATGATATTCATAACGGGAGTTGTTTGTTTTGTGGTTCGAGGAATTCATTTGATTATGATCCTAATCCGAACTCATTTAACGACTCCTCAAACTTTTCCAATTACCCACCACAAACCGACTTATCTTCATATGATCAACACTTCATTGTGAATTTTGTGGAGGTCCTCACCAAGGATTTGAGTGTCAATCCGAAACACGTTTGTCTATGAATAGTTTTCCAGTGATGCTCGTAACTTTGGTTATAACCAAAATCCATATGATTCACCATTCCAAACTCAACAGCTTTCTTGTGTTGTAGTCTGTGGAGGTCCCCATTTCAGCTCGATTGTCAAATAGGGAACCCAATTCCTTGTAACAATCATGACTCTCATGTTTGACAATTTCCAACCTCCACAAGACTATACGGTTCAAACTCCACCGAGCCGTTGTCTCATGAAATCTCCCAAGATTTTGAAACCATAATGAAAACACTTGATGATATGGTTCAAAACTTTAAGAATCAAGTGAGTGGTGAAAAGACCATAGGAGAATTGTCGGTCAAGAGCGAGAAGAACGAGAGGCTCGCAAATCTAGGGAAGAATTATTAATCCTAGAGCATGCGCCCCTAAGACGCTTCCCAATTTCTCAAGGCGGCTCTATATGATGATGATGAGGAGAGTTTTATCCTTTTATAGATAATACTTCTCAACTCCTCGATCGGTTGATATCCCAAAGCAGCTTGAGATTCCATCTCAAACAACGCTATCACACCCGAGATTCACACTCACTCTCTTATTATGGGGACGAGCATCTCGACACTTTGTTCTCGAAAAGGAATCGGACGAATTCATAAAGTCTAGTGTTGAGAACCTTGTCCCAATCCCAAGAGAGTCACAGGAATTCTTGATCATGTGTGTGATATCCTCCTCCTCTTGTCTTCCAAACAGATCATGTTGAGATGCTCTCCGATTCTGATGATGATTCGTTATCTTGTGGAGACATCATTTATGTGGAAGATTCACCTTCCGAGCTTGTTAGCTTAGAAGAAGAGAATGATGAAGTTACTAACACCGAAATCAAAGATGAAGCTCTTGAGCAACATTATTGAATGTCGGTCTTCTCATTTCTAAAATCGAGGCTTTCAAAGAAAAACCTATTTCATCTCCTATCCCCATTAAGGATAGTGACATTCTTTCGATGATTCTATTCCGAAATGAAAGCCTCTGCTTTGATAATATGGAGAGAAGATTAGTGGCGTACCACTTTTCATTCTCATAATTCTCTCCTCGATCATGAATCATTTACTTTTGAGGAGTTCACCAAAGAACCCACTCATATCAATTCGAATATGATTCATTCACCTTCATGGAGTTCTCGGATGAACTCACTCATATCATATCTCCGCGGAGTATGATAATTTCTACTTTGATCTAGACACTCCCATAATATGTCTTGATCAAGCAAGCTTAAATGAGGAGATTCATGAAACTATGAATTCTCCTATCGAGGATGAAGAGTTAGTCATGATTTCTATCATGATTTTCTTTCTTTTCTTCATATATTCCGTCACTTCTCCTGCTCTTCACTCCTTCGAATGAAGACATTATCTTTGATCCCGGCATTTTCATTTATCATTCTTGAGCGGTTCTATGTATATCTCATCGGTGTGGAACTTTCACATGCTTCAAATGTTTGTCCAAACATCCCGAATGAAAGTCCGATGGAGATTGTTTCTTCCACTTTGCTTCCCATGAACCAATGAATTGGGGTCGAGTCAAGCTAGCGACTCGGAAATCAAAAACAAGAGCGCACCATATGGGTTTTCACCCATATTTCGACTTCTTACCCTTTCTACCACCTAAGTGTGGGGTGATGCCCACATGTTATCAAAAAAAAAAAAAAAAAAAAAAAAAAAACTCTTTCTAAATAATGGCCGTAGTATTTCCTTTTACGTTCTTTGTTTCGGCATAACCGCGGTACTTTGAATATTGAGGGCAATATTCATTTCTAAGTGTGGGGAATTCTCACGAATTTTATCATGTAATTATACCTAATTCCCGTTTTTGGCCAAAATTTTTTTGGAGTAAGTGTTTTACACTTTCTCATTTGGTTATCGATCCGCCTTGTCTAATAAACTAAAGGATTGGCTAATCCAGAGCAAACGGCTCGTGGTAAAGATATATCAAACCGCTTATATGGCTTGCAATTTGCCCAAAATTGTATGGTTTTCAACCACCATATCCTAAAAAGTGAAGAGTTGGCTAGCCCGTAAGATTATGGCTTGTGGTAAAGGCGTGGAAAATCCATAATTGGTAATCACCACCAAAGATAATATTGATAATTTATCTAAGAGTTGGCTAGTCCGTAGCAAACGGCTTCGTAAAGACAAATCAAATCCGTTGAAAGTCGGTGGTTTGCTCAAAATCACATGGTTATCGGTGTACCATGGTTCTTACTTGAACTGAAACATTTGGCTACTCCGTAGTAATGGCTTTTGGTAAAGAGATTAAAATCCATTATGTTTTCTCAAATCATTGCTAGGGACTAGCAATAGTTTAGTGTGGGGATTGATGAGTGTGTAAATACTCATCATTTTGGTTAATTCGAATCGCAAAACGTTTAAAATGCTCGAAATGCATCAAAACACCGAAAATATTCCAAAAGTGCATTTTATATGTTTCGATGCAAAATGTTCAAAATCGATGAAAAACGAGCAAAGTTTGCATAATTGGCGCTTTCAGTCCCAGACTTTCGTAAAATGGCAAAATCACCCCTAGGCATTTAGTTTAAAGAAAAGTCCCCAAAGGTCCTTTTGGAAACATAAATTATCATATTTAGTCCTTTGGTGGAAAATCCAAAAATATTTGAGAAATTACAGTTTAGTCCCTGAAAATCCAAAAATGTTCAAAATTAATCCTTGGAATTTTAAAAAGGTCAAAATTAACCCTTGGATTATTAGAGGTTGGCAAAACTAGTCCTTGTACTACATCTTCATAATTTACATGTTTGGTCCCTTGAATTTTAAAAGTTACACAAGTGATCCTTGTGTTATTATTTCTATAAACCAAACCGACCCTAATTATTTCCCAAGCCCAAAACTAAACACCCTGGCCCAAATCTTTTACCCGGTCCAAACCCCAACCCGACCAACCCAATGTTTAAACAAAACAAACCCGCCCCTAAAACTCGTCTTCCCGACAAACCTGTCTCGCTACCCTCCTCCACCCACCTACCACTCCACCCTACCTCACTCATTGTCTCCCCCCACCTCACCTAACAACTCAAACCACATTAAATGCACCTTCTTCCCTTGTCCAGGATATGGAAACCAATTTTCCCGCCAAATCCACTCAACGGCCAAGATGGCTCAAAAGGCATCCAACGGTTGAGATTGTTGCTGGGATCCACTCAGATAGGTGAGAGAAGCACTTTGGGTGTATAAGAAGACCAAGAGGAAGCAAGAATGAGTAGTTAGTTTTTATTTTTATAAAATGTATCTCGTTTTAGTAGCAATAGCTTAATCTAAGTTTTAAATTGTAATTTTCTAGTTCTATGTACTCATTTTCAAGTTACTCTATTAATATAAACCATTTTCGTGCATAAATTTCAAGTGGCAATTTCATTTCATGTATTTCACTTAATCGTTGAAAATTGCAAAGTCCAAATCTCATGAATAAGCTTCAATAAGCTTGTTTATAAGCTCAAACAAGTTCACACTAACTTATCATAGCTTTGTATAAGCTCATATTACGCTTCAAACAATTTTCCATTTTAGTCAACAAAAGTCAACATGAGCTCAAATTAGAATGGAAGTCGATAATGGGTGTTGCGTAAGTTTATTTGGGTTGAATTTAGATTAGGTTAGCATAGGTTTGGATTTGGTTTTGAGCTGCATATAAGTCGGACACAGCTATGAGTTATTTTTCTCACTTTCCAATTTCAAGTCTAATTGCAGTTTCATGCCTCTCTTGTATCTGTGATCATTTGTAGTTTTAATATGTTTAAATAGTTGTAATTAGGGCATGTGAACTCAGTTTGATCATTGAGATTAGCTAGTTTAAAGTTTAGCTCAGTTTTCATTGCAAAATCAGTAGCTTAAGTAGTGTTTGGTAGTAGTCCTAAATCTGTGATAGAGCTTAGTTAATCAGTAGTTAGTAGTTTATTCATGCTTATGCAGGTTATTGTAAGTCATTTGAGGACTTTGTTTTAGCAGTTACACTTTAAAAAGTCAAAATCAACTTGTTACTAATCTAGGATCTGAATCTGTTAGAATCAGTAGGAGTAATTAGTTGCAAAGTGGTTTGAAACTAGTGGATCTAGCTTTTGGTAATCATAATTAGTCTTATATCTTCATAATCGCCTTATATTTTGGATCAAAATTCGCTTTAGTCAAAGTTTCATGTCCGTGCTTCAATAGTTAAAACACATCAAAAGTATTTTTCACAAAACTTTGTGAGTCAATCGTGTTTCATTATTGAGTGTTAGTCTTTCAAACTTTGGAATTTAATAGTTCACTTGGTCTAAAATTGATAATTGCTTTTTGAGAAATCGCTTTAGTCCTTTTAAGCATCAAATAAGCTCCTCATTCAGACATAAACTCCTTCGCTCACACTCGATGATTAATCGAGTGTGAATCGTGCAATATTGCGATTGTTGCATTGATCTTATTTCTAAGAGTTAGGGTCCGTATTTGGAACATTTGTAGCTTGCCGTATACTTTAGGACTGCATTGTTGGATTTTAGTCTAGCTTATTGGTTAAGCTTGTGCATAGGCTTTTACAGTGGTCCTGAACCACTGTTTGGCTTAGATAAGCAGTTTGCTCTAATCATCAATCTGAGCTTAGAATTTGTTAGGAATAGGTTTAGCTAGTTGCTTTTAGCTTAATTTAGTATACTTTAGCTTAAGTCACTGTTTAGTTGCCTAAATAGCTTGTTAGCTTATTTTAGTAGCTTATTTCATAAGCGCTTGCACTACATCTTTCATTTTCACACATAAGTTGTCTGTTTTCTCATTTTCATAGATTCATATTATCATTTTAGAATTTTCCTGAGATTTTCATAAATTTTGGTCATTATTTACTATTTTCTCAATTTAAAATAGATTTTAATCAATTTTAATAGCTTTTATTACAATTAATTGAGAAAAGTTTCAAAAAATAATTTTCATTTTTCTTAAGTTTAGATAAATATAAAAAGACAAAAAGTATTTTTCCCAATTTTTCTTAGTTGAATTTGTATTTTTAAATAATTTAATTAGTTTTTAATAGTTTTTAATTCCTAGAAAATAGAAAATAATCGAAAATTACAAAATAGTTTTGAAAATTCTAGTTTGATATTTTAGACTTTTCTAAGTCTTAATTTTATTTTTCTAGCTTTATTTCCTAATTTCTTGTATTTTAAGTAATTATTTAATAGTTAAAATTAGTTTTAATTAATAATAATTAATTAATTAGTTATAAAAATAATTTTCTTTTTCTATAAATTTTCTTTTATCATTAGGTTTGTAAAATGTATTTTCATATTTTTAGGACTTTTATTTCTTAGTTTTCACTTTTTATTTTGTACGCTTACGTAATTTTTATTTAAACGTAAGTTTTAAGTTTTAAACGCTCATCATTTTAAAAATAGTGATAGCGTTTATTTAATAGATTTTATCTTTTAATTTCCTTTAATTTGCATTTAAGCCCTTGTAGCTTTGTTGGCTTTTCCTTAGTTATAATCATAATTCACCAATATCCTTTTCCGCTCAAATCTCCCGATCACTATACGTTTGATGATCCATTGCATAGCTCACGGGACATAACGACCGGGAGACTCTATACTCCTCGATCTTCATTGAGTTCGTGTTCAAACTGTTTTAAGGTTCTTACGGTCCGCCATTCACAAGTGGCGGGGCATGGATAGTACAAAGAATATATATATAACCTAATTGTGATTGAAAAGTTGAAGTTGTAGTTCACCTAACATCTGTGGCAGCAGCTGGAGTCAACTGTGACAACTGAGTTGCAAGCGGGACGTGAGAATTTAAGGGCCATACGTTGTTTGTTGTTTGAAAATTTAATCCTGAAATGGCATAAGTAGTATAGGCGCATTATAATTGGTTGAGTAGGTAACATAAACGATAAAAAGATGAGCAATAAGTAGTTTTGGTATGTTGTAAGTGAAGAAGATACTCACGATTAGTAACGTCTTGAAGAGGCAGTCTACTATAAGGTCTTCTTTGCTTGTGTGTAAAATGCGTAGATGAACCTATAGTTTGAAACAAAATTATGAATATTCAGATACTTGTATTATCACTTTTAAGGTGTATAAAGCAAAACCTATGACCAAAAATTAAATGTATCAAAGTGTTTTAAACCCGCATTATTTGACTACCGACCAAGAGGTATTTGATAACGAAAATGAAGGGCATTTTCCTTTAGTGGATCATCTAATGCATACAAACATAGTAAATTATAGATCATGTAACCGTTATACATGTTGTTTTTATACATACGAAACTTACATCGAGATCTCGGCCAGAAACTCTTTTGCTGACGTGGTGTGAGTAGATCGACAACGGAACTCGTGGGTTTGAATAGTGAGCGTGGGTATATGCAGGGAACACTGCGATTCGAAGGTTGAGGGTTTTGGCGGACGACACGACACACGTTTCCTCACATGTGGTTGTTTGTTTTACGCCATGGTTGAAGCCGACCGAAGACAAGCGCACGCAATTGATTTTTTCGTGTATGAATAAATTATGGTTGATTGATTTTGGTTTTATTATTAATTGAGTTTTTGTAAACAACTAAATTAATAATCACAATGAATAATGAATACCAAATATTTGTAACCCAAAAAGATTTTGTATTAATAACTTTTATTGACATTGATGACATCGACAATTGATTTGAAATATTATGGCGAATCGTTAAATTATATTCAAAATGTATTCGCTTAGCATATCAATAACTCTATTACATCAAAACCACCACATGACATCGATTATCATATTATATTGATTAACAAAGTGAAAGTAGTGTTCATAAAATTTGAAGATAATGAGATGTCGGAGTATAAAATTCAAAACACATAACAAAACTTGAAAATGTATAAAATTCAAATCAAACTTGAAAATTAACAAACACATAAATAAACCTTGAAAGCCTAAAGTTCAAATCAAATAATGTCATTATTTAGAAAAAGCACGACGACGTACAAGTTTTGATGTTTTGATTATCAAAATCGTCGCGGTCGTATCGCATCATCGACGGTGCATCTTCATCGCCGATGAAGTCGGCTGTCATCATCATCATCCTCATCCGAAGTCGTCACTTTCAAGGTCCTCAAACAATTCCATCTTCCTCATCAGACCTTCTTCAACGGTATCACTAATGTGAATAGCATTATCATTTCAATGTCATCATCCGTTTCTTCGTCAATCAAACTAAACGGAAGTTGATTGATGACGACGCCTGGTTTCTCGGGTACTATTGAGCCGCTCAAACAAGAAACCAAGAACGCCGCCATCCAATCAACTTCCGTTTAGTTTGATTGACGAAGAAACGGATGATGACATTGAAGTTGATAATGCTATTCACAATAGTGATACCGTTGAAGAAGGTTCGGATGAGGAAGATGGAATTGGTTTAGAGGACCTTGAAAGTGACGACTCTTCGGATGAGGATGATGATGGAGATGACTTAGATGACTTCATCGACGATGAAGATGCACCGTCTGATGATGATACCGATTACGACCACGACGATTTTTGATAATCAAAACATCAAAACTTGTACGTGGTCAGGCTTTTTCTAAATAATGACATTATTTGATTTGAACTTTAGGCTTTTTTCAAGCTTTATTTATGTGTTTTGTTAATTTTCAAAGTTTGATTTGAATTTTATACTTTTTCCAAGTTTTATTTATGTGTTTTGAATTTTATACTTCCGACATCTCATTATCTTTCAGCTTATGAACACTACTTTCACTTTTGTTAATCAATATAATATGATAATAAGATGTCTATGTGGTCGTTTTTGATGTAATAGAGTTATTGATATGCTAAGCTTGAATACATTTTGAATATAATTTAACGATTCAGTTACAATATTTCAAATCAATTATTCGATGTCATTTAATGTCAATAAAAGTTATTAATACAAAATCTTTTTTTTTCGGTTACAAATATTTGGCATTCATTATTCATTGTGATTATTAATTTTAGTTGTTTACAAAAATACTCAATTAATAATAAAACCAAAATCAATCAACCATAATTTTATTCATACCTGGAAAAAATCCAAAATTGCATGCGCTTGTCTTCAATCCAAGAAGCCTAACCATGGCAGAAAACAAACAACCACATGTAAGGAAACGTAAAAATTCAGGTATGTCCGGCCAAAACCCTCAACCTTCGAATCAGCAAAGTGTTCCTTTACCACATATACCCACGCCCCACTATTCAAACCCACGAGTTCCGTTGTCAGATCTACTCACACCACCTCCAAGCAAAAGAGTTTCTTTGGCCAAGATTCTCAGACGTAAGTTTCTGTATGTATAAAAAACAATGTGATATATCTCATGACAAAGTGAGGCACGTTCGAAAATCATATTATTTACATAAGCTATATCACTTTTATTTTATTGTCATATCATATCTCATGACAAAGTGAGTCATGTTCGACTAAATAATAACATGAAAGAATAAGATGTGATAAGCTGATAACAAATATATATAAATAGCAAAAGTTAAACTAAATATTAAATCATTCATAAATATAAGATACAAGTGATAGAATTAACATCGGATTTGTGGAATACGAATAGATCATCAACGTATCATTGTTCTTTTCATTTTTCTTACAAACTATTAAATTACGAGTATAAAAGAATTAAAACCTTTGTCTTTTCCTTGTCCATATGGGTTGCGTGAGATCAGATGGAGGAAGAACAATAATGATCGCCGAAAGGTTTTTTCAATTGGATGAGTTTGAGTTGTTAAGAATTTTGGGTTAATAGGGTGTCCAGTAATCATAGGAGTCTACCCGGCAAATAAGTAGAAAAGTTTAGAAGATATGATCAAATCTTTTTTTTAAATAAATAAGTATCAAATCAAATGTATTATAAATGTAAGATTGTTTTATAAATTTGAAAGATATAAAATGCGGGCGGGCGGATTTTTCGTTTGGTTTTCCATATGCAACCAAAACCGCCTAATCATTCGGTTTTATCAAACGTAAAACCGCCACCATCGGTTTCTCAATTGGTTCGCTTTTTTTCGTGCAATTTTTTGGTTTTTCGCCGATTCGGTTTTTGACTTTGCGCCACCCCTAAATGTTGTCATGGTTTATAATGCTAATTTAAAATAAAATCAATTTATGATTTAATTTTAATTTATGAGACATTAGTAAAATTAATTTTATTAATTAATCGTAACTGTTTTCTTCCATCCTTATTTTTTATAAATTGAGATTTATTCTCCCATTTCAAGAGCATGAAATGATAATGTATCAATATCAGTGACTCAAACCTGCTAAACAGACGCACGGATCAAGCCCATAACTAAGACCCATCAATAAACACTTGATGAACGACCCAACTATTACTCTAGGCCATACATGGCCAAACAAAAACCCATCAGGCTACGTTGAATGCATAGTACCACTGCTCCCCAACTATTACTAAAGGCTAAGATGTACCATCCGAAATTGCATGCTGGAGACGACTACTTTGTACAAGCCAAGGAAGAGAGTTCACATGTCCTTCTTGTTCTGCTCTCCGGATGATCAACACCGTGCTCCTTCACAACAAGTTGATCATCCTTCAAGGGTTCATCTTTAAACTCTACTTGCCTCTATAAATAGAAGGCTCTACAACACAATTTCGCAAGTTTTACACATTTGGCAAAATACGCCCCACACGCAGCCTCAAATGGTCTTTGTTTAAGTGTTACCCGAGCTTCATGATCTCAATCATTCTCATTGAGTCCTTACCGCTCAACACGAGAAATCAAACAACAAAACCATCCTAACCTGCCTCTTAGTAATCTTGTTTTACATACCATACGTAAACAAGGCGCCATCCGTTGGGACTTGATACGAAATAGCAACAAATTTCTCACAAATTTTTACCTATTTTCACTCATTTCTCACTCAAAAATCTCTTTTTTATGTTTACACAAACCCTTCAAATTCTAGAAATAACCAACTACCACCTCGAACCGCTCTGAGTGGATGAATCACTCACATAGAGAAGGGTCAACAAACACCGAAAAAAAGACACCCTAACACCATTACCTTCCCTTCCCCTAGAAACATCACGCACCCCATCAGACACCTAATTCAAACTTTGGCTACAAATACACACCTTGTCGTCATATACTAAGACACTTAAAGGGAGGGAAGGAGAAAACATGTTCCTACTCCTAAAATTGGAAACGCCAAAACAAAATCCCATGGGCGGTCTCCATCATATGGACGAAAAAACCTTCCCTCCCTGATAAACAAACTAGGGTAGGCAACACTAATCAAATGAAACAGGACACCCTTAGGGAACACATAGGAAGTGTCCACATAATCCAATAATGACACTCATGCACAAAAAGAGGCAGCGAGGTTATGGAAGACTGCTAGCATCAGGCTCCTCAAAAGTATTCCCTTAATCAACTAGTACATTTCCTGGGTCAATGTTCTCATTAACATTAGTTTCACTTCATATGCCTCATTTCACTCTCATCTAGCAAAGACAACAATAGTGAATTTAGATTTAATTGCTGGAAAATTACTAGATTGTCTAACATTATTGTTGTATATATTACGTGTGTTGCTATTAGAGACAAATAAACCGTAACATAAAAAACATAAAAGTGTAGAGAATGATACTGGAAACCTTTTGCATGTATAGACTCAAAGAACACAAATAAGGAAAATGTTGAGGCATGTGATGCTCACAGTTTCCTTAAGATGCATTCGCCCTCTCCACGGTGCTTGAGACTCGTGAACGCCTATCTCCCATGATACAACAACAACGGATAACCTCGTAGCACAAACAAGTTATCAAGGCGAACCAATATGTGCCTTCCCTCTATTACGAACCGATACAAAATGAATCAACATCGAGATCAACAACAAAATGAGAGAAATTAGTTATGTCTTTTTGGGTGTGTTCAAAGATGAAAAAAGAGAACACAATTTATAGGGAATAAAGATGAAGTAAAATAGTCACATTAATTACTAAAAATTAATCTTACTAATGTCTCATTAATTAAAATTAATCATACATTAATTTTATTTTTAATTCACATTAGTATGTTTGATGACACCATCAATTGTCATTCAACACTTTGACCATATATTCCAACAATCCCCACATGAATGAAATTGATAACAGAAACAAATTTCAACGACTCAAAGTTGTAATAGAGTTTTGCGCTTGATATTTGCATAGGATAGGTAGGTGTTACCTTTGAACCTTCCTCGTGAAATATACTTAGCCTCCTAGCAGCAAGAGAACTTGATGTCTTTGAACCGCCGCTTTTGTGGAGACGACAATATATATTCACACAAATATCTCCTTGACACATTTTGGTTCTCATAGTTATGTTCGTTATGGTCATGAACATTAGCTTGGTTCTCATGAGAGCTATTAAGAATCATGCCCCACAATTCCCTTACTTTCTCTCACATAGGTGATTCTCGATTAATCATTAAAAGCCATCTGCTTAACCTCATATTGTCACTGTTATACGAATGGGCTAGGAAGTTTACTAACTCCCTTAAATAAATGTAGAGTTTATTACTCCCCCACAGTGACCTCAGTTTATACAAGTAGGTTGTCCTATTGAACCTAGATCTTGGGATCTCCAGTCAGCCGGGTTAGGTTTTCCTTTATATAAACTTTTCAAGGGCTTTAGTCACATTCCTCTTCACGACTTGCTAACTAACTCTCACATTTAGTTTTTTCGCAAGCGGATCTGCAAAGTTATTCTATGACTTCATATTGTCAATAGGGATAACCCATGCTAAGAGTAGTTGTCGTATCGACATAATATGTTGTCGGCGGAGGAGGATGAGACGGCCTAGGAGGCAAATCATCTAAATTGTAGAGGTGTAGTGATGATAGTGGAGATGTAAAAGAGATAGCTTTAGGAACCAATGGTGATGGTTTAGTGGAGATGATATTGTTTGGCCTAGGAGGTATGGTAGTGTTTGGCATAGGTAGTTTTGTGGGTACTATCCTTTTAGGAATTGGTTTGATTGGTTGAGAAGAATTTCTTGCATTTGTTTGCTTGACCGGAGATGATTCGGTTGAAGAAATTTCGTGTACAACACGAGCAATTTTCTTGGGTGGTTCTTTGGTGGACAAGTTGCTACTTGGAGTTTTCCTCATGATGAGATCAATAGGTTTTGTAAAGGTTTCTTAAGTCGAAAATGAGGATGAAGATGATGACTTTAGAGTCCTAACAATGTGGTTTATAAAGCAAAAGATTTGGCAAGTGCATTCAAGCCTTAAGCTACTAAAATTCATTGGAATGTGATGATTAACATGCACAAGAGTCAACTTCAGAGTTTGTACTGATCTAGGAACTCATTTAAGATGAGATAGAGTGTTTAAGTTAGGAAGATGAGCTTGAAATGATTATTTTAGCTAGAGTTGACATAATCATCACCGGATCCCACGGTTCCCTCAAACGAGGGATCCGCCTAGGCTAATCCTAGGGATCCGGCTCTCAAGCCTATGAAATAGTAGAAATGATGTTTCTAATGTCTAAGATCTATATCATCTTGAGTGTTTCACCCTCCCAAGTGTCTTAAATGAAGGGTGCTTAAGTACTTGAAGGTAATGAGTGATGTAGCTAATGATTGCCTTTTATGGAAGAAATTGGAACTTTCATGAGTACCAATGAATGAACAAGGATGACACTAAAGGTTTTGAGAGTGTCAAGTGAACCTAAATGATCCTAGAGATCGATAGTGACTTAGATTAATGCTTTGAGAATATCCTAAAGGCTTAAGATGGAAAACTAGAGTTTGATCAATTTTGACCAATTTTGACGTAAGGTTGATTATGATCAATTTTGCTATAAAATATTTCCAACGTTTAGATATGAGGAATCATGTGAAAATGATGTGTGAGCTTGAGAGCGGAAGAGTAATGGATTTTAAGTGAAACGATAGATCTACAAGCGTCTTTGAGTGTGATCTAAGTGAGTTATGTGTGAGTAGGAAGAATCTACTTAACTTGATAAGGACTTAATTTTCCTTAGGACACTATGTCTAGTTTAGTGTGAGGTGTTCTAAGGATATGTTTGAAATACAATGCTTGCGATTGCATTTTCTGTTTGCCAGATCCCACGGTTCCCTAAGTGTAGGGATCCGTCTAGCACAAACTTTGGGATCCATCTATCTGCTAAGCAGAACCTTTACTAAAGGTATGCAATGATCTTGACAATGCATTATATTCCAAGGTTAGTTTAAGAGGTTCTAACACTAAGATATCAAATGTAAGATGTTTTATTTCATGAAGGAAATTGGATTACATTGATAAATCACGAGTACAAAAGGATTGATCCTATTTGAAATACTACTAAGTTCCTTGAGCGTCTTTGCTAGAAGGATCATCAAGTGGTTGATGAGTGTTGGTGGAATCAAGAATGAAGAAAGTCTTCATGAGAGATATGTTTAGCGGTTCCATCATCTTGTTCACAAGTACGAACAACGGACTTTGAAATTGAGGATGAAAATGCATGACGTTATGATAGAGGCGCGTCAAGAACATTCCATAAGGGATGAGTTTATTCTTGGAGCCTTGAAGATTTACAATTCTCCTTGCGAAGAAGTAGGCGAGATTGTATGGTTGTTGTGTTAGCAAACAATACATTATGTGAGCACAACAAGCGGGAAGGATTTCTCGATTTCCCCTAAGACTCCAAACATTTTCACGTAAGATGAGTGCAAGGGGCTTGTACTATTCTCGGATGTCCCGTGTAAAGATAATGTTTGGATCGGAGTAATATGGTCGAGGTTTGCATATTATGCGATTTAAATCCTCCGGGGAAGGTATGTGTGAACAATATGGACTATTTTCTTCACGAAAGTTGAAGAGAGAATCAAGAGACCAATCTTCGGTGAAGGCACATTGTCTATGATTTGGAATCCGAAGGATGTGAGCAAAATGCCAAGGGTTAAAGTAAATATTTGGTTTTTGATATAAAACCAAAGGAATAGAGAGCGATCCTCGTTACGAACGAGTTCAACTTGACGAAAGAATTCCATTATGAACCTTGGACATATCTTCTTGTTGATTTCAAGAAGACATTCTAGTCCTAAGGCTCGGAAGGAGGTATTGATACCTTCTTCGAATTGTAGAGAGGTGTCTACAATACGTCCTTCGTGGAAGTGACGGTTTTCGAGATTATTGAACCCACGGACATGATTTCCAGGTGTGTTGGGCTCAAGAGAGATGTTTGGAGTGTAGACGCTAGTGAGTGAAAAATCAAACTCATATTCATGCGTCATAGTTGAACCTATAGAAATGATGAGTTAATAGGAAGTGATGTTTGTGGTCAACCAATGATTATCTAACGTTTTTACTAGATTTGTATTAACAATGGTTTTTAATACCAATGACACTTAACTCACTTATGGTTTTGACATTCTAGTGGAATATTACTTTTAGAAAGAAAGTGGTTTTTAATTTGCATGAAAAACTGTTCTCCAGTAGTACGGTTCCCTTTCAAAAGGGACCCGGCTAGTATATCTTTCGGGATCCGTAGATCTGTAGTTACAGAAACAGATTTCATGATGAAAACATAGGTTTTAGATCTCATAGTTTTATACCAAGATATGTGTTTTAGCCTACATTTTCTTTTAGCATGCATACATGACTTCTAATGTATCACGAGAGAATGACATAAAAAGAAATGATAAACACATTATGATAGTAACCTAGATAAACTAGACTATTAGTAATATTTCATTTCAATGCTAAGAATGATACAAAAGATTGGGTATATAACCCCAATGTAGATTAACAACACAAAGTATATGTCTCCGTATGTGAACTTCATCATAGGGAACACAAGAGCGATGAGTGTTAAGACGATGAGCACGAAGGCGATGTAAACCATGTTGAAGACGATCCTTCTTGGTTTCGGTTGAGATGAAATGGAGAGAAAGATGAAGTTTTGAATGAGAGGAAAATTTTGAAATTGAAAGATTTGAAAAAGTGGAGATTTGATAAAGTGAGCGTCGAGTGGTATATTTATGGGGAAGGAGGAATTTCTGAAATTTGTGTTTTGTTTTATTGTTGGAAAGATATGGTTTTTGGATTAAATGAAATAAAATACCGGTTTTATATACCACGACTTTAGACGAAAAAAAATGTATGTGATAAAACGCTTCCTAATGAAGCTTCATGTAATACATGTATATGCACAAAAGATAATCATATAAATACCTATGTAGGCATACTTAATTATTAAGCTAATGTCATTTTAGAGATAGGTAGAAAATCATACCTCAAGCGCACTTAGGAATGTCTTTACAAATGACACAACAAATGTCACTAGACAATTCCGGCTCCTTTGTGTTTAAGATACCTTCTTAGGGAAGGTATTCTTGTTACCAAGCGATTCCTATAGCTTGGTGGATATGAGCTTGACTAATCAACATGACAAAGAAGATTAGTGCATTTAACTAGAAAATAAATAATAAAAAAAAATGTTGTCATCTAATCAACATCCAAACAAAAGAGTTTTAAAAGACATGGTGTTTGTTTTTATGAAAACCTTCTTTGTAGTTTTCAATTAACTATGGATCTTATCAAGTTTTAAAGTACAATATACTTCAAGAAACTTGGTAACGAAGCTCGATGCCAATTGTGGAAAACTAGAAGGGGGGTTGAATAGTTTTGCCAATTAAAACTTCCTTTAAACTATTTAGATCGACTTATGTCAATCTATTTGATGTGTGTTGGATGTTGATAAACAAACATATAAAAGTATGTAATGAAAAGATAAGAGTAAGAAGCACAAAACCACAACGCAAGTATTTATAGTGGTTCGGCCACAAGGACACCTTCCTTGCCCTACTCCACTTCCCGAGTCACCTACTCGAGAGTTCGTAAACACTACACGACACCAACTCCTTATGGCGTAGAAGCCTTCACAACGCCGCCACTCTTTTCCTAAGACTAGGCTAACCACCGGGTTCTTTCACCCAAGGTGAACCACACCTAACACAACATCGCCTACCCTTTATTAGATACTAGGCTAAGCACCTAGTTCCATTGTAATGGAGGAACTACTACCCAACACTACACCAACGACTAATCCCAAAGGAGATCAACTCCTTTTTACAACATCATCAAGGATATCAATATCCTTGGATCTAATGCTAATCTAACTTGTACATCGAAACACACCATATCGAATGTACATCTAAGGCACCTTTCACTAATGCCTTTAGTTAGATCTTCAAGTCACTCTTCACCAATGTCTTGTGACTTGACTTCTAGGCACCCTTCACTAATGCCTATAGTATGGACGATTGACACCTTTCACTAATTTCTTCGTCTTGATACTTGAGACATCTTTCACTAATGTCTCCAACACTAAACTTCTTAGAAGAAAGAAAAGAATCATCAACAAGAGGACTTCAGTAGTCTTGATGATGAGGAAGCATGGCAACTCATGGACTTGAGCTTGCTGGACTTCAAAGGTGGTGATCTTGCCTTTAAGAGGAACCTAGAAGATCACACAAAAACAAAACTACAAACATAGATCTCTTGGATCTGAGGTTAGAGAGTTTTTAACTCAAGGGGAAAGTATGTTAGAAAGGGGTAAGAAACAATGAAGAAATGTCTCACTATTTATAGAGGAAAATGTGTTACTGCTCCTCGATCCCACGGATCCTCCCACAAGGGATCCGTCTAGCGTAAAGCTAGGGATCCGTGGGACGCCCTCTTGCCTATAGGTATTTTGGTTATGGGTCATGGGTTGATCCATGGGTCTTTAGCTAGATACAATGTATCTCTTGAGTGCAATGCACCTAGTCACATGGGTATGGGTCAATACCATGGGTTATGGATATTATCCATATATGATATAAGCATGATGTCATGCAATGGGTTATGGGTCAAGCTCCATGGGTCATGGAATTTGGGTTGTACCCAACTAGATTCAATGTATTTGGTCAATGGGTTGTGATACTTAAGTTTCTACCCATTCATATTACCCAATATACTACATACTAGTTATGTGTATATTTTACCCAAATATGTAAACACTAGTTGTTGTACATATGTAATATTAAATCATAAAATCACTTATACTTGTTTTAGTGTTTTAGGTGAAAATGTGAATATGTTAGAAACTATTAGTTCAAACCATTTACGTATTTTATTTATTTCGTTAAAATGATTTTACGTTTGTTATCGACAAAACATTAGAAGATCGTAAAATATAAATAAACGCTTTTACTGGCTTATTTGTATTAACACTATCGATACATGATTTCCAAAGATTTTCATCCATCTCCTTAAAAATTTCTAATTGACAATGGAGACATTTCACTTATTTCCAATGTAGTTTTACCATGTTCAAGATAAGCTTCTACCATCTTATGCTTACTAACAACGTCTTTCAATAAATCACAATTCACATTCTCACGTAAGTCGTACAAACAATCATCTAAATTACTATCGGGCTTAAGAATGTAATAGTAATTTTTTCTTCCTACATCGTAATCCATTTAAAACATAAGAACATCCATCTCTTCAACTCGACATCTCATTAGAATCAACCAAATAAAAATAATTACCTTACCTCCATTGTATATTCTATCGTGCCGCTTTATAAAAACACCATTGAGATGAACCTCATTTTAAACATATTAAATTTACAAGCTAAAAAAAAGTTGTTACCATAATACATTGAAAATTAAAAGTGCACAACTTACATTACATGCTTATCAATTGGTGATAATCTTACATTACATTACACAACTTACATTATATTAAACATATAATACGAATAGATTTTCTCATGTTCCTCCTCCATCTGTTGTTCTTGCCTAAATATGTCCTCCCATTCTTGTTGAGCCTTTGCTTTTTCTTCCAATGTATGGATTAATGCTTCTTGGTCTAATCTCATTTGATGTTCATGTTGATCAATAAGATTCACCAGCATGCCACTCTTGTTCAACCCGTTCTTCTTCTTCTAACAATTTGATTATTTCTTCTTCTTCTAACATTCCCCTACCACCTACACCACTCCCATTTCCATAAAGTGTTTCCTTGTGGAATACCTTAACTAAGTTTTTCATTACAATATTAAGATAATGAAGGGATGGTTTAGGAAAAAACACAAAATGATATGAAGTATCAAAGCAACTCTACAAGAATATTGTTAGACCAGTATCCCGGATACAAATAGGCCCCACCTTAGATGAAATTGAGCAAGGTTTAACGTGATTGGTTATTCAATGAAATTTAAGTTGTATTCAAACCCGATAGTCAAATTAATAGTCAAAGAATGTGTAATGTGGTTATAGAAAGTATTATGTGGAACAACTAAAATGGAAGTAGACTTAAGGGACCTAAGTTGTCAAGTGCTAACCATGTTATAAGTTAAGTGTGGCCAAAATAGAAGAAAAGAGACTTCGAGGACCTAAATTGTATATTACTAAATGTGTTATGTTATGTGGTTTGGCCATATTAGAAGAAAAGGGACTATAGGAACCATTCTTGCCAATGGGCCAAACTTGTGGATGTAAATATCTAAATGAGGAGTCTTCTAGTCATTTCCACACAACCTTATCTCTTCTAAGTGTGTGTGTTTGATGGTTCGGTTATGAGAAATCGGAGGGAAAAAGATGGGTCTTGATAACCCATTAATGAAAAAATATTAAGGTCTTATGCTATAGGTTAAGTACTAGGAACAATCAATCAAGTTATGATGTAAGGGTAAGAGATGTTGATGATGGAGGGTGAAGATGTTGATGATGGAGGGTGAAGATGATGATGATGGATGATGATGATGGATCATGATATTAATGATGTCCTTGCTTGGCTTAGTTTGTTATCGAGGTAAGTGAACCGGTTATAATGAAATTTTATAATGATTTCTATGCTTTATGTGTTATGTGATTCATATGTTAATGTAATTGTTTGGTTTGGCTATATGCTTAATTGAAAGTTGGTTATGGCTAGTTAGTGGTGTTAGACAAGATTTGATTAGGAAAGGAGACTCTATGCTTAAGGGATTAAATGTATGTGTTAAGTTTAATGTGTAATGTGTAATGATTATGAATGTGTAATGCATGAATGAGTTATAATGTTAATTTATATCCGTTTTACTTACTAAGCATTCATGCTTACGGTTCAAGTGTTCAATGTTTTGTAGGTAATGTACTAAGAAGGAAATGCTTGAATTATGGCTTAGTAATGGATGTGCAAGGTTAAGAAGGTTTGGAATGTAATAGGAGCTTAGGTAGATACCGCGCTCAATGTCAATGTTGTACCCCCGATGGTCATTTAATGATTTGTAAATGTTTGTCAAGTGTCACAATATATGTATTGGTTGTTAAAGTAAAGAGTGTCAAATGGGTTGTTATAGTTATAACTAATCGTTATAGTAATGGGTTGAAGTGTGTATATTTTGGTAAAAGGAGTGTTTGGAATAATCTCTATTATGACCCATTTTGGGGTCATACGGGTCGAAGGGTTATGAAAATGATGTATTATGTTATATTAAATATTTCTGAAAAGTTTCGTTAAGTTTTGAGTCCTTTAAGTCGATTTTCCGGAAATGGAGTAAATATGGTCTTTTGGAATATTTTCTGTTGTGGGCATATGTCCATATGGTAATTTCAGCATATGGTCATATGACTGCTTCAGAAAGTTTAATAAGAGGCATACGGCCAGCATATGGCCATATGGTATTTTCAGCATATGGCCATATGGTTGTCACAGAAAGTTTAATAAGGGTATATGGCCAGCATATGGCCATATCGAATTTTAGCATATGACCATATGCTTCCGTCAGAGTATAAATAAATTATTTTTCAGATTTTGTCAATTTTAGAAAAACCATATCTTTTAAACCGTAAGTCGTTATGGGTCGCGCCACCCGTAATTTTGAAGGTATTAAAGTCTAGTTTCATTTAAAATGGTTTCAAGATCCGGAATGTTATAGATTTTTGTCAATGGTAAAAGAGTTACGAAGGGTCCGTTAAAGTAAAGTCGCTTCCGTGTTAAAGTTTTAATTTTTAAGTCGTGTCGCTCACGGTGTAACAAATATACTTTCCATAACCACCTTCATGAGGACTTTGCGATATATTGAACCGATATTGTACTTGATAGATCTTTGAGAGTTACCGTAAGATCGCCAAGGCATTTGGAGTACACGCTTGATTATTGCAACAACTTGATCAACTTTCCTATTCTTTATTGATGACGATAGTATGTATAACAGCCTACTAAGCCCAAAACATACTCTACGCCCACTCTAGGCTCAGCCCAATGACTGCAAATCCTGGACTCAGGTCCAATAACCGCAGACCCTGGGCCAACAGTAAGCCCAATGACTAAGTTGGCTACGGCCCAGGCCTCTCACGTCCGCATTCGCGAATAACACGGAACCCTTATCCGTCAAGGGTCCGACTCCGGCAACTAACCACTGTATGCGATAATCCAGGAAGCCCCAACGGCAAACCTCGCCTATAAAAGGGACTCTAATCCCCATACAAGGTACAGCAACTTTCTCTCTCATAATTACACACATACACCTACTTTCCTCTCAAGAATGTATACTTACTCTCACGCCGAGTCTAATCGTGGGTCCGTCCCCACAGTAAGACTAACGGTTTACCTTTCTTGTGCGGGGATCTCATTCAAACTACTTGGATTAGTACAAGATCAACCCACCAAAGGCTTGCCAACCCATCCAAGAAGATACGCCCAAACCTTCTATAACCCATCGCACAAATTGTACTAACAAGTTGGCGCCATCCGTGGACCCAATAGACAATCTGGTTCTAGAAAATACTCACCATGAGCACCAGATTTAGACCAACTCCGCCTTCATGTCCACGCTATGGAGTACAGAGAAAGAGAATATCACACGATCTCTACGGACCACGAGGGACATGTGTCCGACGCACCCTCCGGAGGTATTGTGACGAGCATTTCGACAAGATCTAGCCTATTGTGACGGAGAAAGCTAAAAACGTGAAGAGAGAGCCAAGGTAGCGTAAACCGAAGGATTATCATGGAACCCAACATCATCACAGAGCGGAACGTCAAGTGAAGACTCATGGAAACAACTTGAGATAGCAAAGCGGAGGAACACGCAAAATAACTACGACCAAGGACATACCCGATCCAGTCACCCAAAAGGAAAGAGGACGTAAGGAAACGGTGTTCAAAAGGTTGCGCCAAAGTGTGTTCCATCGAATCGAGATGGGAAAGGAAGTGTTTCCATTTGTCCCAAAGACCGCAGCAACAAATACTCGACGGTACCGGAAAGGAAGAGAGAGCAACCGCAAGGGTTCTCAACCGTACGCGGGAGCGGGGATGAGAAGTCATGAAACCGAAAAAACTCGGTCGCGGAAGGCGAATAACTATTTAAACGATGAATCTCATGGAAGTAAAGGCCGAGGATCCAAAGTCAAAAAGCGGAAGCCAAATGATTATGGTTGCGACCTCGCCAGACCCTGGGTCTGTAAGGAAACTGATCCGTTCACCCCGCGTATCCGCTACTTCGAAATTCCTGTGATATCATCTAAACATCCAATCACAACCCCCCATTAGCATTCATAAACTCAATCGCGCTAACCCAAGGCCCACGCATAAAATCCTCATCCTCACCCACATCCTCAACAACTTTCCTGATATACTCCTGTGTCGACCTTATAGACTCCTCTCTACCTTCCCGAGTATCCACTATTTTACGTAGCTTCGCCTTTTGAATAATACCCGCAGGATCTGGAATTATCCTAACTGGTTTTTGTGCTGAATTTTCAACATTTTTGTTTTGTGATGAAACTGAGTTCCATAACCCCTAATCTTTAAATGGACTAACACAGGGACTACTCGTGCAACTGTATTTCAACAACAGGGACTAAGCATGTAATTAAATCGTTCAAATATGGTAGTTTTTGTCGGGTTTCCCTTTTCACACCAAAACATCCTAGATCACAAAATACTTGTTTAGTCTCTGAATTATCGTATTTGTACTAACGTAAGTACACTAACTTTAACCTCCATATTAGTCCTTTGGCATTTTTTCCACGCCAATACACCATGCCAAAGAGCACCTTCCATTTTTACCTATATAACTACCCACATGAGTTTTTCCTATCCCTATAGCACCTTCCATTTTCATCCACAATTCCTGACATCAAAAAAATCCAACTGGCTTAATCTAGAAAAAAATGGTCAAAAATGGTAGCTTGTATAAATAGGATCATTGATGAAGTCCCTGAATGGTCTGATAAGGGCTGCAAATAACTATGGGAAAGTAGGATTTCGAACTACACAAGTCAATGATCTCGTGAGTGACATTAAATTAAAATTAAAGAAAGATGTTCGATGATGACCTATAAGGTTATGCAAGAAAAGGTGTGTCCAAGAGAGGTATGGGCGAGCTTAATCAAACCTTAGACAACATCCCGGAGAAACTAATTCATGATACAATTGAATATGCCAATAAAATTAGATGAATCAACATGTGATGAAGTTGTTGGCGATGAAGAGGTGGAAGGAAATGAATCAGCATGGGATGAAGTTGTTCATTGATGAATAGGTGGAATGAAATGGAAGACCATTGAAGAGGATTAGAGATTATGCTTGAGAAGATGGATCATGCATTTTCAAGATGATGGTAGATCTTGAGAAGGCAAAGAATGGGTGGTTTTGTGTTAAATTTCAAGTTTCTATGTATTTTGCATTTTATGGTATGTAGCATGATTGGTCAAGACTTGGTTCATCTTTTGGGATAATGTATGTTGTAAGCATGTTCTTATGGTTATACAAGATCATCTCTATTTTATGTGTTAAAGTGTATGTTTGTGCTTCGCTAAAATATGTTCTTAACTCTATGTCTCTAAGTGATGTAAACCTGAATTGAATGACACCCATTTAACCAACCATGACTGTATCCACAAGGTCCATTGGGTTAGACATAAACTAGTACCCCTTGATCAAATTTAAACACCATATGACACAAAACACCTTCATTAACAAAGAAACAAAACATAAGTTAGTTAACATATGAAGATTTGACAAGCAAAGTTTCTCTGAAGTCACCTCCCAAAATGAATGTCTTGTTTCCGAAAAAACACGCAAGTACATCAAGTATATCTCTAAGAGTACGGTCGAGTGCTTCGAAACATTTTCGATCATTCATTGGGGCTTCTTCCCATATAATCAAGTCGGTTTGTTTTAGCAGCTCGGCTAACTAAGTATTTTTATTTATGTTGCATACTGTTGGGCTTTAAGGATACTACTGATCTTGGAAGAATCAACTGCTCATGGAATTCCTGAACAAATGTTCTAAGTCTTAACTACTGCTAGTATGATTGAAACTGCTGCTAGTTTATTCTATCTACTGCTAGGTGTTGCTATAAAGAATCAAAGGAATACGCTAAGTAGTAACTACTGCTAGACTTGGAGAAACTAATGCTAGTGTAAAGTTTCTACTGCTGAAGACTAAGTACTGGCAAAGTAATTGTATCTACTGCTAATGCATTTTAATCTACTGCCGGAGTATTAGAGTCTGTTTGTATTTATGGAATGACGTGTTCCTATTATATAGTATTAGATAAGTATAGAAAAGATACGATTGTGATATACATTGTATAGGAAGTCATTGTAACTTATTAGGACTCCTTAGTCTATAAAAGGGATCCTAGGTCATTTGTTTAGATATAAGTTTAAGGTCGCTTCAAGGTTGTAAACCCTAGTCTTGGGACCACCGTCGTGGCAATCAATGCACTCATCGGTGCAGAGACGCTTGCACCGCACGTGGACAATGACATTATAAAAACCAACAAAATAACAATTGATAAGAAATGATAAATATGTGAAACCAACAAAAGGTACCTGAAAAATGTTCAGGTACAACCGTTTGAGAAGGGAAGAAACAATCGTTGGACTTATAAAAATCTCCAATAAAGGAGATGCTTTCAAATGTCGAAGGCACCATCAATCGTGGATACTTGCACATGTGTTGCATTCGAAACGTGGTTGTCTTCTGGCTTGCCAACACTAGGGGCAAGTGTGTACATAGAGATGATGTGTCACAACTAAATGCATCCAGCCTGGTATAGAATCAGGTTCACATATAGTGATGCTATTTATGCGAACCCGAGTTGCACATCTAGTATTCAAAGTATTGATACTCCCAATAGCAGATACAACATTTGAACCCGAAACCGCATATTCAAAAACATTGGGAGTGGAATCAACCTTAACTGTAACTATACCAATCTCGTCAACATAGTTTACATTGCCAATGTCCATAACTTTTGATCTCTTAGCCCCATTTTTAACGGTCATACCACTTACAACAGGTAAGCCATGAGGTTGGGATATTGGTGAATCTTGTGTCGGTATTATTGTAACATCTTTTTTTGGGACATCTTTTCTTTTTATTTTCATGTTGTATAACCAAAAATAAATACCACAATATATAACACAAACAATAAGCTTTAGAAGATAAAAACAAAGATTCATGATCAAACGTATACAAATGAACGAGAACATATTAACAACAACAAATAACGTAATCAGCACTAAAAACCCATACAAAAACAACGCGCACCAAAAAAACGTAGCAAAGAAGTATGAAATAACAAATACATGCACACAACAACTGATACTAACGCAAAACAACTAACCTTGCGAGATCTAGAAGACGAATCTTGTGTCGATAACTTGCGTGTGAAGATGTGTTGTAGGTCGGTCTCTAATGATAAGAACGTGTATGTATATCACCAAACGCAAGACATGGAAGGGTGACGAAGTATTTGCTGGGCCAAAATTAGCCCGTTAACAGGCCGATAATTAAGTGAATATTATAATCAAAATGGTCGGTTGTCGCTCCTATAGTATATATAGAGAATGTCATCTTTCCTATTCCAGCACTTTTGCCCTTGTACGCCAACTTAGAAAATAAGCCTACTAAGACATGCTGTCGTTGTCTCTAAATTATTGTCATTAGAAAGGAAAAAATACACGCTTAAGAGAATTACATTTATTACAACTTTGATTTTTAAAGATGCTTTTACCCTTTGACAATTATCTAGTATTTTATATAGTTTGTAAATAACAATTTTGATTAAGGTTAGTATAGTAAACTTAAGCAATTCTAACTAATATATATCTTTGTAGACAATTAATTTGAGGCAAACCAAAAAAAGATAGTCAATAAAATTGAGACAGAGAGTACTTCATTAGGTATGAATGCAGCCTTCATGAATTATAGCATCCTACCTCAAGTTATTCAAATAAAAATAAAATAGAAGGACACATTACCTTTCTCACATATGTATAAATGTACAAAGAGTTTTCATGCAAACTAATCATCTAAGAGTTAAGAAAACAGTGTAGCGTGCAAGCGAGCTTGGTCTCGGATAAACTGTACTAATGTAAAATGAAAAAAAAAAAAACAAAACAAAAACAAAACAAAAACATATCCTATTGACGTTTTATTTGTTCAAGAAACTCATTTATGAATAAAAGGAATGGTTTGTTTGCTAGAAACAATCCAATAAAATGGTTCAGGAAGTTAAAATCTGATTTTGTGCTTGGAATATATTGGTAGTCATATTGATTTGGCTGCAAAACTGTACATATATAGTTATACTAGAGTTTGTTTAAAATTTTAAAGTTGAATGTATGTTTACATACGAGTGGAATAAATTTTATATTTTGATTTTAGTTAATGGTTAGAAATTGATTTATATAGAAAGGCTTGCCAAACACTCTTTTGATCAACTTCTTTAAAAACTATGATATGATAATTATAACGTATTTTGATTTACACTTTTATTGTATACAAACTTAGCATATTACGGGTGCGTTAAGGGAAAAGCAGCACGTTAGTTTGACATTCTTTTTTAAAAAGGTATTTGAGACTGCTTATGTTTTCAGTTTTTTTAGTAGAAAAACATTTTTTTCATCCAAACACTGTCTGCTTTAAAGAAAAAAACAACTTTTTTTATAAGCAGGTTGAAGCTGCTTATTTCGTGTTTGATATTGAAATAAATTGTCTTTTTTACTTTTCATATTTAAGCTAAAACCTTTTATAAATGACTTTGATTGAAAGTTTATAATAAAATTATTATTTTTACAAATATATTGCATTTTAAGGACTAGACTCAAACATTTCTAAACTCAAGGGACCAAAAACTCAAACCCTCAAAACATGTCATACATTGTCTCAATGAATCAAAGATCCGATGAAACAATCTTGAACCCTAAAACAAACACCCACAAAATCTTGATTTCCAATCATCATTTCAATGGCAATGATGGGTGCTAAAGAGGTTTTCAATTGCTTCAAATTTAATCAAATCCCTTAACTCATCATCATCTTCAACAACGATCAGACCATTCAGTGGTGTTGTCAGCAGTGAAATCACCACTTCACACACTGCTAAATGGATGCAGGTTGGTTTAAAACTGTTTAAGTTTGGATCTTTTGGGTTTTGCAAGTGGGTTTATAAGGGTTTGTGTTTATATGTTGTTTATTTGTTGTATTTTAGTTTCTTGATGTGTAACATTAAGCCCCAGATAAGCAGTTTGGAGTGTTTGGACGGAAAAACTATATGCTTATATTGCATTTTAGGTGCGACTTTATGTAAATAAGATGTGTTAGTGTTTGCTGGAACCAGGTTATTTACTTGTTTTAGAGTAAACTGTGTTTTGAAAGTAGATAGATTAAGCATATATTTTGAACAATATGTTTATAGGTGTTTGGGGCTGCATTTTTAAAAGCAAATAAGCTGTTTTAGTGTTTGGATTGAACTAGGTTGTTTACTTATTTTAGAGTAAATAAGCACTTTGAAATAAGCAGGTTTGCACGTTCATATTTTGAAAGTAGATAAAATACCCACCAGATGAAATAAGCAGTTTCTAAGCAGCTTGGTATTTCTTATTTCAAATTGTTTATTAAGGTGATAAGGGCTTTCAATAAGTCATCCTATGCATCTCTTTAAAATGATTACAGCTTATTATGTTTGATGCCAAGCAGATAAGCAGTTTTAGGAACGTTATCACGTATCCTAACTGCTTATCTGATTATTTGCGAGTGAATCAAGCTGTTAAGAACTGCTTATACAGTAACTTATATTGAAAAGCAGTGAGCTGATAAGTAGTTGTAATATGTAACGATTGGGTGATAAGACTTGACACATTGTCAAATATCCTAATGTAGAGTCTGAAACAAGCTCAAACTAGGTAAAACCGATAGGTGAAGCTGATTTGTAGGTACTGGTGTTGGGTTAAGTTTCATGTACCCTTTATTTTTTGCTAGCTACAAACCACGGTGTCGGGGGTTAGAATCCATCCTCGCCCACAACCGGCTCAAACGGCCCAATATGAGGTGACTAGCAGCACCTACTGTGTTATTTCACGCTCATATTTAGATTAAAGTTGAAGATATATGGTTATATGCTCATGCCATTCTTTGATTAATTTCTAGGGTTCAAATTTTTGTTTAGAGGAATACCATTTTGAGGGTTTGTGCTAAAGGGTGTTGAATTGATTGTAAGAGGCGTTTCCACCTAATCTACTTGTCATTGACTTTTCGTTCATTTGGGGATTTTATGTCTACTGATTCAGATGTGTAGATCATGCGCATGGCGTGATTGATTTGATGTACTTTGCATACAAAGCATTTATACACTAATACACCCATGACCCATCGTAAATAAGAGAATGAATGAGGTGAAACAATTATTGGATTCTCTGTTTTCTGTTTAATGCATTCTCCACTCTTCAGTAAGAAAAGAAAGAATCTAGATTCTCTCAACTATCACATGAAAATCCCTTACCGATTATTAAATCTTACTCTTTAGTCGATTAGTCAGTATGCCAGTATTAGTAGAGTGGAAGTCTTCCCATTCATAATCCTTTAAATTAGAAATCTGATGTTTAAGTGAATGAATAGATTGGTATGGAGGGGCGATTTCATGCTTCCTTGCATAGGGTGAAGCACCCTCTGCTTGTTAATTTTCTGACAGTGTTTATAAAGATTTTCTAGAAAGATGGATATTATCAACCTCCTGCTAGTGTTTGAATATATATTGCCTTTTGTAATATTTTGTCACACTGTTGGTCACTAGTGGCATAAGTCCAAGGCAAGCGCTTGATGCTCCTTCATTGTATGGCTCTACTCTAAAAAGCTAAGATAACTAATTAGAAGAATTGCGAACACTTGATTAACCTTTGACACTGTAGTTAAAGACAAGTCCCTGGCTTGACTAGTCCCTCAGGTGTCAGGCAACATCAGCAAACTTGCCTGACCTTATGAGTTGTGTATAATTACAGAACTGCTAGAGATGAATTTAGTCTCTGTCTGGGAGTGGAATTTGCTATTTGGTGACCTGATACAGAATTTACTCCTACTTCTTATAAACAAATTGGTTTTTCAGGGTCTGTATTTCCTTCAGAGGTTTAATTCAGGGTCTGTAAAATTATTAGATATCTGCAGGTTTAAAATTATCAAGAGGCACTTAACTAGACTACATGTAAATTGCTTTAGGTTTCTTCATGACAATCCCAAGCATGTAAGACCGCCAAAACCATTTTCTTTAAGGTCACACCTCTAGAGCTACCAATATACAGCATCTCGATTGCATTTTGGACTAATGTTTTTACACTCTAATTGTTTTCCTTGATATTGCTTGTTTTCAAGTCTGAGAAATCATGTTTATTGCTTAACTTTCCACACATGAGTTGAACATCAAACACCTTCGAAAAGTCATTCCAGCCTGACTTCCATTTATTTTAGAAAGTCCACTAATACATCCGCAGCATATGGCTAATCAAATATAAAATGAACCAGCCTTCTTCTAGTAAACTTGTTAGAATCCTTTCAACATTCAAATGTTCTTTGTGGTGCTGTGTATGACACTGTCACCTATCCACATGATATTGAATTTATAGAGGTTGCTTGAAACCCATATTTGATATTTCATCTCCAGTCTGCTGATATGTCGTTTAGTTTAGTCGTCTTTGCGAAATGTAGATGTGAGACATAACTAACTGACCGGTCATTCCTTGTAATTTACAGGACACAACCAAGAAATCTCCAATGGAGTTGATCAATGAAGTCCCACCCATCAAAGTTGAGGGCAGAACTGCAGTTTGTGAAGGAGGTTTTCTCTTTCCTCAATAAAATACTTAATCTGTAAATTAGTCTAATCATCAAATGTCATCTTGTGCCACTTATGAATTACGCTTTATATGTTTGTTTTTCATTATTGCAGACACTGATCCTGCACTAGGCCATCCCATAGAGTTCATATGTCTTGACAAGAGTGAGCCAGCTATTTGCAAGTACTGTGGTTTACGCTATGTTCAAGATCACCATCACTAGATTCGTCCCCGAAAAAACCAAGGTTGATTCAGGCAGCATGTTCATGCTTTATACTTGGCAAGTCCATGCTTTTGTTGTTACAAATTTTATTCTAGTGAAATGTTGTACTACTTGAGACCTTTATGATGCTTCTTGACATGCATGCAAATAAGGATAATGATCCTGACTATATATTTAATTTCCATTGGGTGTATAATTTGATATCAAAATGAGTTTACTTATATCTTTCTTTTTCTCCAAAGCGAACAAGTCTATCATACTATCATGACAAATGATGTTTTGGTATACCTGATCAATTCAAGTTATTTATAAAGATTTTAAGAAGGGTGAAAAAGTTAGCAGATCAACAAAACCCAAGCTGGCTCGTTTTCATCCATACTAAAATGTTTTGTTTACCAGACCGGTTTAACCATTATATACACCGACCTGCCCATATTGCTACCTCTAAATTATGTGACGATCCTAATAGTATATCCGGCTTTAATACTATATCCTAATACATATTGAAGCAATGAGTAAGCAGTTACACAGCTAAATGCACCCTTCAAACTCACAACCCGGCTTTATCCGCCCAAGACCTCCGGTTATATCCGCTGTAAGCCAAGACCCTGCTATATCCGATCCGGCCATGACCCGCTATATCCAGCCAAGACCGGACCCTGCTTATATCCGATGAAACCGGTTACATCCGGATAGACTTGTTTGGTTTTAAAAAGGGTTTTAAGTTGCCGGAAAAGTGACCGGAGATTAATGCAAAAGGTTTCATTTTGGCGTCTTTTAATCGGGTTGAAAGTTAAAGGTCGTAACATGTGATTTTTAGACTTAGACTTTAAATATTTTTGTTTATATTATATAATTTATTTGATTCAAAATATATAAATGAATGGAGTTTTAGTTTTAAATGTATTTTCATTCAGATAATTTTATCAAGATTAAAACATATCTTTACGTAGTCATGCTATTCACGGACGAAACCAAAACACAATTGACAAGAAAAGGTTACAAAGATTATACAAAACGTGTAACACAATGTTTTTGGTCCAGCCCCACTCAGGAAAATCATGTTTTACAAAATTAACATTAAACCACAAAATTTATTAAACCACAAAATTTCATGGGTATCCCGAAACCCTCGAGACCCCCTGGTTCCGTCCATGGTACAGCTTAATTTGAGAATTTGCAAGTCTCTTGTTATTTATCATTGACCTTTTTCATCTAAAATTAAAATAAAATAAATTGGAGGTCAATATGAATATATAGCTTTCTAAGGGTGTGTTTAGTATCCCATTATCGCAATTAAACTATTACTATGAAAGTGATTAAATGTGTTTGTTTTGTGCCAAGAATGAAATGAAATCATAGTCATAAATTCATTACACATCAATTTGGTGTCTATCAAATTCATTCTCGAGCCTCTTTTTACTATAAAATTCAAATATATTTACACTTTTTCATTCTATATTTCATCAACCGAACATAAAAATTATAATGATCACTTTTTCATATCCATCATCATTTTAAATTTCATACCAATCGATATCTATCGTGATTCTTGTGACAAAGAAAACGGCCCCAATTTGGGCATTGGTATCATTTGACTTGGCCAAAGGTAATATGGGCTCATAAATTTTAGGCTCATACTTGGGCCGGCCAATTTATCATCTTGTATAAACCGACCAAATTGTAATCTCAATTCTCAAATATGTTTTCTTATAAAGATCCTCAATATCAGATGAAATTTTCATAATAAAATCCATAGATCATATAAAATGATGACATTATCATGAATTCTCATGTTTCAAATAGCAATAAGATCCGAGTAAACTCGCATGTAATCAGTGATGAAATTGTACTCGATAGAGGATCTCCTCGTCCAATTGCTTCATTACTTAGAAGCTTTACTTGACACCAATTACCTGAATACCCGAGTAGCTTCAGTTCTTCAAGAGATAAACGGTGTATAATGAACACACAAATGGTATTGATTAAAATACACAAATATCAGGAGACAACATTCAGGTAAGGGTGAAATATATTGATAATATTAGAGGCACACTGACATAAACAACTTGAATGCTAACACACAATTGCAAAGAAACATTGTGTATGATACAATAAACCATTGACAAGAAGCTAAGAACAACGTTTAGATGAAAAAGAGGCGACCATATTGCACCTTCAACAAAAATAATGGCCATGCATCACCTTTAATTTCCAACCACGGCAATTCTAGAGTAGTAAGAATGCCAAATTTTTTCCATCTTCGACTATTTTTAAGCTTCTCGATGCTCGGTTCATTGAGGACCGCGGTGACACTCCTCAACTTGTTAGATAAGGTCTTAACGATTTATCATTCTCTCTTTGTTACCATTAAAATCCAACCTCAACTCTTTTGTTGTTTTGCAAACTCAACCCACACCCTTCGGTTAAAACTCTGAACTTTATTAAACCATGTTTAGCATCTTTTGCTTCATTAGATCATCTGTATTTTATGAAACCAAAAGGGGAGCCTTTCGATTTGAAAACAACAGGAACATGTAACACGGTTCCATGTCTTCAACCAAAAGTACCCAACAAGTTATCCGAAATTTCCTAAGGGATCTAACCTAAGCGGAATTTGTTTTCTTGCTGAAATTTTCTTCTACGGTTGCTCTTTTGGTGTTAGTCTTCAAATCATTTGCGAAGGAAAAGCTTCTTTACAAAGCTCATCAAGAATTCAGGACCATTTGAGCATTGTATCCCCCACCTAGGTTAAAGAAATGAATTGTTCTTTGGCTATATACTATCTTCTGCATGCATGCTACATGTTTAGAATGTTACTATGTTTCGGATGTGTCATTGCTTACAAAGTTCATATTCAAAATAAAATTTGAATTTGAACTTTATAGTATACGACTCATCCTGAATTTGTTTAAGTTCTTAACATTTTATAATATTAAATTTAACTCTTTTTCTTACCAATACTTCTTAAAGATTCAACAATTCATTTAATTTCTTTAAGGAAGATAACACAAAATATGAATGGGTGTACAAGCTGCCGATTATGGGTGAAATGTCTCAAATGTGCCAAACAGGAAATGTGCCAAACGGCCGAATGGGTGAAAGTTGTCCAATGTCGATATTTGATGCGCACAACCTCCTAAATTGCTTAAAGATTTACATTACTATCATAGTATCATGATAAATGATGTTTTGGTATACCTAATCAATTCAAGTTATTTATAAAGATTTTGAGAAGGGTGAACAAAAAGTTAGCAGATCAACCAAAACCGGCTCGTTTTCATCCATACTAAAATGTTGTGTTTACCAGACCGGTTTTAACCAATATACACCCTGACCTGCCCATATTGCCACCTCTAAATTATGTGTATATTATTATGTGATGATCCTAATACTATCTTTAAAAAGTGGTGGGTCTAACCAGCCGAATGAGAAGACAACGGACAACTTAGATGTACCTAAGAAAGATGTAAAGAATGCTGCTCCGCTGCTGATGACTCCAAAAGTAGAATCCAGGTCGCTCGTGAGCATTTCCTTGCCCGTAAAAGAAATAAGTAGCAATATGACTTGATATAGTGTAGAATGTTTGTTGGTTAAGAATGTGTTGGCAACAAGCTTTTCTAACACTTCTTTTCAAACCCTAATGGAAGAAATGTTTATTGCCGATGTTTAGCTTTTACGTCATTTTAAACACTCCCATGTTATCAAACGCTTTTATAAAACAAACAACGCGAAAAGTCAAAAGAGATGGAATGAACCACTGAAAACAAAAAAAGAAAAATAACTTGAAAACAATTAACATCATAGATAAAGAATGAACAGAACTTTTAATAATCAAAATTTGTGTGCCAGTTAATATGATTATATCACAGGACTGTCAAGGAGATGAAAATAAGCTCCTGATCTTATTGCAATGAATTCTGCCTACAAACCAAATACTCAAGTTGCAAGCGGATCTCCTTCGACATAAAATCGATTCAACTATTACAAAGATTGCTAGCCAATTAGATAATACTTCCTGTTTGTATATCAATAAAAAAAATTCTTTATCTTCTTCACAGGAACGAACGTAAATGGTAAAACATTTCATCCCAATTAGAACGAATGGGTTGACCACCGTACGACACAAAAGCAGATAACTCACCTGCATGCCCCAAAACGTCACCCAAACAACAGCAAATAACTAACTAATCACCACCACTGCCGTCAGTACCTGCCAGTTTTTTCCTCTGCTGATGTTCAGCTACCTTATAATCAATCACTTCACGAAACAAACCCGCATCCAAAACACAATTTTCACTCCCGTAAACAGCAGCTTGTACACTTGCCATCAGTTTCGCAACTTCTCTTCCTGAAAATCCATCTGTTTTTGCAGCAGCTTCCCTGATCAGATCATCGTTCAAACCCTTGATCTCTATTTGTTGCTGTTGTTTCTCGAAGAGCTTTGCAAATAACCCCGGTTTTCTTGCACCAGCCTTAGCAATGTATTTGTCTAAGTATAGCTTCAAAAGTTTGTATCTTTCTTCTTCACCAGGCAAAGGGAATTCTAGAACCTCATCAATACGGTCTGCAACTGCTGAATCAAGATCACCGGGCCTGTTAGTCGCAAGAGCCAAGACTATGTCTTTAGATTGATCACCAGTGCGGAAAAGAAGAGCGTTTAAGGCACTCCTTTGAGCTTCACTCATATAAGTTTTGTTCCGCCTGAAATTCAGAACTTATGTTAGATTGAATCATCAAAACTGTAATTATCATATGATGGGAATCCAATAAGGATTAATTACGTATCAGCACAAAAAGGCGCCTGCTTCATCAATGAAAAGCAACAAGCCACGATTGGATTTCTTGGCCCAATCAAACAACTGATGGATCTTTGTAACAGCTTGGGAACCAAGAGGTGCAACATCACCACCAGTCATCAATGCATAATCAAGTCCCTGAAAATTCAAACCTAATAAGAGATATAAAAGGTAAAGTACCTGTGCATAGATACATCAATCATGATCACAATTTTAACCAACTGTAAACCATGGGTAGTTAAATAAAGAGGTTTGCTTCGCATAAAGTACCAGCTTACTATTTCATTTGTCCCATTTGGGTCATTGTATTTATTTATATACATTTGAGTCATTAAAGATGGCTTTGTGTCCTGTTTAGGTCATTTTGCAATCCGTATTCCTAAAAAAGTTCTATAGATCTGACATTTTAATATAAAAATCATCATTTTTCAAAAATGGTTTTCTGGCTTCAAAATGACTTAAACAGGACACGAATTCATCTTCCATTGAAACACACACACACATAAAAGAAAGTACAATGGCTAGAACAGGACAAATGAAAACTGCGTTGGTTACTTCACAATCTAGAAGGTTTTAGACTTTGGGTATAATTAGGAAGATTAAAAGTCTGTTGGCTTGTTCACCCTGTCCCCTACTTTATTTATCCATATTTTTTTATCTATCCAGTTTACCTGTTTAATAATATACAGCAATTAGAAAGACAGGAAAGGCTAGTAGATACATACAGATTTTTTTGCCAATTCTCTAGCTGCCATTGTTTTTCCTGTTCCTGGAGGACCATAAAAGAGCATATTTCTGAACGGTGCCTGATGTAATTTTGTATTGGCGGTTGCACCAGCCAGCTGTGTAATTCGCTTCTGGAGAGCTGGATTAAGAATGACTTCACCAAATGCCTGTCCATTTTTACCATTTGACCCTTTCTGACCAGCACGTGATAGAGAGCTTAAGCCACGAGAAAAGAAGCCCGACCATGGATATTTTGCTCTAGAAGATTCCCTGATTAATGATGGTTGTCCCAATATTCTGTCCACATAGCCCCAGACCACCCTAGCACCTTCTCTGCAATTAATGACAGAATCTGTGTCAATAGGAACTAAACCTAATGGGACAGAACATACAACATTCATAGATGTGAAACTAGATCAGCACTCAACCAAGTTTACGGTAGATGACATTCGGAACTGTTTAATTGAGCACCAACGATACATCAAAGTGAGTGCTATACCTTGTTGTGTAGATCCCTGCAGCAAGGGCTGTAACACCCCCCACAGCTACGACCAGCTTGTTTTGATCAGTTAATATTGCACGCAGTCCCCCTAGATAACAGATCAATTTACAGGGCTTGTTAATCAACAATCACCATCAAACAAACAATGTTGAGTCATTCTAGTACCGTTTATAATTGGTCAAGTCAGGTTGACCCACAATCACTATTTTGAAGGATTTTATAAATAAAATTATATGCTTAGAAAAGCACAAAATTGCAACAATAGCCTAAGTTTTTAAAAGTATGATAACAGGGTTGTAAGCATCCAAATAGACTTTCGCGATTTTCACCCATTTGACCCACTCGACCTATGTGATACAATCCACCTTCAGCTAATTTAATTTATTTGGCCTGTTTAAAATATCACAAGACCAATTGTTGTGTGTTTGAGGTTAGCAGCTAAAGTTGTGCACACTTCAACCTTTTTGAAGAGAGAAAAAAAAAAATTGTTACACAGAGCCAGTTTTATTAGAGATAACAAGTACCTCCAATGTGTTCAAATGTGGTGTTAATTGCAGAAACCCATTTCTCTCTTTCTGCATTTGCGCGTTCTATAAGCATCCGTTTATTCACGTCTTCAGCCAATTTCGCTTCATGGGCTCTTCCTTCTGCTTCAGCCATCGCCCTCACCCTGATTGTTTCTCGCTCAATCTCAGCTTTCTCCCTTTCTGTTTGTCTGCGTTGTGCTTGTATTTGCTCTTCAGTTGCTCGTCTAGCTTGTTCTTGCCTAACGGACGATTCTTCTTGCATTTTTACAAGCTCTTGATTTCTTGCTCTGTGATGTTCGTTTTCTGCCTGTGAAATATTTGTCATTAAACCCCACGATAATAAAAAAATAACTGCATCAAACATCAACTAAGCACAGAGGGAACATGCCTGCATCCTCTTCCTTGCCAGTTCATCCTCATAACGAGCCATCTGTGATTTTATTTGTGCTTGTTGCTGAGCTAGCTTTTTCTGTTCCTCATATATAACTCTTTGTCTCTCCTGGCAAAAGAATGAAGAAAACATTCAAAATTATGCAAAACAAAGGTTTTACATAAAATTATTCCACATATAACTCGATAATATAAAATGATTGAACAATTCTATGAGTATAATAAGGCATCCTGTGCGGTTATTATGTACTGTTCAACAAGACTAGCTGTATCCAATATATATGACTAACTTGTGATACCCTTGACAAAGCATACAAACTAAGATTTTATTAGCATCCACTAATTACATGAAGTAAAGTGATATGCACTTTGCATACACCTATGTGTTGATAACAATACGAAACAATAGATATGATCAACCCCGATTTAATAGCAGTCATCATTATAGACATTCTACCTATATTGCCTTTTATTTCAAATTTTCAGAAGCCCCGAGTTTCATTAACAATCACTAAACATATTTCCTCATCAAGTTTGTAAGCGACCTAAAACGCATCAAGATGATGTTAGTTGTTTCCTAAATCAAGAAATGAAAAAATAGCATGCATTAATCATTGACTTCCTACGGGATTGAGCATTACACCTTCCTACTGGACCAGCTTTGAAGTTTAATATCTGTTACCTAAACATAAACTTCAAATCCTGAAACTTGTATCAACATCTCACATAATTAAGACTCAACTCTTACTTTTCCTATATTGAATGAGTACTAAATTTTCAGTCACATGTTTTCTAATAAAAATTGATTACCCTTTTGATGTATTTCGGTCATAACTTAAATTGCAATCATGTAGATGAACCATCGCCACGTCATTTTTAAAAGTAATCTAATATCACCCGCACAAAGTGCGGCACGCTGCTAGTAATTATTAATAATTAATTCACAGTGATCATTCAAATCATTTAAGCATATTAAAGCTAAAAAGTGTTCCAAGTCAATGATAATAAATATGTGCACATAACGACAAGCATCTGTTTCCATTTATATAACCTTGATTCCTTGAAGGCTTTCAATCGAGTGGAAATATGTGCACGAGTGCAGATATAAACCAATACATGATAAGTACTTGCACTACACATATATCAGCTGGTCGAAACATCAATGAGGCAAAACCAAACACTTGATTTAGCATCCATGGAATATACATTGTACAATAATCTTAAAGCAACGACAGTGCAAGACTTACAGTTTCTGACTGAGCTTGCATTGCTTTAAACTCAGCTGCCTTCGCCGCTAATTCTGTCTGCCTAGTCTCTTCCTGCTTCTTCATCAACTCAAATGCCTAAAAACACCAACACATATTATCACCACATAGAAAATAAACACACAACAAACCGTTACCATTTTACAATTTTATCTCACATATGATTACTTTGATACCACATGTTACACCAAACAGTAAAAATAACTTATTCAAGTCAATCATAGTAACACTAACAATGTAACAGACACAGTTTCCTGAACAAGGAAAACGTAGGGTTTTGTTAGTTTCTGCATAATTGTCCCTAAAGAAACTTAATTTTACATCCAAAAAACTAAATTCTATACAATAACTTACACAACAGATCAGAAAAATCAAACAAAACAAAGATTAAAACTATCCACGTTTTCGTCATTGTATGTAACAGACTTTGTTTTTCACCAAATTGACTTAACAAAGTTATATCGTAAAAAACATAACTTTAACCATGGTGACATTTAAAAAAAATATGCTACAGAAATGACGAAAAAACATTATAGTTCATTAACTTATCATATAATTCTCATTAAGATACTTAATTCACCATCTAAAAACCTCCATTAATCACAAAAATCACACAAACAAATCAAAAACATCAAAATAACAGATACCCATGATTGTAAATCAAACCTTTTTAACATCAAGAAACCTCAATTCATCACAAAAAAACTTAAAAATAACAAAAACCCAAAATGAAAAATACACCATTTTATCATATAATTTCCTCTAAAGATACTTAATTCATCACACAAACAAATCAAAACTATCAAAATAACAAAAACCCATAGTTAAAAATTGCACCTTTTTAACATCAAGAAACTGAATTTAACATCAAGAAAGCTAATTTCATCATAAACCCATTTTCAAAACAAAATAAAAACCAAAACCCATTATTAAAATCGAATAAAAACAAAAACCCTTTTTGTTAAAAATGAACCTTTTAACATCAAGAAACTTAATTCACATCAAGAAAGCTAAAATCATCACAAACCCATTATTTAAAACACAATAAAATCAAAACCCATTATTAAAAATGAGCCTTTTTAACATCAAGAAATATAAATTCTCACAAACCCAGTATTAAAACATAAAATAACAAAACCCATTTATAAAAACCCACCTTTTTAGCTTCTTTAGAAGCAGCAATTTCTCTAAGAGCCTTAGCACCTCTTTCAAGCGCTTCTGGATCAAACCCAGATGACGTAGTCCTCGGATTATCATTCCGTACACGCGGCGGCGCGTCATCTTTCTTCTCAGGATCCGCCGGTGCAGGTGCAGGTGCAGTCGCCGGTGCAGGCGCCGGAGATGGTGCAGATGAGAAAGGGGAGAAGTTGAATAGGCCTGAACTTGATGCTTTCGCCATTTTTAGGGTTTAAGAAAGTTGTCAAGTGTGTGTGTTTTAGGGTTTAATAAATGGTGGGGATATTTTTATATTTTAGACTTGAAGAAGAAGAAAGAGGTTTATGGAGGCTTCATTTTTCTTTTTTTTCTGATAAGTAAAATGATTTTTATTCTTTTGGAAAGTGGTCTTATCAGGGTTTATGTAAGGGTTTGGGTTATTTATTGTTGGATTATTTGGGGATAGTTTTGGGCCAATGGTTTTCCAATTCATGTCAACCCACTTACTAGCTATTATCAAATTTTGATCAATTTGTCAGCGTTTAAGAGCATTTTGAAGCACTCATCAACTGTTATTTAACGTTTTCTACAGAATACTTGTTTGGTAGCAAGCAACTGACGTTTTGAATTTTTTAAACGTTAATTTTAGTGACATTTATTAGCAACTAGTGTCTACAATTAGTAATTGTAGTCATTATAGATGATAGCGTATGTGTGTTTCATTAGCAAATAGAACCCATACACTGAAACAAGCCCAAGACAGACTCACAAAGGCTAAAGCTCGTCATAATTTTCCAAGGAAGCCAGTTCCTAGGCCGACACAAACAAACCAAGCTATAACACATCCATGAAATAGCTAGACTAGGCCTAAAACCATTATGACCTCAATGGTGTAGAAGTAATGATGCAAATATCTCATCGATACATCCAATCGTGCATGGAACGTTCTAACATTTGGGTTATTAGCTTATCAATAAGCAAGTACATGTGAATAACAACGAGAATTTACATCGGCAAATAATTATAATTGTGATATTATGGTTAATTGTTTTGTGTAATTGGATGAAGTTTTTACCAATTTTATTTGACATCATATTTGTTATGAGCTTTCAACTTTTGCATCAACATTAACTGATTCAATTAATTTGTATTTTATAAAATCACGTAATAAGAAAAATGATTTAAAAATGAATGTTTTATGTAGTAAGGAAAACTTAAATGTGAAAAGTGAACTAATAGACTATAAAGTCAAATTAGGGATGAGAACGGTGTCAGTTGGTACAACTCATGTCGAATTAGTGGTATCAATTTTTGGAGCATGAAAGGAGGTACCAATCTGATCTTGGAAGGGATTCGGATTCGGTACCGTAACCGCACCGAGAAATCATTACCTATTCATTTCTTCACGCTTTTTGTTAAACAAAAAATTTCCAATAAAATGCAACAACAATAAGACAAAACATGCATTTTCAAATGATAAGAACTACGATGTGGCACAAAACGTAACCAACACTTAAATTAATACATCACCAAGATAATCGTAACATTCAAACGTTCCAAAACTTATAAAATAGGTTCGAACTTAATTTTTGGGAGGGTTTATGAAGGATCTATAGTTGTCACACTAAGTTTTACCCGAATATACAAAATTACAAGGATAATTCCATATTTACCCAACATAAATATCCAAATTCCATATTTACCCAAAACACAAGTTTTTAGTGCACATGTACAATGCTTTTAAAGCATGTATTGAGGAAATACGGAATTATGGGATTTAAGTTGGGTATATATGAAATTGTCCGATGTTAAGGATATTAGTCACTAGATTATGTTCTTGTCTAAAAAAGGAATTAAGGATCTCACTTTGAGAACACATGCATCAAACAACACTTATGTTGCCTGCGCACCTTTTTTATTGTCTAGAGTTGCAACATTTGAAGCTCCGTAACTGTTTTTTCCGTCTTTCCACATAGGTTTCGTGGTTTTCCAAATCTTATTCACTTTGGTCTTTATTGAAGTAAGTTTGGAAAGCCATAAAGGTCTGGAGCTTATGACTAGCAGTCGTTTGCTTGAAAACTGTGTATTAGTTTATACTGATTATGTAGGCAAAGTAAAACCGGATGAGATTTCAAAACTTAAAATCTCAAAGTGTTAATTTTTCCATTGAGTAAGCTTGACATTAGGTCGGTCACAAGTTCTAGTATGTTTCAGCTTGTGGGTTGTTTTCCTAAACTTCAAGAGCTACGTTTGGACTTGAGTATGTGCGAGTTCTTGGCAGAAGTTGGTGCTAGAAAGGATGTCTCTAACACTTTTCCTTGCCTCAAGATTCTAGCATTTAGCTCGATAGATTTTGCCAGTTATATTATGCTATCATTTATATATGAAATGATATTTTGCTCTCCGAATTTGAAGAACCTTGAGATCCCGCCATTCAAGGATTATGTCCCAACATGTGCAAAGGCGGACTTGACACAACAAGGCGATTGCGACTTTCGAGAGTGACGTTTTACACTTAAAAGGTTCAAACTTTGAACTTTGTTTTATAAACTCTTTACTAGCTTGTTCCTTTGCTAGAAAAGAATTCTATTGGACTAAACTCATCACTACAAAAAAACAGATTTTATAGGACGCCCACAAGTGTCTTATTTGTCTAGTTTATAGGACCTTTAACATTATAGGACCAACACTATAAGTGTCACATAAAAAGGCGTTGTATTAGGTGTAGAATGGTATTAGGACACATTTAAAAATCCTAAAAAGCATCATATTATGAAACAACTAAAACAGTCGTATTAAAATGTTTTCTAGGACGCAAATTGTGTCGTAATAAGACACTTAATAGGATGCTTTAAGGTGTTCTAATACATCTTTACCTATTACTTTCTTTTGAGACATATTTATGAGTCCTTAAAAGATGATCTCATAGGATGAATTGCATGTCTATGTAAGCATTTTAGTACAAATAAAAATGTCCTAAAAAGATTGTTACGACCAAATTTGGTGTCCTAACATGACACATTATTAAGACGCCTTTTCCATTACTTTTAAGGACGCTCACGGTTCTCATTGAACACTATTTGAGACACAAATATATGAGACGATTAATGAATCTAAAATTATAGAAAGTCCAAGGATTCATTGCAGATCCAAACATGTCATTTTTTCCTATGACCATTACACAAGGAAGGTTTTACACATGATTTAGTTAACACCATACACAAAAAGTTAACAGTATCTAACATAAAGTATATACCAAATTTTGTTACATGCATGCATATAATATAAATAAAATAAAAGAAAATAATCTTGAGTCGTCGTAGATGATCCTCAAGCAACATCCTCGCGTGCAAAACAAGCATTAGATAACTACTTTCTGGTTAGTTCACGTCCGCATAAAAACTCCTGTTACAACAACAATAAGAGCAGTAGACCTACTGACTGGACAGAGCTTGGGAAGCTGGTCCATGAGGCATGATAACGCGAACTATACTTCACAGATTACTGACAATCGCCTCGCAAGATACTCCATGTTAGAAATAAACCAATAGCCGCTTGCCTCAGAAGAATGAGTAACCTGCAAGTCGCCAAAGTCTCCAATTAAAAACAAAATTCTTAACTCAAAAGTATATATGTGCTAAACGAATGGTATTGATCCTGTTACGTCAAATTTAAAGGTTCTATCGAGAACTAGTTGTATATAATACTCGCACGCCACACGAGTATGTCTAAGTTAGACATGTGCATACTAATATGGTTCCTGATGGTGGTTCAACTTTTTTTTTTATTTCGACCTGGGCACATTTCTTCCTACTTTCTCTATCAGGAACACAAACCACATATGAAATGAGAGCCAAAACTGCCAAACTTGATGTGTATATATTAGGCCTGACGCAAGAGACGATGCTCTTCATTTAGAACTAATGACAGTAACACAGTAACGTATACCAATGACACAATTTTACCAAAAATGCTATGACTAAAAAATGCAACTATACATTTACGGTGTGTTTGGGATTGCATATTTTTCTGATAAATACTCAAAGGATTTACTCTAATATGAATCATTTTACGGGTGTTATAACATTAATCATCGGGTGTCTTTGGAAAGACATGAAATACCATTGTACTAAAGTATTAAGAAAGAGATAGAGCAAATATCAAATGACTGGTGCATAAAGAGAGAGACTAACGTGTAATTTTTTCATTCTTTGGAAAATTGTTGTGCGGGTAATTCTCGTAGCATCGTGTAAAAGCTTTTAGTTAAGTACATATCTGTCTTCCTCCGTCGCCTACATGCCATCTACCAAGTTCCAAAGTTTTGCACATTTTGCAACTTTCCTGCTTCGCATGTTATCCATTATTATTAACTTGTGTTGTTCCAATAATGTATTCAAATAACGAGACGAAACCACCGGTGGCGGAAAAGAGATGTATATCAAGCAAGAATAAATGTTGCACTACATTTGCTGATTTTATTGTGAAGGGCAGTTGTAAATGGAGTATAAAATGGTACTTTAAATCTATTTTAGTCAATATTCACATTGTACACTCCAACTTGCTATCAATAAGTCACAAAGACATTACTGGATTAGAGTTTTGTGTTCAAAATCCAATCAGCAAAAATTATTTAAGCAAGGATAGGTACTAAACAATATCTATAAATCACTTAAATATGTCATTTATATAACCATAATCACAAATCTTCAAAAATATGCGTACCAATGATACCATACATTCAATCAGCAACAACATAAAAAAATAGAAATGAAAACGACACCAGTAGCCTCAAAAAACATCTCAAAACTAATTAAAACAAAAAGATAAATTTAAGAAAAATAACATACGCTTGTTAGGCATATCATCAAACACTTGTTAGGCATATCATCAAAAACTTCATATAAAGCACAAATGAACAATCACTAATGTGCGACCTATAAGCAACTTGAATAACCAATTTCATAAGACTGAAACCGAATTGAGCAATCATTATTAAGAACTTAAAAAAAATATTATTAAAAAAATGAAACTTTTGAATAAGAGTTACCGTAGTTACAAAATAGTGTATTGTTAAAGGAAAAAATGTACCAGTGTGTGTTACGAAGAAAACAATTGGTTTTGAAGCGCTGAGAAAAGTCCAATGGTGGGAATAAATGCAATTGAATTATGATGAGGAAAGGGTCAAGTTACAGGTTATTAAACATTATTGGAGAAGAAAAGTACCAGAACTTAATAACTAATGAGGTTTTTGTTCGGTGGTTCGGGTTATTTGATGGGAGCTTGAGAGGAGAAGGAAAAATATGAATGAATGGGGATCTGAGGAACTGAAAGGGTTTTGATTTGGTGAAAATCAAGGGGCGGGAGGACTTGAAAAAATTAGGGGGAAATGAGGAAGGGAATGAAAATTTAATCTATATTAAATTTTAAATTAAAAGAGTATAAATTATTACTAACTTCAAATTAAATGAAGGTGAAAATCTATATATTTAGTTCATTAGAGTAAAATCAAATAAAAATAAAAGTAAAATGAAAATAACGAAAAATAACCACAATCGACATTTTAAATGCATCTACATAAAATGATGCATTTTTCATGAAATTCTTTTATAAATTTAAAATGTGGTTAAAAACATTTCTCATTCTTTTATTTTTTTCTTCTTAATGGATCCATACCTCTAGTTCATTAATCATTTGATTTCTTTGGTGTATTGCGTTTCTTTATCGCTTGGTTCGAGAGGATTATTTGGGGATCACGGCTTGTGTTCAACCTACATGTGCTAGATCCAGCAACGTCAGTTTGTTTAACAATTGCACAAACTTAAATCACATAAAGCCCTCCCCTTCATAAAAGTTGTGGGTTTGTTATTTTCTTTGTAACTTGGGGCATGTAACACTCTAGTGACCGCAATAAAAAAATTGAACCCAACCGATCTCTGGTGGTTACCTTACAACCTTGAGGTTGAGCTTGACTTGATTATAAATTCAAAGATCGAAACTTGGCTTAAGTTCGAGCCCTTGAATATAGATAACCAAATTTATGATCCATTGTTGTGAATGTAATACTAAATAATATAGACAATAACGTTGTAACGTAACTTATAGATTACATGTCATATTAGATATTGGGATGTAATCGAGTCAATTCTAAATATACTTTACCAACCTTTTTCGTTAACCATGGCGATGGACCTTTGGTCGACTATAAGAATTGACATATTCGAGGACCTACGAATTTCAAATACATTGAATCGATCTTATATGTACTACGACTACAAAGACTAATTAAACAATGAAGTATCACATACCATTCAATAAAAAATAATGTAACATGACCTACATTATTACATGTCTTTAAAACGTAAACACGACATATAATATCAAGTCGAATGTGATGGGACACATGTATCAAGTGTCATGTTAGGTTTTCTTTCATAATAAGACCCAAATAGACAAGTGTCCTATAAAACATATTTGATAAGACCTACAAATGAAGTGTCCTATTAAATTTCGTCATTATAAGACCACATCATATAAGTGTCCTATAAAATCGAATTTAAGAGGACGCATATACATGTGTCGTATTAGACTATATATAATATGACCCCTACGGCTAAGAGTCCTATAAAAATTAAGATAATAGGACCTACATATCAAATGTCGTATTATGTTGTATCATAATGTGACTAAAATAAGTAAGTGTCATATAAAACTCATCTAATAAGACCTAAACATGAAATGTCCTATTAAGTTCCATGATGATAGGACCCATATACTAACCCGTCATATTAGATAGTCTATTAGAACGCTACTTGAAAAGCGTCGCAGGAAAAAGGTCCTAAAAACCCTCTTTTCTTGTAGTGCATCCTCAATGGTTGATGGTGCCGATGGAAGGTGCAAGTTTGCTGAGAAGTTATTAAAGCTTCATTGAGTCTCCCCTGTTGCTGGAATAGTCTTCTTGTAGTTTTAGCACTTTAAATCTTATCTTCTAATTTGTGTATTATGGCTTCTGCACCACTCTTACATATCTAATCTGATGGAACCTTCTGTTTGAATTATATTAACAAAAGTTAATTATAAAGTTGAAACTTATCTTCTAATTTGTGAATCTGAGTGTTCATCAACGCCACATTCCATATTTTCATGGGCCAGCCCATTGGCGAGTCTTCATGATAGACAAGTATGTTTGGCAAAAATAGATTGTGGTGGTGCTGGTTGTTGTTCCCGTTAACTTGGTTAGAATTAATTACAAGGTTAATATACCAAGCTCCATGGCTTAGCAATGTTATTATAAATTCCTTGTTAAAATATAAATGTAAAGTAAAAGACACAGTTTTTCAACATTTAATTCTATTTGCAATTAACAAATAATTATACTCAAGTGTTTGCGGGACAACACTTGGGATTGAATGACAAGTATAGTAATGCTCCTCCCTAAACTTAAGCTAAGCTTAAGTACAACTATGCTAACCAACTGAGATATTCTCAAGGACTTAGTTGTATTTGGAGAAGAGAAAGGTGTTTGTGAATGTCAACGCATTAAGTGCACAAACTTGTCAACCTTTCTACTCCTACTTATGATCCTATTTATACACAATGGTTTACAACCGTTACTGAAAAAGACAAAGATGACATAAAATAGTTTGGACAAAATACTTGTGTATTTTGTCTTTGTTACAATATCTACTTTAGGAATGGGACAACGGTGCTTTCTGAGTAGCAGTGATGACACTGATCTTGTCTTTAGCCTTTCAGAAAAAGTTTGACCTTTGCTTGATAAGGACTCCCTTTTAGTCGCTTCAAACTTATCCCGCCTTCACTGATATTGTCATCACTCACTGAACCATCATCTTCTTCTTTGGCTCATGTATCATTCACTGAGTCCCGCCTCATTGAATGGAGAACCTTTCTTCTTAGGCTCGTCCTGAGCTTCTTAAAGATGACTCACTGAACAACTGTTCATTCAGTGACTTGCGTATGTTTAAGGTTATTAAACACTTATTATCTTCAAATCCTAGTTTAAGGGAATTTGAGAATTCACTGACTCAACACTGGTGCTGTTGCTGATGCTGGTGCTGTTATTGTTGTTGATGCTGGTGTTGTTGTTGTTGCTGAAAAAGATTATAAAAAGAGCTTATTTTTATAAGCTACATTAAATAACCTTTTATATTCAGAGATTATGAAAGATTATTTTTTTTAATAAGCTCTTATAAGTTTTGTCTTCCAAATAAAAACTATTTTTTAAGTAGCTTATTTATTGAAAAAATAAGCATAATCTCTTCATAATCTCATGTGCCAAACATAACTAAAAGTATCTATCATATACAGGTTACATGTCATATTTTAACCATCAACTTTCGTTCTAATTCAAACCAGACATAACAATAATAAATCTGGAAATCATCATCTATCTTGAACACATGATCATCACCATTCCCATTCAAACCAGACATAACAGAAGCCTTCTGATACTCGCCAACTCTTTTCTTGAAAAAATTGAAGTAAGCCGAAATAAAAAGGTGTACTGATATATCATATGTTTGGCAAAAATAGAATGTGCTGTTGTTGGTGCTGATGCTTAAAAGGATTATAAAAAGAGATTATTTTTATAAGTTACATGAAGTAACATTTTATTTTCAGAGATTATGGAAGATTATTTTTTTTATAATCTCTTATAAGTTATGTCTGTCAAACAAATATTATTTTTTAAGTAGCTTATTTTTTTAAAAAATAAGCATAATCTCTCTATAATCTTGTGTGCCAAATATAGCCAAAATATTTAAATTTTTTATACTTAACATAATTTAGAAATACCTATTCTTATATGATAATGAAATTGTGCTAAACTTAGTCAGAAACATATATAAAAATAAGACTAACATCTAAAGTTGTGCATGTATAATTGTCAATGGAAATAAGAAACATATTTCGTAGCAAGGAATTAACTCATATTGCTCATAAATAAGAAACAAATAATTTAGCAAAATACCTATTAGAATAATAAAATTTATTTTACCGTAGTAACTCTTTAAAAAATAAAATAAATAAATAAATAAATAAATAATAATGGAATCACTTTCTACTAAAAGCATCACATTACTAAGGTTCTATTCACCTGCTAAAATTGTCTCAACGTTAAACGACAAAGAGAGGATCTACGTGAAAAAAAAAAAAAAAAAAATTCATGATACCAAACAAAACACATTGCACCTTTAAGTAAATAACTCTTTATTGTATATATGTATATCGCTTAATTTACAGAAAATAACAACATAAAAACATGTACAAAATGCTAAACTTTGAACACTGAATCGATTGAGCGTGATTACTCTTTACGTTTAAATATAAGTTCAAGAGGTTTCTCTTTTTGCAAAACCACCCCAAAATGTTCATTCATGTCGAGGTTTGCTGGATCTTCACCATGCGGAAGAACCCAATCGAATCCAAGAATCAAAGAAGCTAATATAGTTTCCAAACCCTTAATCCCGGAGAGTAAACCAGGACACATCCTCCTACCACCTCCAAATGGTGTGAACTCGAAATCATGGCCTGTATAATTCAAGTGAGAACCTATAAACCTTTCAGGTTTAAAAATGTTTGGTTCATCCCAAACTTTTGGGTCTCGACTAAGTGCCCAAATATTGACCCATATTTGGGAATTTTGAGGTATCGTATAACCCATAACTTCACAAGCCTCAACGGCACGTCGAGGAATTAGGAGAGGAACAACCGGGTGCAATCTTAGTGTTTCTTTGATGCAGGCATTGAAGTAAGTTACTTTAGAGAAGTCAAATTTCATGATAGATGAGTTGGAGTTAATTTCCCTTTTTAGCTCTTCCTGTACTTTCTTCATGATGTCTTTGTTCTTTAACAACTCAGCCATAGCCCATTCAGTGGTTGAGACGACAGTATCTGTACCTGCAATGAATAATTCCTGCCATGCAACGATGTTTTAAAGTTTAAAATCCGACACAAGAGACAAGAGGTATTTTTGAAATAAACTTTTATGTTTGTTCAAGTGGCCTATAATTCTTTTGTCCAACTGTTAAATAACTAGGGTAGTGTATATCATATATCATAAACAACCAATCTCTTCAAGCTTGTTTTTATGCTAGGCTATTTGAACTTATTCTTCTATTTGTCTCCACGTACTCGTTATCATATATCTCAACAAGAACAATTATAGATGGAAATGGTATGATAACATAAGATCAGAGACATCAAATGTTACCAACATTTATGTACTTCTATTAAATTATCAGAATATGAGAATTCACCAACAAGAATCGTGTTTTTGTGGTCTCATAGTTTTATGTTTTTTATACAAAGAAAACTGTAAGGTAACGTTGATAGACGATATAGATGCTTGGAAAGACTTACTTGAACCAAGGTGTTGATTTGAATATCCGTGAAATTATTATCAAGTAAATGATCCAAGAAATCTTTTTTCTCTGTCACCACCTCATCCTTGGTCACTTTCAATGAAGCCCTTCGATCTCTCCTTTCTTTAATTAGGACGCCTGTAAAGCTACACACGTCGTTTAGCTGTTTGAGGGTATCCTTCCTTAATCCTTGAAGATCTAGTCCCTAACTATGGGGAAAAAATCACCTACATTTGGAATCATAGAGTTCTCGGCGTCTTCTGAAGTGCCTTTTTAACCAATGAGCAGTTGTATGGTCGCCTTTCAAATCAAGAAAATCTTTGCTAAACAGAATGTTGCTCATAGTATTAAACAAGGTAGTAAAAACAACTTCTTCAATTTTCACAACTTTTCCTTCCGTGATATTCAGGAAATCCAACATTTGTGCCAACTTTTCATTTCTTAAATTCGACTGAGCTTCAATTGCTTTAGCAGAGAATATTTCTACCCGACTAAGCGCTCTAAGTATTTTCCAATGTTCGTTGCACTCAGGTGCCCAAACAAGTCCATCGTATTTGGGATATACTTGAAATGAATCAGGCATGATTCGGCCAGCCAGATGACGGTCTTGAGTCTTGAGAATCTCCATGGCTGCCTGTGAGGAGGAGGTGACCACGAGTTGTTGGGAACCTAGACGAAGTGAGATGAGGGGACCATATTTTTTAGCAAATATGGCGGTGGAGACATGAGGTTTCTTCCCCATTTGGTGAATATTGCCGATGATTGGCAATTGTGGCGGCCCTGGTGGGAGGTTTTTCTTGGTGTTGTAATATTTATTAGTAATAAGCCAAAGGAAGAAAGGTGTTAATATGAAAAAGAAATAAGATAAGAGAGTGTTCTCCATGAAATAAGCTATAAGTTCCATTAGGATACGATGTTTAGATGAAATACTGTATGCATGGATGAGAGTGCTTTTATAGGCTTCAAATATGACTTAAAAACTCCGTTCATCACATATAATCTTTGACCAAGATATAGTCGAACATTTTGTAGTCTAATTCCATTTAAAATATAATCTATGACTAAAAATATACAACTCTACTTTTTCCACTTTGTAAATGAAAAATGATACGTGCATGGATGAGACTACAAATATAATACGTATACAACATCAATAGAGTTGTTGATGAACGGAGTTAGACTAAAGAAATGTTGAATAAGTCAAACTCCAATTCCATTTAAAATATAATCTAAAGTAAATTACAAAAACATAGTCTAAAGTAAATTACATCGATAGTTCTCAAACTACGACCGATTCTCGAATTTCGTACCAAATTCTAAAAAATGCAAATATTGTCCCAACATTTTCCATTGATTGCATCTCATCCTTTTTTGCTAACGGTCATTAGCATTTCTCGTTAGACAACCCACTTGACTTATGTCTAATGGGTATATACGTAATTTAATGTTTTTTTCAGTTACACCGTTGGTCCCTAAAAATTCCAAATATCAAATTCTAAGTAAAAATACTTTAATTCATACAACACTCTTCTTCAACCTCTCTTCTACCACCATTACCATTTACCTCTAATTCAAAACTTATAAAAAACTTTTCAACACAAGTATTTCACAACCTAATTTTAAACATTAAGTCAAACACCCCTATTTAACGCTCATTAGCTTCGTTTTAAAACATTTCGAGAACCCAATTAAACATTTTGTATTATTCAATTAACTCAAGTTTCCATGGTAATTATGAGAAGCCGTCTCTTTGTTTTACATCGAGATTGTCAGTCTGCCTCATCAATCATTTCGATTCTCAATTACCTTGTTGGTGACGGTTTGTTGTAGTTAAAAGGCGGCAAACATGAGCCATTTTATTCCACCTTTTCATATATCTTACCATAAACACATAAAACTTACCATAAAAGATGATGGCTAACAACAACTCCAACTCGTTTCTATACTGATTGTTTTGGAAATTGTAAGGAGATTGGTAAAGAGTGTGAGCTACATAAAAGTTCTTGAAATTATCTAAAGAGTTGATTGACATTGTTTATGAGAGGGGTCATAATAATAGAGCTTAATAAGGTGCCTCTGTCACCTGCTGCGAAAAAGAGTTTGGCTTTTTTGAGGTTGATCAGGGACCGTGATTTTGCAAAAGCTCAAGCCATCAAGCAGATAAGTGATGAGGCAGAGATTCACATGCTTGAAAAGGTTGTTTTTTCTCAAGATGATCAAGCGTATGTGAGGGGGATGTGGTTTTTATGTTCTATTGTTTTAGTTTGTATAGTGACTCTTATGTATGTAATGGTTGGTATGGTAAATGAATGAAGATGTTTCTTGTTTTATGAATAATTTTGTGTTCTTGATGTTTTATTTGTTATGGTTGTTTTTTGTTACTCAAGGTTTATTAAAAACAGTCAAAGGTTTTGTGAGCCTTAATTGTTGGAAAATAGTTCAATTTTATGTGCTTTGCATATAAAAATCTCATAGTCCATTTTTTTGTGTTTTGCAAATAACAATCTCAGCCATGCTCATGTGCTAGCTATGTCAGCCACAGACAAACATACGACTTTCGTTTTTGTTTGTTAATCCGCCACTAAATTTCTTTAAATCTTATCTCACACAAGAACAAAACCGTAGATCATACTATTAATTTTCGCTTTTGGAGTTGTTATTTGAAATTGTTGGTGGTGGTACCGTAGATCTTGTTATTAATTTTCACATAAGAGCAAAACCCGTACATCTTTTATTAATATTCTTTTTGGAGTTATTGTTATTTAAAATTGTTGATGGTGATACCGTATATCTTGTTATTTATTTCACATAAGAACAAAACAGTAGATCTTGTTAGGTTGGTTGAAATTTTGTTATTGTTTTGGTGTTTGTGTTTCATTTAGATCTTTGTGCGATTAGTTCTTTTGGAGTTGTTATAAGAAAGTATTCGTTGTGATTAGATCTTTAGGTTTGGACTTGTTATAAGAAAGTGTTTGTTGCGATTATATATTTTGGGGTTTTTGTTTCAAAGATTGATGTTATTAATTTTCGTTTTTGGAGTTGTTGGTTGTGGTACAAAGGTGATGTTGGTGGTTGCACGGTGGTGATGTTCTTGGTTGTAAAGTGGTGATGTTTGTGGTGGTATGGTGGAGATTTTGGTGGTGGTAAACTTTGAAGAATTAGACATTAATATAAAACACATTACATTAGATTAATATGTTATAAAAATACATATAAAAATACATCATAGTAACATAAAAACATAATACATTTTAGAATAAAACATTACACAAAATACAAAAACACAATCATCCTACTTGTTTTTTTATGCATCCAAACAATTTTAGCATTGAGTTGATTTTGTATTTTTTCCCACCATTTGAAGCAAATCGAAAGTAATATTGTAAACTTTTGAAGATTCTTCTTTAGAAAAGTCTTAAGCAAAACACGTTTTTTGTGGAATGTCGTTGCATTCCTTGTATGCTTTAATCATATCCTTTTAGCCTAGCTCGCGTTTGTAAACAATACAATTGTGTCTACAAGTGCTTGCATCCTTTTATTATCCTCGTCAACTTATTTCAAGATTTCAGTTTTGATTTCTTCGATTGTATGTGGAATCGAACAATCCATAAAAATTGTGTGAATAATTTGATATTGAGAGTATGAAAATGAGTTGGTGTGGTGATGATTTATGTAATAAGATAGGAATTTATAGCAATTTTTAAGAAAAAAGTAATACATAACAACTATATTTTTTTTGAACAATTTATTATTATTATTATTATTAAGCAAATATTTTTGGGACAGTTTGAGGAATGCGGTGTCAAATAAGTTGAACTTAAACGGATATATATATGGATTTGGAATTTACAAGACCAGCGATGTAATTGAGAAAAACATTAAATTACGTATATATCCATCACACATAAGTCAAATGGGTTGACTAACGAGAAATGCTAACGATTGTTAGCAAAAAGGACCAGACACGCAATTAATAGAAAATGTTAGGACTATATTTGTGATTTTTGAGAATTTAGGACGAAATTCGAGAATCAGGCGTAGTTTGAGGACTATCGGTATAATACTCTATAATCTATGACTAAAATATAGTCAAACATTTTGTACAACGCTTATTTCTACGCCTTTCAAGTTTGAATATTAATTTTTAGATTACTTAGGTACGCATTTTTTTAAATGGTATCATGAAATTGGATACTGAGGTGCCTTGGGGTTAAATAAACTAATATAAGATGCATTCTTCTTCTCTTAGTTTATAATAGATGTCAAGTTCTCAACTATCGCCATGATCGGTTTTCGCAGCTTTCACTCCAAGATGGGTATATTTCTTTGAGCAAGAAGATCGTGACATTGCTTTGCCAATGTTCGTCAAAAAGATAGCTTAAGAAATTAAAGTCGGGATTTAGGAACTTGAAGCAAATAAAATCCATTAAGTTTCCTATATTCTCTATATTTAGGTATTTCAATACTTTTGAAGTCAAGTCAAAGATTTGAATTTCTTGAGCAGTAAATAAATTATTTTGCTGATGAGACTTGTGAATTAAGAAAACTAAACTTAAAGAAATTAAATTACGTAATGTAACCGATGATATATTTTATTCATGTAAACTATATTGCAATTTTCATTTGTATCCTTTTTGACATTTTTAGCTAGGAAAATGCCTTGAGGCTTCATGAAACTTTCCGTTGAGTTAAATAAATACAGTAAATAATACAAGAACAAAGTATAAGATGACCACCACACATTTCTGAACTATGAATTGTGATGTTTAATAAATCAACATCATAGTACATAAATTATACATAAAACACAAACTACACAATCTCTTGTTAAAGACCCGACCATGCAGGTGCATCTTCTTCACAACCTGGCTCGGCTTGTTTAAGTGTTCCTAAAAATAATAACGATAAATTTGACCATGGTCTTCTTGTCCTTCTATCGTGCTCGCATGGATCACATCACCAATTTACTTGTATTGAAAATACCCTAAAAATAAGCACAATTATAGATAACCATACGCAATTAGCATTATCCGACTTGAGGCGCCGTCAATTGCCAAGATGTCGCCTCCGCTTTGCTAGATATCTTGTCATGGGTCGATATTAACTTATAAATGTTCACCAAGTAGTTGCCTTTGTTTTGATCATAACTCTCTCATACGAACTCGGATTGAGGTGATTCAAGAGGCCATGTAAGCTAGAAGATGAGGACTGCAATCCTATGCAAAAGCAACTTCGAGATGAAGTCTCCACTTTATCAGACGGTGTCACCAGACTCATAACTATATATACAAACCTTAAAAACTTAGTTTCATAACTTTTGGTGGCTAATCCTTTTCGGGGCTGACTCTTGGGTCTAGAAACTCAGTTTTGGTCGAATATTGATGGCCCAATCATTTCATAATGCCTGTTGATTACGATTTGTTTGGTTAATCATTACTTTGATTATCATAACGTGATTTATCTTTTATCTTGATCTCTTGATTATTATTTGTTAATTATGTTTTGCAAGTTATTTTGTGTTTACTTGGATTATGACAAAACTTATCATGCATGATGATCTCACTTGTTAATTAATGATTGTGCAAGTAACCGTCTTCTACTATTTTTTATCAATATCAATTTTGGAATATGTGATATATTGCTAGAATGATTAGACATCATTTATTATCCTATTAAGAGTGAACCGGAGTTGAACTAGGTTTATCTAATGGCCTTTTAGTAAACTTAAGCTAGTAGTGACACTTGTGCTAGCAATTTCATTGCTAGGACTTAGTTCTCACGCTAAGTTTTATCCACCGCACGCCCGATGTTTGGTCTCGCTTGAATTTGGAATTATGTATTGCATGTATAGAAATGTTAGATTAGTCGATCCCGTAAGGTATTGGTAGTCAATCGCATGGCTTATAAAACATGCATAACGGAAAATAAACAAAAAAAAAATCATGCAGACTAAACACCTAATATATAAATCTCCTAATAAGAGATATAACTTAACTTTAACATGTATAAAGGGTGTTTATAGGATACTTACTTAAATTCTGCAATAACGTAAGCTCCTAGACCTTTACAGCTTGCACAGAATCACCTTCTTCTTGGTTTATGCTCTTGTTCGACCAAATTAGGGTTTCTTGGGGGAGAATCACCACACAGGATGGAGAGTAAGAAGTCTACTAGGGTAGTTGACTTATGGAAATTGACTATAAGTCGATTCAATCGACATTAGGGTTTCAGTCGATCGATTAGAGAGGGAGAGAAGATGGAGTTTTCGGGTTTAGAGGATTAAAGTGATTTCTAGTTTAGAATGCCTTTGCAAGGACAATCCTAATTTAACTTGAAGTCTATGAGTAATTATCCTTAAGTATACAAGTTTGATAAATAGTCAAATATACACCCTAAATAATTACCGTTTTAACCCTATAAGAAAATATTACCATATTCCCATTTTCTCATCATTTCTATTTTATTTCGTCACTCTTTTCTTATTACTAAATTACTGTTCTATTTAGTGTGCATTGGCATGACCCATTGGCATTTCTATGAGTATCACTTGTGAAAGACGTTGTTCTTTGCACAATAATCCTTGAGACTCCCACTTCTTTGCAAAGCAACAAAGCGAAAACCACTTTCATGGTACGAGAAGCTCTAGTAAAGCATTCAAGTACCTAGCTAATAAACCGATTCAATACTCACGTAGTAATTTACAAAATTCCAACAAAGACCTCAACTCGAGTATAGGTATATGATTATATCCCTTTGCACTTTGCGATATTTCAAAAAGTACTAGACATGGATATGTTAATCTAGAAATAGCTTCGTCCTTTCTCGTTACCATGAATGATTTGCCTACCATAGTGTTCTCAGAAACTTGTTGAATGGCTATACTCTCGCAAATCATCTAAAAATCATCGAAAAAGTGATGATATGTGATGAATAGAGTTGATATGTTGTTAGCCAATGATGTTAGTATGTGATGAATATATTATAATGGCGGAACGATATATCAAGTATGCACCGATTTGATGATGAAGAGGAAGCGTTATGATGACTATTATCATTTTCGGTTATGGTATGTTAAGTGACTAGCAACATGGGTCGATATATTTTTGACTTTAATTATATGTTAAACCCAATTTCATTTAAATATTCCATGCCTAAGTTATATCCTTGATTAACCCTCATCCTAACATTATATCCTTAATAAAATACCTCTTTCATATTTAAATTTGGTGCTTACGCTATGTCGGTGAAGTTTTGATACTTGTACAAGCCCGTATGAAATTAATCATGACTAGGTGTGATTTCATTATACTCTCCATCACAAAAATAAATGAGTGTTGAGTGAATTATACTTCCTTTGTATTTGTGAGGTGTTTAGTTATGTTATCAAAGCTTGAGAATCATTAGGTATGTCATTAATTTTCACTTAAAACTTAAACGTTAATCATTCTTTACTCTTGTAATTTGGATGATTATTAATCTTTTGAGAATCATATTCTTGTTCATCGTTGGAAATGCTTTTACTCAAATGCTAGATTTGCTTGAGGGAAAACAAAGTTCAATTGTGAGGGAATTTGATAACTCTCAAATGTGATATGTTTTTATAGACATAATCTTGGTTTTATGCATGCATCTTGGCTATTTGAATGAACTTATAGTACTTAATAAAGTAAATTTGTGAATTCAGGTTTATTGGTGTCCATGTTGAAGAAAAGAAGTAAAAAGTAAAGAAATGAAAATGAAATGGAGGATTATGCAAGAGTTATTCATTTCTCGACATACCTCGGCTCTACTCAAACAGCTTCAATTTACTTATACGAGCACCAAATTGGTTGGTTCAAAAGGCTACAAGAAAAGGAGAAAAAGTTCAACAAATTGGATGCTTTTCATGTTTAAATGAAAGTGAAAACACTGGGGTCTAAAACCGCCGGAAAGGAGGATTAGAAAAAGTTGGTCACGAAGGACCTAAAACCTTGCAGGTTGTTACAGGAAAATTTGCATTCACTGAAGCTTTTAACTTAACTAATTAATCATGGCCGATCAGCTCCATAATATTAACTGAGGAGGGACATTTTAGTTGATAATGATGACTTGAAGTGTATTTATGCTACCATAACCTTAGTAACCAAGGGTGGAAAATTTCCCTTGCACCACAAGGTGATTTACCTAAATTTCCTTTATACGGTTAAGATGTACCATCCGACACTGCACAATGAGGACACCGACAAGCACCACTTTACGAGACAAAAAGAGAGTCAACATGTCCTCCTTGTCTCCTTCGCATGGTTGATCATCCATCAATGATTTATCTCTAAACCCTACTCCCTCTTTATAAATAGAATGCATCACACACAACTTCATAAGTTTCACATACTTGGGTAAATCGCTTCACAACATTCTTAAATGGTCATTGTTTAAGTGTTACCCGAGCTTGATCTCAATCATTCTCATGGGGTCCTTACCATTTAACACGGAAACCAAAACAACAAAACCATCCCAACCCATCTCTTAATACCGATTTACATACCATACGTAAACAAAAATATTTTTAGATTTATAAATTTATATCATATTTCATATATATCGAGTTTACAAAAGTGTTATACATAAGGAATAAAATCAAAGAAATTACCTTGGATGTAATCTTTTCATTTCTTAAAAAAAACCTTCTTTATCGAGTTGAATTCAAAAAGCGTCATGCCTCACGCCTTAGCGCGCTTTATCACGCCTCATCTCACGCCACGCCTAGAGACAATGTCTTGGTCTATTTCGTAACGTCGAGTCACGCCTCACGCCTTAACACCGCCATGACGCTTTTAGAACCCTGGTTTATATTGTGTTTATGTTCGTGATGTAAAGATATGTTTTCTTTTATGCTCTCTACTAACCTTATAAGTTTTAGAATCATTATTGCCACTTTTCAAATATCGCCATACTTGGTCGGTTGTCTGATACGAAAGATGTAAGTTTTTAAATGGGAACATATATACACCCCCCCCCCTCTAAGGTTTCCACAACACATTTATATTTTTTTTTAACTTTCCTTTCCCCCTTTTTTGGTATATATTTTCATATACTAACTAAAATTAATATAAGATGTTTATTAGATATATTAAATAATTAAGTTCTACATAGTTATACTAATTCTGTCATCACCTACAACCAAACATACACAAAATATTGGCGCAACCAAATTTTATCAAAACTATACAACGTCGTTGCTATGTGCGGGTACTCATCTATTTATGTAAAAGTTAAAGGGTATTTGTTTAAGCTTATTTTTAGGCTTCTAACTTTATTTAGTTGTCTTATATTTATAAGCCTAATTTGTGAGTTATGAGCTTATCAATAGCGAGTACCTACATAACGATGAGAATGTATAGCGGAAAATAATTATGATTGCGGTATTGTGATTAATTGTTTCGTAAATGATCGAAGTTTTTTAACAATTTACCTTGACCTCATATTCGCTAGGAGCTTTTTCAACACTTGCATCAACCTTAAGAGTCACTTAATTTTTATTCTTACAAAATTACATAATAAGAAAAATGATTAAAAAATTGAATGTACAGTATTGTGTATTTATGTGTAGGTAGGATGGCAAAGCACCAAACCGATGGGAAAACCGAACCCGAACCGTTGTGTCGGGTTCGGGGCGGGTTCGCCGGTTTGATACGGGTTCCGTAGATATATTCTTTTCTTTTGGTCACGGGTTCTAGTAATACCGCCCATTTACCCGCATTCTATACCCGAATTTGTACCCGTTTTTTGCTAATTTATATAAGGTCCTAATAAGTTTTGAGCTCTTAACCTTGTACAATTTTTTTTTTCTACTCTACTCCTTAATAGCATATATCTTAGTAATCACAAACTATTAAATTAACACTTACGTTTGCTTTAATTCTCACACATGACACATTAACTCTTTAATCTTCAAACATTACGAATATTGAAGTCGTTTTTTAACTTCTAAAAACTTTGAATATATTAGGGTGTTTTGTTTTTTATTTAGGTTGAGTTGTACAACGATAATTTTAATTGGGGATAACCGATACCCGCGAGGAAAACCGATAACCCTATGGATAATAATAATCGACCCATCGGGTATTGGGGCGGGTTCGGGTTTGGATATTTTAAATGGGTACGGGTACGGGTTCACTAAAATCCGCCCCGACCCCGACCCCGACCCCGACCCGTTGCCACCCTATGTGTAGGAAAGATAAGTCAAATGTGAAAAGTAAACTAATAGACTAAAAGTTAAATCATAAAGATAAGTTTATATGTAAGCCCAAATTAAAATACCAATAAGCCCAACCTTAACAAACTTACTTTCCAAGCGGCTTATAACTATTATTTTCAACATTAAAATGGACACACTCCTTCGCTAAAACCTAAACTCTGTGTTTTTCGATTCACATTACATTACGAATTTGAGGTTAGTCTTTTCTTAGAAGAATTTTGTTTATATGCTGTAACTCTTGTTGGTTATGTTAATAATTTACGAATATAAGTAATTTCTTGAAGCAAAAACAAAGTTGCATAGATTTTCCAATGTTAATAATGTCGTATAGTAGAAGATGATGATGGTGAACACATTTTTATCATGTTAATTAGCAACACACATGGTCAAATTTGTATTAGATGGACTAGTTAAACGGACATGATCATAATAGCATTGGACGACTTTGCTAAGAACTATAAGTAGTAACGACGGTTTCAAAGTACGTTGTTAGTATATAGCGGTTAACATATGTTTTGGCCTAGTAGAATACTATTATGATCAAAATTGTATTAGACGGACTAGAATAAACAGACGAGATCAAAACAGTATTGGACGGACTAGTTAAACAGACATGATCATAATAGTATCGGAAAACTATGCTTAGAACTATAAGAAGTAACGAAGATTTCAAAGTACGTTGTTAGTATATAAGTAGTAAACTATGTTTTGACCTAGTAGAATACAATGCTAGTAAAAAAAATAAAACTTAGGAGTATATGATGGACTTCGTTATATTTGTTAACAGATGACATTTGAAAGTGTAGCATGTGAATTGTTTGATCTATTACTTCATCGATTTATACTTACAGTTTGTATTTGTCTTCTTTCTAGATAATGAAAGGGGTTGATAGGACACTTAAAGCATCCAAATTGGCATAAGAAGATGTTATTAGCAGAATGCCGGAGAATGTGATAACTAATATTATGAATCGTTTGCCAATACGAGATGCAATAAGGACTAGTATCTTAGCAAGTAACTGGAGGTTTAGGTGGACTATGTTCACAAAACTCAGATTTGATGAGAAATTCTCAAAGTATTTACAAGGCCCAAACGTCAAGAATTTTATGATGAGAGGAATATTAGCAGAATTCTTCTTAATCTTAAAGGTCCTATAAAAAGCTTTTACCTCTATATACCAGATTATAAAGTATTGGATGTTAAGGATATTAGTCACTGGATTATGTTCTTGTCTAGAAAAGGAATTAAGGAGCTCACTTTGATAAATATGCATCGAACAACACTTATGTTGCTCATGCACCTTTTTCTTGTCTAGAGTTGCAACATTTGAAGCTCCATAACTGTTTTTTCATCTTCCACATAGTTTTCGTGGTTTTCCAAATCTATTCACTTTGGTCTTTGTTGAAGTAAGTTTGGAAAGCCATGAAGGTGTGGAGTTTATGACTGGCAGTTGTTTGCTTGAAAAATTGTGTATTAGTTTATACTGTTATGTCGGCAAAGTAAAACCAGATGAGATTTCAAAACTTCAAAATCTCAAAGTGTTATTTTTTCCATTAAGTAAGCTTGACATTAGGTCGGTCACAAGTTCTAGTATGTTTCAGCTTGTGGGTTGTTTTCCTAAACTTCAAGAGCTACGTTTGAACTTGAGTATGTGCGAGTTCTTGGCAGAAGCTGGTGCTAGAAAGGAAGTCTCTACCACTTTTCCTTGCCTCAAGAATCTAGGATATGGCTCGATAGATTTTGCCAATAATGTTATGCTATCATTTATACGTGAAATGATTTTTCGCTCTCCGAATTTGAAGAACCTTGAGATCCTGGCATTCAAGGATTATGTCCCAACACGTATAGAGGCAGACTTTGACACAACAAGGCAGTTGCAGCTTCCGAGAGTGACATTTTTGTTGGAGTGGTGAGCCTAGTAGCAGGGTTAGATAATCAATTCAGCAGAAACAAATACCACTAGGTGGTTACCGGATATAACTTGGAATCATGTGATCACTTTCTAAAGTAAACTATTCGACCCTAATGCCTGGGTTACACGAATATCTACTTGGGATAAGACCAAATGCAGTTATGGAATTAGACACAATTCTATAACCCTTGAGCTAATAAGTGTTAATAGTTTTCTGTGTGTCTTTTCATGCATAAACAGATCTCCTATTTATAGGGGATTACTCTTAGCTATTCCAATGGAATTATGAGTATTAATCGGCCCATTAATCACCTCATAACTATCCCCATTATAGCCGTTAGTGGTTACATGACCAATTAAACGTGGTCATTAAGCAGTTGTAACTACCATTTAGCGATGCTTTAACACTAGCGGTGACTTTCATACCTCTAGCAATGACTTTCATAACACTTCTGGAAACATCGCCATCGATGGAAACCACAAGCAAGATTTTCCACAAGCAAGACTTTCGACTAGTACTACCAATACAAACCACTATAAGAGGCAGGATGTTCATGGACCTTATGGGTGTACACTCCGTACCTCCTAACCCATTACAAGCACAAGTGCACTAAATTTTTCAACAATCCTCCCCAAATTTAGTTCACTTCCTTTGCATGAAAATTAAACATCAAGCAAAACATGTGCATAAACGAAAATGTCCTGAGGATTGAATTTTCGTCTTAGTAAATTACACATTCAAATATTCGAGAATCGGGGTGTTCTAAGAATTGAACCCTTCAACCCATTTGAATACCAAGATAAAATACACACAAGTTTTCAAACACTAACAGACTCCCGACACTATACAAGCCATGTGTCCATATCCAAATTCATAAATGTTGTAAAGCTAAAGTCCAAAGCTTCACAAGCGGCAAAACTTCAACATTTACATAGGTGGTTCCTCTTTAGTCATGCCTCGCCAAGCACTTTTTCAAAGAAAATTAACCATTAAGAAGTAAAGACTTCATCCTCCTTTCGAGGTTCCGAGCACAACCTTGGGATGTAAATAAAACATGTGCTCCAGTCCACCGAATGTTCAACTTTCCACATTGAACTCGCCCCAAGTTTCCTTAGGAGGAGTCAGGTGTCCCAGCATTCGATGACTAAGTTGGACTTAAACCCATCCCTTTAGCGCACTTTATAACCAAGTCTCTAGCCAAACCCTTCGCCAAGTGATCACTAAGTTCATTTGAGATCTAACAAACTCTATAGATACCACCCATTCATGATAAGCTCACGAATCATGCTATGTCCGACTCCTCGGTTCAGACTTACCATTGTACATCCGCTATAAGCCTTAGTCAATGTAGTGCACTATCACACGGATAGAAATAGGTGCTATAGGTTTAGCCACAATGGAATCTCAAGAAGCAAGTTTTTCAACCATTCACCTTTTTACCAAAGAAATGCTAAAGCTACAAATTGATTCCATTGTTGAACCGGTGATGCAAGTTTGCTTCTTGGATGCCCAAGAAATTGCACCTCCACCAAGTAGGAATACCCACCACCGGTAGACGAATTGTCTTCAAAGTTCTCGATCCAACTTGCATCGGTGTAACCTTCCAACATCGAAGGATAACCAAGATATGAGAGACTATAATCCATAGTTCTCTTCAAATACTTCATGCCACTTCAGAACAACTTTCGCCGTTGATAACCAAAGATATGAGAGACTATAATCCATAGTTCTCTTAATTTTCCACCGCAAAACCAATATCGTCTTGTACAAGTCATGGCATACATCAAAGACAAATTACCCTAGAATACTCAAGTTGAGATACTGACTTTGCCATTATTAGGCATCGACTTCTCACAAGTATCCATAGGTACTACTATTAGTACAATCAAAGTAATTGAATTTCCTCAAGACCTCTCAATATAATGAGACCGAGAGATAGAAATTTATTACTTTCATGTTTAATCCTTATACCAAGGATAACATCGCCTCCCCATGTCCTTCATGGAGAACCTTGATGACAAAATTCCTTTGTCATGTCAACTCGATTTTGGTCGCGCAAAGATCAACATGTCATCAACATATAGACAAATGATGACTCCTTTACCGATTCATCAAATTTGCTATATACATTTGTCGACTTGGTTAAGAACATAACCATTAGACAAAACCACTTCATCAAAATTTTGATGCCATTGTTAGGTGCCCGCTAAGTCCATAAAGAGACTTAACCGCTTTACACACCTTGTTTTCATTGCTGTGCATGATGAAGCCCGTAGGTTGGTTCATATAAACCTCCTCTTCCAATTCACCATTCAAGAAAGTCTTTTCACATCCATCCGATGAATAACCAGATTGTGAATAGATGCCATAGCAATCGCTAGCCTTAGGGTAATCGAGCACGAGCCACGGGGCATAAGTATCAAAATAGTCTATTCCCGACTTTTGTTTAAAGCCCCGAATGACTAGTCTAGCCTTGAACTTTTCAATAGTTCCATCTACCTTCATTTTCCTTTTGAAAATCCATTTGCAACCCAAAGGTTTGCAACCTGGTGGTAGATCAACCAACACCAAGTGTTGTTGCCCATGATGGAATCCATCTCATCATTGATTGCTTCTTTCCGTAAAGCAATATCTCGGACTTCATTGCTTCTTTAAATGTCTTGGGATCATCCTCAACAATGAAGCAATAGGAGTATTGGTCTTAGACCTCATCCTCGGTACCTTCAACTAAGTATAGTTGAAACTCGTGTCCAAATGACTTTGAGTCCTCGACCTTTTGCTCTTCCCGAGCACAGTTTAGGTTGTAGAACCACAACTTCATCGGGGACCATGATGGTTCACCATCGGGGACCTCTGATACACCAAAGGTCATGAGTTCCATTAGGAATCCTCCGACTTGGTCTAGGGACTCGATGAGAATCTATTCTCATCAAAATGCATCCCTTGATTCAATTATCGAGTTAACTAAAACATGTTCATTAGGTTCAATAACATAGAACCTAAAAGCCTTGAATGCTCAAGATATCCAACAAAGATGCGATAATGCCTCTTTCACCCAAAGTTTTCAACTTTGGATCGGGAGTCTTACAACCTACAACCCCAAACCTGAGATAATTCAGTTGGGTTTCCTTTAGTCCGAGTTCATAAGGGTAACCTTGTTCCTTTTGTTGGGAACCCTATTTAACAAATAGCAAGTCATAACATAGCTTCACCCCGTAACCTTGACTCGGTCTTGAATAGGACAACATGGAATTAACCATCTCCTTCAAGACCGTTTTTCCTTTCGTAAATACCATTTTGCCGAGGAGTATAAGGGCAATCGTTTCATGGATTATTCCAACAGATCGAAAGTACCGAGTATCCATGTACTCACCTCCCTATCGGCCCTTAATCTTTGATCAAAGACCCGTTGTAATTCAACTTCGCTTTTAAACACTTTGAATTTATCTAATGCTTTATCCTTGGTATGTAACAGATAGACATAATGTAATCTAGAAGCATCATCAATAAATGTCACAAAGTACTTCTTATTTCCCAAAGAAGGAGTGGCATGCAAATCACACGTGTCATCGTGAATAAGCTCCAAGATCTTAGTCTCACGACTAACACCGAAAGGGTTTCTTGGTTATCTTGGTCAACATGCAAGTTTTACACTTTTCGGTGTCCATGTCAAAAGCGAGGATTAAACCATCCCTAGACATATCTTGCATCCTTTTATAGTGAACATGGCCAAGTCTAGCATGCCAAAGGGTAGAGTCGGGCCTCGTCATATGTGGTCACAAAAGTCAAATAACACTATCGTTGGTAACATTAAGCCCGAACATTTGATTACATAAATAACCAAAACCAAGAAAACACCATTCTTAGAAAGAACAAATTTATCGATTCAATAACTTGTTTATATCCATGATTATTCAAAACACTACTGAGACCAAGTTCTTCCTTATATCGTGAACATGAATAACATTAAACAAAGTTACAATCTTTCCAACTAAACCTAAGATCTACACAACCATGACCATGCACCAAGGTCATTGACTCATTTCCCATGTGAAGAATGAAACCATCATTCAAAGGACTCATAAGTCTTGAACCGCTTTCTATCTTTGCACACATGAACTGTTGCACCAGAGTCAACCCACCATGCAACATCATCATCCGCACATAATGAGATAAATCAAAAGACTTATTAACCATATTTCGACCTTTCAAGAGTTGGAAGTACCACCACCCCCGAACCATTAGTGCTCGATCCATTGGCTTTACCACCAACTTTAACACCCTCGGTCCCCTTTTTATGTGGCCGCTTTGCCACATTTCCAACAAGTAGGTGTTGCCTTCTTGTTAGATCTCGCCTTGTGTTGTCATGATATTTCAGCTTGCCTTTGTTGTCATTATACCGGTGGAGTTGTTATGCTCCACCATATTGACAACAGATGCACCAAGAGCATTGCTACTCTTGCTTGTTATTATCCCGCACCTTGAGAGATTCCTCAATGTGCGATGATTGCCCAACTCAACAAGAGTTAACTCCTCCTTCATATGTTTCAAGGTATGCTTGAAATCTTTCCATGAATGAGGGAGTTTGTCAATGACACAAGAGACTTTGATAGCCTCATCCATGTTCATATGGTGTTGTGTAAACCTTCCAAGTATTCCAAGAAGTTCATTGTATTGTTCCATAACGGTCTTGAATCACCATTTTGTAATTTGTGAAATTACTAACAAGGAACTTCTTACTTGATGCATCCTCACCATATATTTGGCATCCAGGAATCCAGTGTTCTTTGGAAGATTCAAAGATCGATAAATATCAAAGAGAATCGGACATACCATTGAGAATAAGACCTCTGATATGTAGTCATCATTCTCCCATTTGCTCTTCTCCCGATCTCGCTCCACAAGAGCATCATCCCATCATCGTGAATAGGTGTAGTAAGCACATACACCACACTAATGCTTGATGCCAAGTGCATCTTCTTCGCCACCTCCTAAAGTCCACCCTTCAAACTTATCAAGCTTGGCAAAGTTTGAAGCCATATGTTTCATTGCGAAGACTGCATTGATTATCACAAAATAGTTTACTTTGGTTGTTGGAGGTGAGCCCGATGGCGTGGTTAGATAATCAATTCGGCCAAACAAATACCACTAGGTGGTTACCGGATATCACTTGGAATCGTGTGATCACTTTCCAAAGTAAACTATTCGACCCTAATGCCCGGGTTACACGAATATCTACTGATAAGACCAAATGCGATTATGGAATTAGGCACAATTCTATAACCCTTGCGCTAATAAGTGTTAATAGTTTTCTGTGTCTTTTTATGCATTAACGGATCTCCTATTTATAGGGATTACTCTTAGCTATTCCAATGGAATTATGAGTATTAATCGCCCATTAATCACCTCATAACTATCCCAATTATAGCGCTTAGTGGTTACATGACCAATTAAACGTGGTCATTAAGCGCTTGTAATCGCCATTTAGCGAGATTTCTTTAACACTAGCGATTTTCATACCTCTAGCGGTACTTTCATAACACTTCGCTGGAAACACGCCCATCGATGAAACCACAAGCAATACTTTTCACAAGCAAGACTTTCCACAAGCAAGATTTTCCACAAAAGACTTTCGACTAGTACTACCAATACAAACCACTATAAGAAGCGGGTGTTCATGGACCTTATGGGTGTACACCGCACCTCCCGACCCATTACAAGGTGTGAACTAATCCCACAAGTCAGCACTAAATTTTCCAATGCTTTTACACTTAAAAGGTTCAAACAATGAAGTTTGTTTCATAAACTCTTTACTAGCTTGTTCCCTTTGCTAGAAAAGATTTCTATTGGACTAAACTCATCCTCAATGGTTGATGGTGCCGATGGAAGGTGCAAGTTTTCTGAGAAGTTATTAAAGCTTCATCGAGCCTCCCCTGTTGCTGAAATAGTCTTCTAGTAGTTTTAGCAGTTTAAACTTATCTTCTAATTTGTCTGTTATGGCTTCTGCACCACTCTTACAAATCTAATCTGATCGAACCTTCTGTTTGAATTATATTAACAAAAGTTAATTATAGAGTTGAAACTTATCTTCTAATTTGTGAATCTGAGTGTCCATCAACGCCACATTCCATATTTTCATGGGTCAGCCTTCGTTGGCGAGTCTTCATGATAGACAAAAGTATCTATCATGTGCAGGTTACATGTCATATTTTAACCATCAACTTTGAGAATGACGGACTTCATAAAATTATAGCAGACAACCAAGTAACAAATTAAACTACTTGTGATTAATGAAAGAACTTATTAAAAACAATAATAAATCTGGAAATCATCATCCATCTTGAACACATGATCATCACCATCCCATTCAAACCAGACATAACAGAAGCCTTCTGATACTCCCAAACTCTTTTCTTGAAAAAATTAGAGTAAGCTGAAATAAAAAGGTGTACTGATATATCATAAAATGTTTAAAAATTTTATACTGTACATAATTTAGAAAATACATGTTCTTATATGATAATGGAATTGTTCTAAACTTAGTCGGAAACATAAGTTTATATATATAAAAAAAATAAGACTAACATCCTGGATATAAAATTAGTTGGAAACATATGTATAATTGTCAATGGAAATAAGAAACATATTCTTAGCGAGGAATCAACTCATATTGCTCAGAAATAAGAAACAAATAATTTAGCAAAATACATATTGGTAACGGAATCACTTTCCACTTAAATTATCACATTACTAAGGTTCTATTCACCTGTAAAAAATTGTCTCAACGTTAAAACGACAACGAGAGGATCTACGTGGGGAAAAAAAAAAAAAAAACCCATAAGGGCCACATTCATGATACCAAACTAATCACATTGCACCTTTAAGTAATTAACTCTTTATTAATAGTACTGTATGTATATGCATAGCGCTTTACAGAAATAACAACATAAAAACATATATAAAAGGGAAAATTCTAAGAACGTTTTTTTCGAGGTGTCATCACTTTTAGAAAAAAAGTTTGGGTATTTCAAAATAGACTTTGAGACTTGCACTTTATCCTTCCAATGTAATAGTGACACGTGTCCCGACGGTTTTGAGTCCAATCATTTCGTACCTATGAATTTTAGTCGACTAATATCCGGCGACCTTTTAAGATTCACATTTTTTTTTTGATATTTTAGAAAAAAGTCAAACTTTAAAAAGTAATATTTTATTCCTTTTGCTCCTTCCCAATGTCGAGCGACTTAAGCGAATTAATTTTAGCGGTTTTGGCCAAATAGTATTTTTGTACTTTTTCCCAATTTTACACCACGGTAAAAATACTTTTACTTATCACATATCTTTCCTAACCAATGAATTAGAATAACACATACAT